>JAJEOU010001821.1:27546-54327 GCA_021534815.1 Acrocephalus arundinaceus
AATATTGACACAGCTCAACTTTTCCCTTGGTGAATGCTGTGCCACAATTCCTTGTAAGACTCCCCTGAGTTCTCCTGTCCCACTCTGGTGCAGGCCAAGCCCTTTGGAGTTTATCCCCTTGATCCTTTGACTCCAGCAGTGTCTCTGGTCTCTTGCAGTGACTCGTCACAATCACCTCAAGGACTTCATGCTGGTGGTGTCCATCGTCACTGGTGTGGGCGGCTGCTGGTTCGCCTACATCCAGAACTGCTACTCCAAGGAGCACGTGGAGAGGATGATGAAGGACCTGGAGGGTCTCCACAGGGCTGAGCAGTCTCTCCATGACCTACAGGAGAGGTAGGTTCCCCTTGTCCATCCAGCTGGAGCCCTCAGTTCTTCCTGCACGGTCCTTACTCCTCTAGATTTCAGGAAATGCTTGTTTTTAGCTGTCTGGTGCCTCACACCAGAGTCAGCCCCTTCCTCAGGGACCTGGCAAAGCTGCCAGCAGCCTCTGGAGCTCGGATGGAGGCCTGGTTCCTCATGCAGGGACCCATGGACCAGGCTGTGTGTAAAGATCTGTGTGTTCTGTCACAGTCACAGAACCAGGGAGTGCTTTTGGTTCAAAGGGACCTTAGAGTTGGTCTGGTACCACCTCCTGCCGTGCAATCCAGCTCGTGTGGAATTTGTCATCCAGAGTTGTTTCACCTTTGGCTTTTGATGGGGAAAAAGTGTGTTGGAGCAGTGGGAGCAGTCAGAGGATTTACACATCATCTCTTGAATTCTTGGAGCTGTGTAGGGAAGCAATACCTGAATGGAAGGATGTTGCTTGGAAAGTGAAAAAATACCTGATTTTGAAGTATTAAATAGGACTACCTGGGCTGTTGGCATATGGATCAAATCCTGCAGCCTCAGGAATGGTGTCCCTACTCCCAGGAATCACTGTAATGGTTCCAGTAAAGCTACTGATGGGAGAACGTGCTCCAAGAGACCCTCTGCACTTGGGGATCTTCTGGGACAGGGAAGGGCCTTCAGCCCTGGCAATGACAAACCCGTGGGGTACTCTGGCAGTGGAATATTTTGAGGGCAGATTCAGCAAATAACAGAGCAGGATAGTCTGGGGCTGGAATGATTTTCTGTGATGTTTCAGTGGAGTTTGGGAGGATAAACCTAGGCTGCCCTGTGAGCCCCTGGGGGAGCTCCCAGCTGATGGAGCCACACTGGGCACGTTCCCCTGGCACAAGTCCACTCCCCTCTGTGGCTCCAATCTACAGCTGGTTCCACGCAGCCTCGTGGAGTTTTATCTTACAGCTTGGAAATACTCCCAAAGAAAGTTTGATTTATTTTTTCTGCATCTGGAAGGAGACAGGAATCCCTTCTCCGTGTCCATCCCTGGAGCAGTAGTGTCCGGGGCAGGAGGGCTCGGCTGGGGTGTCACCTCCGAGCTCCAAACTGGGAATGTGCCTGTGGGGAACGACCTTGGGCCCTGCTGCCGAGGGCAGAGCCACGTAAACAAGTGGATGTTCCTGGGAAGTTCAACAAATGCTCTAAAGCCCCTCAGGAAGAAACACAAACCCGCTGCTACTCGGCACAGCCTTAAGGCGGAGCAGCTCGGGAGGGCTCGTCCTCCACAGAGGGCAGCGAGAGGAGCTCAGGGACTGGGGGCCTTGGGAGGCCTCTTGAGGGGAAATATTCCTTCACTTCCTCATCTTTGTCCAGTGGGGTTCAGCCGGGGTCTTCATCTACCACGGAACAGTGAAAACTCTGGACAGCCCCAGTGCCCCTGGACTTGTGGTGAAGTTGTGCTGGAGTTCTGCTCAGAAACTTCTTTTCCAGAGTTTGAAGGGCTCTGCTGTGCTGGCTGGGTGAAGCTCAGTGCTGAGCAGACCTCTGAAAGGCACGGGATGCCTCTCCAGTGCCACTGCTGCTGGAATTTGCTGAGCAGCTCAGACAGGCTCCTGAGGAGTTGGGAACTGTTCATACCAAACCCCAGTCTTTATTCATCCTCATCTTTATTCATCTTCTTTGAGAACATCCTGTAGCAGTGACACTTCCCAGTCCATTAAGTGACTCATCAAGATCATCAAGTCTTGGCACATCCTGCTGAAGCCTGAAAGGAGTGGGCAGGTCTGTTTTGGAGATGTATGGATTGTATGGAAGAGCTGATTGTATGGACTGTGAGCCCTCGGGTTGCCCAGAGCAGCTGTGGATGCCCTGGATCCCTGGAAGTGTCCACGGGCAGCTTGGATGGGGCTTGGAGCAGCCAGGGACAGTGGAAGGTGTCCCTGCCCATGGCAGGGGTGGTCCCAGCCGCTGGTTCCTGGTGCTGGGGGTGGTCTCTTCTGACCTGTGAGAGTCGGGGCCTGGGGGCACTGCCCCACCCCGGGTGCAGCAGCCGGGCCCCGGCCTTGTGGAGGTGCAGGAGGCTCTCCTGGTGCCGCTTGTGCCAGAGGTGCCTGTGGGTGGCCCTGTCCTTGCGTGGTGGCCCTGCCCCGCTCAGCTTCCGTCCCCGGCAAAGGCGTTTGCGCTGTGCTCGGTGCCCCTGGGTGTCATTGCTGAAGGCAGTGAGGAGCCCCGGGGCCCGGGCAGAGCCCTGAGGGACAGCCCTGGTCCCGGCCTCCCACAGCTCATGGAGCCACTGCCCACAAGTCCCTGGCACATCCATGCAGCCAATTCCTGCTGCCCTGGGCAGCCCAGCCTCCAAATCCAGGGCTCTGCTCTGTGGGGCTGGGGCTGCCGTGTGAGAGTGTGGCCAAAGCTCCTCAGGGCTCTGGGCACAGCAGGGGCCACAAGCCTGGGGGCTGCTCCGTGCCAGTTCTGCCTGCTCCACTGTTGTTGGGGTGCTGGGGGTGGCCCTTTGTGACACGGGGTCTTTGTGTCAGGGCCCTTTGTGACGTGGGACATGGTGGTGGCCAGAGAGCCTTGTGACATCAGGGAGCCCCGCCCTGGCTGAGGGTATCTGAGGGGCGCAGAGGCCTGGGGTGCCCAGTCCCAGGAGAGCCGCTCTCTGAGGAGGAAGCAGCTCCCTGTGTCTGTCTGAGCTCCAGGACACAGAAATTGTTCACAAGATGGACAAGAAGGGGAAGCCCAACTCCCAGCCTGCCCAAGGGCAGCTTCTGAGCCTGCGGAGGAGGCCAAGAGTGAGTGATGAGGCAGGAGGGAGAGGCCAGTGGATGGACAGGGCCAGGATCTTTGCCCTGCCAACAGAGCCATCTCCATCCCACACCTCTTCCTCCTCCTCCTGCCCATCAAGCTGCCGCCAGTGCTCCTCGGGCAGCCAAGGGTGGGACCCAAAATGTCGAAAACCTCAAGGTCCCACAGGTGCAGCTCGGGCAGCCGCAGGCAGAACCACAGGGCAGCCAGAGCCAGGCCCTGTCCCTCCATGGGGACAGGCTGCCACCACTGCCACCACTGCCACCGCTGCCACCGCTGCCACCACCGCTGCCACCACCGCTGCCACCACTGCCACTGCTGCCACTGCTGCCACTGCTGCCACTGCTGCCCTGCCTGGTGAGGCCCAGGGACACTCAGAGCCGGGGCACAGAGCTGGGGAGTGCAGGGGAGAAGGGGCCGCAGCCCTGCAGCCCCTGTCCTGGGCAGCCATACCGCCCCGTGCCCAGGGTGTTCCTGCCCCGGCTCAGGGTGGCCCAGGAGGGCACAGCCCGTGTGTCCCCGAGCTGGCAGCTGCTGCCTGTACCATCCATCGCCTCGGGGGCTCGTGCTATGCAGAGCAGCATTAAGGATATGGCACTGGAGAAAAAAGATAATGACACCGAGCTCTTGCGAGGGGACAGCAGGAGTGACCAGGAGCTGTCCCCCGTGGGAGATGACAGCAAGATCTTTCCACTGGACAGCACAAGTGGTGAAGAGTTGTCCCAAGTAGAAGAGGCCACTGAGCTCTCTCCAGGGGACAGCAACACTGAGCCAGTGCTGTCCGAAGAGGAAGAGGCCATAGAGGACATTCCAGGGGACAGCCCGAGTGACCAGGAGCTGTCCCCAGTGGAAGAGGATCTCGAGGACATTCCAGGGGACAGCAGAAACGACCAGGAGCTGTCCACACTAGAAGAGGACATAGAGGTTGTTTCAGGGGACAGCCCAAGTGACCAGGAGCTGTCCTCAGTGGAAGCCCTTGAGGTCATTGCAGGGGACAGTGCCAGTGACCAAGAGCTGTCCTCAGTAGAGGAGGCCCTTGAGGTAATTGCAGGGGACAGCCTGAGTCACAATGAGCTGTCCTCAGTAGAAGAGGACATCAAGGTTGTTTCAGGGGACATCAGAAGTGACCAGGAGCTGTCCCCAGTGGAAGAAGATCTTGAGGACATTCCAGGGGCCAGCATGATTGACGAGGATCTGTCCCCAGTGCCAGAGGCCCTTGATGTCATTGCAGGGGACAGCCTGAGTCACAATGAGCTGTCCTCAGTAGAAGAGGACATCAAGGTTGTTTCAGGGGACATCAGAAGTGACCAGGAGCTGTCCTCAGTAGAAGAAGATCTTGAGGACATTCCAGGGGACAACACGATTGACCAGGAGCTGTCCCCAGTGCAAGAGGCCCTTGATGTCATTGCGGGGGACAGCAGAAATGACCAGGAGCTGTCCTCAGTAGAAGAGGCCCTTGAGGTCATTTCAGGGGACAACCCCAGTGACGAGGAGCTGTCCTCAGGAGAAGAAGCCCTTGAGGTCATTGCAGGGGACAGCCTGAGTGAACAGGAGCTGTCCTCAGTAGAAGATCTCGAGGACATTTCAGGGGACAGCCCCACTGATGAGGAGCTGTCCTCTATAGAAGAGGACATCGAAGTTTTTTCAGGGGACAGCACAAGTGACCAGGAGCTGTCCCCAGTGCAAGATGCTCTTGAAGTCATTGCAGGGGGCAGCAGAAGTGACCAGGAGCTGTCCTCAGTAGAAGAGACCCTCGAGGACATTCCAGGGGACAGCCTGAGTGAACAGGAGCTGTCCTCAGTAGAAGAAGATCTCGAGGACATTTCAGGGGACAGCATGATTGATGAGGATCTGTCCGCAGTGCAAGAGGCCAATGAGGTCGTTGCAGGGGGCAGCACAAGTGACCAGGAGCTATCCTCAGTGGAAGAAGAGATCGAGGTCATTGCAGGGGACAGTCTGAGTCATGATGAGCTGTCCTCAGTAGAAGAGGACCTCGAGGTCATTCCAGGAGACAGCAGAAGTGACGAGGAGCTGTCCTCAGTGGAAGAGGACATCAAGGTTGTTTCAGGGGACAGCACGAGTGACCAGGAGCTGTCCCCAGTGCAAGAGGCCCTTGAGGTCATTGCAGGGGGCAGCAGAAATGACCAGGAGCTGTCCTCAGTAGAAGAAGCCCTTGAGGTCATTGCAGGGGGCAGCAGAAATGACCAGGAGCTGTCCCAAGTAGAAGAGGCCCTTGAAGTCGGTCCAGAGGACAACACGAGTGACTGGGAGCTGTCCCCAATGGAAGATGACAATCAGCTCTCCAGAGAGGCCAGCAAAGATTACAAGGAGCTGCCCCCAGATGAAGAGAATCATGGAAAAGAGCTGTCCCAAGGGGAGAGTGACAGTGACAAAGAGCTGGCCCAAGGGGATAACAACGAGGATGAGAAGTTTTCTCCAGAAGACATCAGACATGACACAGATCTGTGCTTCGGGGAAGACTGTGATGTTGAAAAGATGTCCCAGCGGGAAGATGACAACAAACAGCTCTCCCAATGGGAAGAACACAAGGATGAAGAGCTCTCCTTTTGGGAAGAAGATAAGGATGAAGAGCTGACAAGGAGGGCCCTGCTCGGTGGCATGGACAGCGATTCAAGCTCGTCCCTTGAACTGCCAAAACAGGAAATAGTGTCAAGGCATCAGAAGGTGCTGGAATGTCTGGAAGCCAATTTTTCCAACAATTATGGTGCTGAGGAGGAAGAAGCTGGCAGACACCAAAGACTGGACAAGGTGGAGGCCCAATGGCAAGAGCTGTTGGAGGCCATGTCATCTCATGGTTCCAGTGACAATGACAATGTGCTTTCCAAAGGGCAGCACCACGGAACCCAAGAGGTGTCCCAAGGGGAAGTTGCCGTCCAGGACAACATCTGGAATAAACCCTTGGGCTTGGTGGATGACGAGGAGCCCTGGAGGGACCCAGCTGTTCCAGGCATGAGGAGAGGACATCGCTGGGGACACAGAGCCCCCTCGCTATCCTGTTCCATGCTCCGGCCAGCAGCCAGGCTCAGCTGTGCATCAACCTGAACGTGACCAGTGGGACCCTGAGCAAGGCTCTGCTGGAGATCCAGGCACGAAGGCAGCAGCAGGAGGAACAGGAGGCCCTGGAACAATGGATTGCTGCAGAAGGGGAAGCAGCAGTTATTCCAAAAGGGGAAGGGAGCTCCTTCTCTGCCTGGCACAGCCCCCCCAGCCCCTGGCCTGCCCAGCTGGGAGCCCAGGCCCTGCGTGGGCAGCCGGCTGCCCCCAGGAAACGTCCCTCCCGCTTCAGGCAGGTGCTGCGGGCGCTGCGGGGGCTGTTCCGCTGTCCCTGCCTGAGGCCACAGCCGGAGGAGTAAAAGGGCACCGACAGCAGGGATTGCTCCCAGAGCCTCCCTCCCTGCAGGACTGCGGCTCACACAGGGCTGCCAACACCAGTGGGAGTTGGGTCACATACAGGAAGAGGAAAATGAGCACGAAGAAGATAAAGACAACGAAGAAAAGGAAGAAGATGACGAAGAAGACGAAGAAGATGAAGAAGACAACAAAGACAAGACAAAGAAGAGGAAGATGACAGAAGATGAAGCATAAGAAGAAGAAGACTTTAAAAATGCGTAGAAGAAGAATAGTAATAAGAATAAGAATTTTAAAAATAGAAGTAGAATAAGAATAGGAGTAAGAATTTTTAAATATAGAAGTAGAAGAGTAATAGGAATACAAATTTGAATTTTAAAATGCATAGAAGAATAAGATTAATAAGAATTAGAATTTTCAAATACAAAGAAGAAGAGAAAGAGGAGTAAGAAGGAGTATAGAAGAAGAGTAGTTAAGAATCCATAAATGAAGAAGAGCTCTAATGAATAAATAAAATTACCAAATATTTTGTATATATTATATATTTACATTACAGTCTATGATATAAAAACATGACTATACCATATGTTGTAATTACAAGATATTATTCCCAAGAAATTACCAATGAACTCTTTGTTACTGAAGAATTTGTGTATTTTCTAACAAGGTTTGTAAGGCACAAGGAAAGAGTCTCCAGATTTCATTTCCTCTCTCGCAGAGGTACTGAAGTGTTTCCACCCTCAGTGCCAGGGAGTGCCCTGTGAGCAGTGAGTGCTCAGCCCCCAGCGGCAGCGGGAGAGTTCCCGGCCGGGCCGGCAGGGCAGGGCTGTCGCCGCTCTCTCGGGGCAAACTGCAGGTGCCCGTTGAGGGCGGCGGAGAGAGAACCGTGCTGGGAAGGCCTTGGCAGCAGGGCTGTGCAGCCGGGACAGCGAAGGCAGCACAGCCCCGCTCTGCCGCTGCCCGTGGCCAGGGAGCCGGGCTGGCTGTGCTCCTCAGCAGCGCTGCCTGCCGTCAGCAGCCTTGTGCGAGGCGGGAGGGCTTCCCCGGCTGCAGCCCCAGCCGAGGCAGCAGCAGCAGCAGCTCTGCGCTGCTCCTGACACATCCCTGTGGGAGCAGCTGCACGGGGCTGTGCAGCCCAAGCCCCCAGAGCAGCGCACACGCAGCACTGGAGCAGCACCGCAGCGCTGGGGCTGTGCTGGTGCTGCTGGGCAGCCCCGCAGGGCTCAGTGCTGAGCAGCCGTGCCTGCAGCCCGGAGTTGGCGCCTCCAGCCTCGGGGCTGCTCCTGTGCTGCTCCAGGGCAGGGCCTTTCTCCGGGATGATGTTTTCTTTCTTCTGGGAGAACTTCCACAGAACCCCTGAATCCCTGAGGCTGGAAAAGCCCTCCCAGCCCATCAAGGCCAAGCTGTTCCTGATGCCCACCTTGTCACCCTGCCCAGAGCACTGAGTGCCACCTCCAGGCCTTCCTTGGGCACCCCCAGGGATGGGCACTGCAAACATCCCTGGGCAGCCTCTGCCAAGGCCTGAGCACCCTTTCCATGAGGAAATTGCTCCTCGTGTACAACCGAAGCCTCCCCTGACACAGCTTGAGGCCGGTTCCCCTTGTCCTGTCTCTGTTCCCTGGGAGCAGAGCCTGACCCCAGCCCCGGCTGCACCCTCCTGTCAAGGGGTGCAGAAGGATTGTTCCTTTCTTAGGCCCTCTGCTCCTCCTCCCCTCTGCTTTCCAAAACCAAATAAGAATCACTGAAGGATGAAAAATCGCACAGGAGTGTTTGGGACTGGTTGTTCACCCATTTCTTCTGTCCTCAGGGACAACCAAGTGTCTCTGTCCTTCCTTGCCCAATATCCAACAGCAGGGAGTCCCTAGGCCAGGGATCCTCAATGTGGGAGCAGCAGGAGGGAACTTTGAGGAATTCTGCAGCCCTGAGAGAGGAGAAGGCAGGAATTCTCCTTTCTTCCTTTCTTTTCCACACCAAAGGAGACTCCAGCAATGGCAAAAGGAATTGTTCAAGGAGGAGCTGCCCTGAGGGGCTCCTGCCCAGAGGAGAGGCCTGGGGGATGTCAGGTGTGCTCCCACCAGCAGCTTGGCACTTCAAAGCTGTGTCAGGAGTGGGAAAATTTGAGAGAAAACGGATTATCCAGAACCACACTTGATCTGTCTCCTCTCACTCACCAGGCTTGCAGGAGGTTCTGGATAAAATGTGCACAGCAAGCCTATGGAATCAGGAGGAACTCTGATTTTACTCCTTGCGTGCTGCCAGGCGGCCTCAGAAAGGAGAGGTGTTTTTGTGCACGTCTGAAGCCTGTGAGTCCTCCAGGACTTCCACATCCCTTCTGAAGCCTTGTACCCAGCTGGTGATTTCTTCCCTGATGTTGCTTCGTTTTGCTTCAATGTTTCCAAAATACAGCTGACCACAGGAAACAAATTTAAAAGTTCAAAAAGACAAGAACAGTGAGGGACGAAACTGTGTAAGTTTTCCTTAGCATTGTTTTGCTTTTCTTAAATCTTTTGTCAGCAGAAGCATAAACTGCCCCTTTATGCCTTTTGAGCCTCATGTACTTCTAATTAGACCTTTCTAGTATTTGTTCTGCCTTTTGAACTCCACGTACAACAGACGAGTGCCATCGAAAGTAGTTTTCTCTCCCAAACAGACTAAAGCACTCATTTCTTTCTCCCAAGGAGACTCAACCCCGTGTGTTTCATGGCCCATTGCACACCCCCGGCCCCGGTACCCGCACAGGGGATTTGGCCCTGGGGCAGCCGTGTGGCGGTGCTGCCGCAGCCGAGCGCAGCCCTTGGGGCCGCTGTCTCGATGCCTTTGGAAGGGCAGGGACACGATGTCCAGCGCCGTCTGTCTTTGTGCTCCGTGTTCTGTCGCCTGTGCGGGCGGAGCGGGGCTGGCGGGAGCCGCGCTCCCCTCAGAGCCCCCGAGGGCGGCAGCGATGGCGGCGCCGCTCCCTCAGCGCCTGGGCCTGGCCCCGGCGGGCGGGGAGCCCTCGGCAGCGCCCTGGTGGCAGCAGGGACCGAGCCCCGGCACCGGGCTGTGTGCCCGTGGCGCCGCAGAGGCCAGGGGAGAGCTGTGAGAGTCGGGGCCTGGGGCACTGCCCTGCCCCGGGTGCAGCAGCCGGGCCCCGGCCTTGTGGGAGCGCAGGAGGCTCTCGTGGTGCCGCTTGTGCCGCTTGTGCAGGAGGTGCCTGTGGGTGGCCCCGTCCTGGCGCGGTGGCCCTGCCCGCTCAGCTGAACACGACATTAATGACCCCTCAACTGTGCCCCAAATCCTCTGTTCATTCCCGTGGCCGGGCGGGAGGGGGACACGTCACCAGTGTGTCACTTGTGTGAGTGACATTGAGTGTGGGGCACGACAGGATGCAGGGCTGTGCCAGCGGGGCGTGTGGAGTGTCCTGGTGTCCTGCTGACTGCAGGGCTGTGCCAGCCTGTGCAGGGGCTGTCCCAGCTGGTGTCAGACACGTGTTTTCACTTCTGCAGCAGCTCTTTGTCACTGTCATCTTCACTTTGGGACGGCTCCGTGTCTCTGTTGAATTCCCCTTGGTAATGCCCTTGGCCCATGGTGTCTTCCCCTTGGGACAGCTTTTGGTCTCTGTTGAATTCCCCTCGGGACAGCGCTTGGTCTCTCTCCTCTTCCCCTTGTGACAGCTCCAGGTGGGTGCAGTCTCCCCTGGGACAGGTGACACTGGGATCCTCTCTGAGAGTCCCTGCCCAGCTACTGCCCTGCCAGCCTCACAGCCTTGCTGGGAGCCTCAGCGCAGGCCAGCTCCTCAGGGAAGATCCCACTGATCCATGGAGATCCAAGCTTTCATTGCTGCCACCATTTGCCAGTTGCTGCCAGATATTCCTACTGATTCAATTCTGTCATGGGGAAGAATGAGAACATCCAGGCAAGATGAAGACATGTCTGAATTTGCAGGATTTTGTGGGAGGAACACAGAGCCATCCCCTCTGGGTGGTCTGATGGGCTCTGGCAGATCTTCCCCTGCTTTGTTTGATCAAAGTCTTTACTTGGGTATAAATACCGACAATTGAGCTTAATTTGAGACTCCTTAGAGGAAATCTGGATGTGCTTTGGAAAATGAAGAAAATGCATCCTGACTATTTGAGAAATGAATAAAGCTGAGACTGAGCAGTGGAAAATGTCCTTTCTTCCCAGCCATGGTGAACTTTCTCCCTGAAATCCCCATGGGCAGAGCAGAGCAGAGCAGAGCAGGGCTGTGTGTGATGGGCAGCCCTGGTCCCTGGCTCCCTGCAGTGCCCAGAGAGCCCGCCCAGCACTGGCTCTGGCTCTCTGTGTGTCCCAGGCTGCAGAAGGCTCAGGAGGAGCATCGCTCCGTGGAGGTGGAGAAGGTGCCCCTGGAGAAGAAGCTGCAGGACGAGATCAGCATTGCCAGGCAGGAGGCGCACAGGCTGCGGGAGCTGCGCGAGGGCACCGAGAACGAGCTCAGCCGGCAGAAATACGCGGAGCAGGAGCTGGAGCAGGTAAGGGCTCAGCTGGGGGGAGGCACCTCCACAGAGACCTGGCACTGAGGGCAGTGCTGCTTCATCCCTCTGGGAAATCACGGAAACACAGAATGTCTGCATTGGGAGGGACCTCACAGCCCATCCAGTGCCACCTCTGCCATGGGCAGGGACACCTTCCACTGTCCCAGGCTGCTCCAAGCCCCAGTGTCCAACCTGGCCTTGGGCACTGCCAGGGATCCAGGGGCAGCCACAGCAGCTCTGCTCTCACCTGAGTGGGGCAGAGTAGCACAATCCCAATCCCTTCCCTGCTGCCCACACTGTGGGATCAGCCCAGGGCACAGGGATCCAGTGCTCATGGCCAAGGCCTGTGGAGCTTCTCCCACCAATCCCCAGCTCCTTCTCCCCAGGGCTGCTCCCAATCCTTTCTCCCCAGCCTGTGTTTGTGCTGGGATTGCCCTGACCCAGGTGCAGGACCTTGCCCTTGGTCCTGGCTGAGCTCCATGAGGCTGGCACGGTCCCAGCTCTCCAGCCTGTCCAGGTGCCTCTGGATGCCCCATCCCTTCCCTCCAGTGTGTGAGCACAGCACCCAGCTCTGTGTCCCTGGCAATGTGTGGGGCTGCCCTGGATCCCAGTGTCCCTGTGTCCTAGGTTACAATGTAAGATGTGCCCAAAATATGTATTCTAACCCCATCTTCATGAGCTGTTGAAACCAGGTGGGGCAGTGTTTCCCTTATCTTCTGTTCATGGGCCCATCAATGCCTTGCTGCATGACTCATAGATAACTCCCTCTGGGAGCTATCTCTGTTTAATGGGCCATCAAGGACCCACTGCAGGACTCATAGAATGAGATCATCCCATTGTGAGATGCTCCACCCAGGGGGGGAGCCAAGCATTCCCAGCTGGATATAATCTGGGGTTTGGGACTGCACAGGCAGCCTTACCCACTGGATTCGCAGAGGACAAGAGCTACCAGACCTTTCTACAGGATCACTGCTTTGACAAGGGTGTCAGGTTGTATTCTGACTCTGTCAGGGGTTTTTCTTTTGTATTGCATTTATTTTATTTTACTTCTTTTCTTTTCCTCTTGTTAAATTGTATTTTTGACTTGGAGCCTCTCACTGGTTTTTCTTTCAAACCAGCAAAGGAGTACAGCGGTTGGTAGCACTTGTGACAAGGATCATGCAGACTCCCAAAAGGGAAAAGATGAACAAGGAGCAGTAGAAGTCCAGTACAATGTGTCCCCCCACCTCCCATGCCTTTGGGGTTGCTGCCCACAGCAGGTATGTATGATCTCCTTGGTGGCGGGTATAGTGATCAATCTGGTCTTGCCTATTTCCTTATCACAAAATTATTTATGTCACTTGCTTTTCTTATATATTGTGGTTCTTTACTGTTCCTTAGTTACCCAGCATTATTAATTTCACTTGCAGAATAGGGTCTTATTACATCCCCATCATATGGAGTTGTTGCCTGCACTCAAAAGATGGTCCCTGTTTTTGATATACCACAGCCTCCCACTCAGTCTCTAATAGCTCGTGAGTATCGGGGAGCCTCAGTTCAAGTCCACAACACACTGTTAAAATTGGTACTTGCCCTCGATTTGTGTTTGAACTTTTCCCTTTCTCTTGACAAATGTTGCAACACGCTTGCCATTTGGGGGAGCTGCACCGCCAGGGCTGGCCACAATTTTCACACTGACATTGTACCCAGCCTGAAGGACTCACATTAGGGTGCTTTAAGCAGGGTATGTGACCAGGAATAAATCTGGGAGATGTCTCAGCAGGGAAAGCTGGTGGGTTTTCTTTTGGTAGGTCACAAGCAAAGCAAAAACTCTCGGATTACCAATGGCCCCAGTGTTTTTTCAATTAATACAACCCTGATCCACTCCATTGGAGAGGAAGTAAATGACCACCCCAAAGGCTGTGTTGGAGTTTGGAGAGCCTCTGGCCTTTGGGAATACAAAAGAACCCATAAAGCCCACGGGGGACTCCCTCCCAGCCTGGATTGATGTGTGGTTGCTCGTTGTCTACTCACCACATTGAGCACGCGCGCTTCGCTTTGGAGTCATTTTCAATCCTCTTGTGAAAGTGATGATTTTCCAGGTGCTGAGTTCTTTTCCTGCTCCTTTTATTCTGCTGGCATGAGTCCATCTCTGTTCTGCAGTTCCTACAGCTGATTCAGTGGTAAGCAGCACCTGAAAGGGACCTTGGAAGATCCATCAATGGATAATCGCTTCCCCCCTTGAAGGGGTTGGTCTGTCAGATCTTCTCTCACTTTGGGCTGAGAGTTGATGATTTTTAAGCAATCATGCACTAGTTCTTCTGTTGGTTTTCCATACAAAAACTGGGCAGGATTGAAAGATTTATCTGTAATTAGTTCTAAGTCATCCTTGTCTGTTAGAATTGCTTCATACTTTAGCACTGGAGAATCAGTGAGCCTTTCTCAGCTTTCTGATTCAAAATATTTCTCACTGAGTGTGGGGTGTGCACTTTTAATTTTCCTCCAGAAATTAATTTTCTGCTTTCTTCTACTAGTGAGGCAGTGGTGGCCACCACCTGGATACAGCTTGGCCGCCCCCTACTAACAGGGTCTAACAACTGTGGCAGAGAAGCCAATGGTTTCTTGCAGCCTCCCCATTCTTGGGCTAGGACTCCATGGGCTACTCCATTTTCCACCTCTACAAAGAAGTCAAAAGCAGGCAGAGTTAGAGCAAGTGCACTTATCAATCTTAGCATCAAACTTTCAAAATTTTGCTCACCTTCTTTTCCTCACACAATTGCATCTTTTACTAATACATCAATTTAACAACTTGAGTGTTATCCTTCTACCCTTAACCTACAATATGCTAAGAAGCCCGAAAGCTTTCTGATTTCTTTTCTAGTTTCTTGGCATGCGAGTTCTGGATTTCAGGATTCAATCGCCAGCACTCTTGGGTAATTATATGCCTAAGTATTTTACTTCACTATCCACAAATTATTTTTACTTTGGTGGTGTGCTTTGGTCAGTAATAAATTCCCTGGCCGTGCCCAGGCCGGCTCTGCTGAGGCCGTGCCGGAGTTTGCTGCGGGATCTCTCCCCCTCCTTGTCCCCAGCCAGGAACCCTCGGCTCCATTTCCCGCGCCCCGCGCGGTTGCGGGGGCAGGGACAGAGCGGCTTTGGGGGGTGCCCGGCATCGGGCCAGCCTCACCCCCGGCCACGGGCACCGCCGAGATCCCGCGCCCCTGCGGACACATTTCTGGGCACCCCTGAGCTCCCACCGGCCCCGCAGCCCAAGGTTCCCCAGGGTGCCCAAAAAACCCCGACCCGGGTGCAGCGTCCCGGAACCCGCTCAGCCAATGGGAGCAGGGGCGGGGCGCGCTGCAGCCAATGAGAGCGCGAGTTGGGGGCGCTCCCTCGGTTGCCGGGCGGAGCCTCTGGCCAATCGGAGCCCAAAAGTGCTGGCAGCCAATCAGAGCGCGCGGCTTGGCTGCCGACCCCGCCCCGGGCCGGGCTGGTGCTCGCCAGCGCAGCGCGGCTGCTTTGGGGCTGGCGGCCCCTGCCCGGCGCTGGCCATGGGGCGAGTGGCGGCAGCTGCGGCCGCACTGGTGGCACTGGTGGTGCTGGGAGCGCCCCCGGCTGCGGGCGCGGAGCTCTCGGGTGAGCGGGGGGGAGAAGGGGGAGAAGGGGGCAAAGGGGGGAGCCGGGCTGGAAGGGGGAGGAGGAGGGGAGCCCCGAAAGGAAGAGCGGCAGGGGCTGAGGGTCGGGGGAAGGTGAGGGAGTGGTGGGAGAGGGTGGGGAAGTGGGGAGAAGGGGAGGGTGGGACCTCAAAATGAGCGGGAAGGGGCTGGAGATGAAGGAAATTGTTTTTCAAAGGTTGGGAAATGGGAAAAGGGGAAATGGGAAAAGGAGGAAATGGGAGCCCCAAAAGTGATTTGGGGAGCAGCCGGAGATTGGGAGGGGAGGGGCTGTGAAAGGGGAACTGGGGGAAGGGGTGGGAAAAGAGAAGCGGCAGCGGCGGGCAGGAGGGTCCCGTGGCGGCCGTGGGGCACAGGGGGTGCGGAGTGGGGATCTGGGGTGGCCCCCGGAGCTGTGGGGGTGCTGGGAGTGCGGGTACACCCCCTGACCTGTGTCCTGCACACTCAGGGGTGTTCCAGCACGTGTTTAAGGGCGAGTGTCACTTTCATTAACGGCACGGAGAAGGTGAGGTACGTGCAGAGGTTCATCTACAACCGTGTGATGTGGCGATGTTCGACAGCGACGTGGGGGCACTTCGTGGGGCTCACTCCCTTAGGGGAGAAATGGGCCCAGTACTGGAACAGCAACCCAGATCTCATGGAGCGCATTCGGAGCGAGGTGGGACAGCTTATGCAGGCGCAACCACCGACTGCTGCCCCGTTCAGCGGTGCAGCGCCGTGGTGAGTGTGGGGGCAGAGCGTGTCCCCTCGTGCCCTGCCCTGGCAATGACACTGGAGCCCCTCCAAACCTCCCTGGGAATCACCCCAGAGCCCTCAGCCCTCCTTGTGCCCATCTCTGGGGCCTCCTGTCCCTCCCAGGGACCCCGTGGCTCTCCCAGTCCCTCCCAGTCTCTCCAGTGCCCCCCCCGCGTGTCCGTCCCCGGCAGTTGGAAGAGCTTACGCGTCTCAGCCAATCACAGCGCGCATCTCTGATGACTCATCAGTTGCCCAGGCAGATCCGCCGCGCCGAGTGCCCCGCGCTGGACTCGGCCTCGCAGTGCCGCGCACTCCATTCCCAGTTCTCCCAGTCCATTCCCAGTTCCTCCCAGTCCATTCCCAGTTCCTCCCAGTCCATCTAGTCTCTCCCAAGCACACACTGCCCCTCCCCTCTCTCTCCCGAGTTGCACCCCAGCTGATCCCAGTGTGTCCCCGCTCTCTCCAGTGTCCCCCAGCGTTTCCATCTCGCTGGTGCCCTCGAGCTCCCAGGCCGGCCCCAGAGGCCTGCTGTGCTCCGTGATGGATTTCTACCCTGCCCGCATCCAGGTGAGGTGGTTCCAGGGCCAGCAGGAGCTCTCGGAGCACGTGGTGGCCACCGAGGTGGTCCCCACGGGACTGGACCTACCAGGTGCTGGTGCTGCTGGAAACGCCACCCCGGCGCGGGGTCACCTACACGTGCCAGGTGGAGCACGTCAGCCTGGAGCAGGCGCTGAGACAGGACTGGGGTACGGGGGGAGCCCCTGGGGGCACTGGCAGAGTGCTGGGATGTGCTGAGAGGACTGGGGGGAGCTGCAGAGAGCCTGGTTGAATTGGGAGAGGGGCTCGGGGGTGTGGAAGGGGCTTGAGCAGGAGTTTGGAGGATGCTGGGGAGGATGGGATGGGGTTCCAGGTGTGCTGGTGGGCGCTGGGAGGGAGTTTGTGGGTGCTGGGTGTGAGTGGGAGGGAGTGGAGTGAGGCTGGAGGGGCAGGAAGGAGATTTGGGCATTGGGAAGAAGGGCTTGGGATGAGGTTGGTTGTGCTGGGACAGAGGCCCTGGGAGGGGTGTGGGTGAGTCCTGGAGGGGCTGGGAAGGGACTGGGAGAGGGTTTGGGGCTCCTGGGGCAGTGGGGGGCAATTGGGAGGGGTTGTGGGATCCTGAGAGGGACAGGAGGGGCTCGGGTGGGTGCTGGGGAGGCTGGGAAGGGATGAGAGGAGGTTTCAGCGGGTGCCTGGGTGGGCTGGGGGAAGTGGGAGGGAGCTGGAGGGGCTTGGGGTGTCGGTGAGAGGTTTTGGGGGGTGCTGAGCCCCCCTCCCCCCCCAGAGATGCCGGCGGACGCGGCCCGCAGCAAGATGCTGACGGGGATCGGGGGCTTGGTGCTGGGGCTCGGTGTACCTGGCGCTGGGGCTGGGCTTCTACGTGCGCAAGAAGGTGAGGGGGGGTGCCGGGGGTGGTGTCCCCGCAGGGCCGGAGCGTGTGTGCTCCCCCCGGGGCCCCCCAGCCCGGTGTCACCCCCTTTGCTCTGCCCACAGAGCTCCTGAGTTGCCGCCGGCGGCCGCAGCCCCTCCCCGTGGCCTCGGGCCCGGCCGGGACCCCCCGCTCCGTCCCCGCGCTGATTTTGGGGGGGTCCCTGTGTCCCCCCCGCCTTCCCAGCCCCGCTGTCACTCTGTGCCCGCCCGGCTGCTCCCAGTGTTCCCAGTAAAGCTTCCCAGTTGGCGCCGGTGCCGTTTGTGGGGGGCGCTGGGGAGGGATTGGGGGGGGGGCTGTGATTGGGGGGTGGGGCAGACATGAGCAGTGCGACCCCTCCCAGCGCAATTTGGGGGTGCAAGCCCCTCCCCCCGTGCTGGGTTTGGGGGTTCCGGGCCCCTCCTGCTGACTCGGGAGCTCCCATCCCCCCTTTCCCTCCATCCCGGCCCCTCCCGGCAGCTTTTCCTGGCGGGAATCCCCGAGTTTGGGGATTTTGGGGGTTCTGCTCTGGCGGGGGGGGGGGGGGGCGGCAGGGACAGCTCTGGGTGGCTTTGCCCTCCCTGTGGTGGCCGTGTCCCCAAATGTCACTCGCCATGTCCCCAGTGTCACTGCCATGTCCCCAGTGTCACTGGCCAGGTCCCCAATGTCACTGGCCAGGTCCAAATGTCACTGGCCATGTCGCAAATGTCACTGGCCATGTCCCATCGTGTCCTGGCCCGGCTCCATCGCGGCTCCTCCCGCGGGAAAAGCAGCACAAAGGAGGAGGCGGAGGAGGAGGAGGAGAGAAGGAGAAGGAGAAGGAGGAGGGAAGGAGGAGGAAGGAGGAGGAAGGAGGAGGAAGGAGGAAGGAGGAAGGAGGAGCAGCTGGGGGATGTAGGAACCGGAATAAAAATGAGGGAGAGAGGAAAAGGGGGAGAGAGGGAGGAGGAGCCGGAAAAGGAGGAGCAGGAGGAGGAGGAGAGAGGAAGAGGAGCAGCAGAATCGAGCCCCGGCAGTCTGGTAAGGGGGAAGCCCCAAAACTGGGGCACCCCAGGGATCCCTGGAACCCCGGAGCAGAGAATCAAGGCAGAAGGGACCCTGTGTGAAAAACGAGGTTCACTTTTCTGGTAAAATTTAAAAGGTTTAATAAAAAAAAGACAATAAGAGACACAAAAGCAAAAATAGAGAATACAGCCACACAAACTCAGAAAATATTTTTTAAAATTCACCAACCTGTTCCACATTCACAGACCCCAGTGCATTTTCAAACATTCCTGTGAGTTTAGATGTTCTTTGGTTTGGTTTCCACCCCCTGACCTGCCCCGATTCCATCCTGCAGCTCAAATCAACATTTTTATTTCTCATTGTGTCTCCATCTTGCAGATCAAATCAACATTTTTTTATTATTGTGGCTCCATCCTGCAGCTCAAATAACATTTTATTTCCCCTTCTGATTCCATCCTGCAGCTCAATTCAACACTTTTATTTCTCCTTGTGGCTGCACCCTGCTCTCCTTACACTCCCTGATAACAGATCTCCATCCGGATAGGATAATTCAAGCATGTCAGGAATTTCCAGATTATCTTCACCATTTTCTGAGTTACCAACATGAATAAAAGCGTTTTTACATCACATCGTTTCCATTTTAATGTGATGCTATAGCCTAGAAATGTATCAATATTTATCACAGTACTATTCCTAAGTTTTGTTAATTGAAAAAATAACAAAAATCCCTCTATTCATACAGCAAGGTTTTCCCAACACGATGCACATAGCATTCATTTTAATATTTGCTAAAAGCAAACAATATAAATACGAATTATAACACCTGGGACACCCAAATCCCCCTGGATCACCGCTCAGTGGGACCGCGGAGAGGAGGGAACCCCAGGAGCCACAGGACCCTGATCAGCCCAAAAAATCCTGGGGAAAAAAAATTCCCTGGAAAAGTGGTCAGAAATTGAAATTTCTGGCTGAAAACAGTGAGAAAATGAAGGGGGAAAAAAGAGAAACTTGTAAAATAAACAGAATCGGTAGTGGGGTTAGTAGAATTCTCTGGGGAGACACCCAGAGCCCTGAAGTGGAGAGATCAGAGAGGGGGAAAAACTCCTGAGAGGGATTTTTGGGTTCAGTCGTGGTGGTCTGGGGGAATGTGGTAGGTGGGACTTTGAGACCAATCCCAAGGAAGGCTCCACGTCCAAATTCCTAAACTTTGGGATATTTGGGATCATTGCGAGTTCCCAATCGCATCCCAAGGGGTGGGGAAAGCTCCAATTCCCGACTTTTGGGAATAATTAGGGATCATCCAACCACCTCAAACCCATCCCGAGGAACAGCCACATGTCTAAATTCCTGAACTATTGGAATATTTGGGATCATTCTGAGCATCCAAACCCATCCCAAGGGGGTTAAAAAAGCCCCAATTCCCGAATTTTGGGAACAGTTCAGGCGGGAAGGGTTTCAGGCGGAGCTCCCGCCTGAGGGAACAGCGGAACATCCGCCCCGGGGGAGAGGCCCCCGCGGGTGCGGGAGTGCGGGAAGAGCTCCGGCGCTGCTCCAGCCAAGGTTCCCCCAAGGGTGCCCCAAAAACCCCGAGCCCGGGTGCAGCGTCCCGGAACCCGCTCAGCCAATGGGAGCAGGGGCGGGGCGCGCTGCAGCCATGAGAGCGCGAGTTGGGGGCTCCTCCTCAGTTGCCGGGCAGAGCCTGTGGCCAAGGGGTCCCCAAAAGTGCTCGCAGCCAATCAGAGCGCGCGGCTTGGCTGCCGACCCCGCCCCGGGCCGGGCTGGTGCTCGCAGCGCAGCGCGGCTGCTTTGGGGCTGGCGGCCCCTGCCCGGCGCTGGCCATGGGGCGAGTGGCGGCAGCTGCGGCCGCACTGGTGGCACTGGTGGTGCTGGGAGCGCCCCCGGCTGCGGGCGCGGAGCTCTCGGGTGAGCGGGGGGGGAGAAGGGGGAGAAGGGGGCAAAGGGGGAGGCCGGGCTGGAAGGGGGAGGAGGAGGGGAGCCCCGAAAGGAAGAGCGGCAGGGGCTGAGGGTCGGGGGAAGGTGAGGGGAGTGGTGGGAGAGGGTGGGGAAGTGGGAGAAGGGGAGGGTGGGACCTCAAAACTGAGCGGGAAGGGGCTGGAGATGAAGGAAATTGTTTTTTCAAAGGTTGGGAAATGGGAAAAGGGGGAAATGGGAAAAGGAGGAAATGGGAGCCCAAAAGTGATTTGGGGAGCAGCCGGAGATGGGAGGGGAGGGGCTGTGAAAGGGGAACTGGGGGGAGGGTGGGAAAGAGGAAGCGGCAGCGCGGGCAGGAGGGTCCCGTGGCGGCCGTGGGCACAGGGGGTGCGGGGTGGGGATCTGGGGTGGCCCCCGGAGCTGTGGGGGTGCTGGGAGTGCGGGGTACACCCCCTGACCTGTGTCCTGCACACTCAGGGGTGTTCCAGCACGTGTTTAAGGGCGAGTGTCACTTCATTAACGGCACGGAGAAGGTGAGGTACGTGCAGAGGTTCATCTACAACCGTGTGATGTGGGCGATGTTCGACAGCGACGTGGGGCACTTCGTGGGGCTCACTCCCTTAGGGGAGAAATGGGCCCAGTACTGGACAGCAACCCAGATCTCATGGAGCGCATTCGGAGCGAGGTGGACAGCTTATGCAGGCGCAACCACCCGACTGCTGCCCCGTTCAGCGTGCAGCGCCGTGGTGAGTGTGGGGCAGAGCGTGTCCCCTCGTGCCCTGCCCTGGCAATGACCCTGGAGCCCCTCCAAACCTCCCTGGGAATCACCCCAGAGCCCTCAGCCCTCCTTGTGCCCATCTCTGGGGCCTCCTGTCCCTCCCAGGGACCCCGTGGCTCTCCCAGTCCCTCCCAGTCTCTCCCAGTGCCCCCCCCGCGTGTCCGTCCCGGCAGTTGGAAGGCTTACGCGTCTCAGCCAATCACAGCGCGCATCTCTGATGACTCATCAGTTGCCAGGCAGATCCGCAGCGCCGAGTGCCCCGCGCTGGACTCGGCTCGCAGTGCCGCGCACTCCATTCCCAGTTTCCTCCAGTCCATTCCCAGTTCCTCCCAGTCCATTCCCAGTTCCTCCCAGTCCATCCTAGTCTCTCCCAAGCACACACTGCCCCTCCCCTCTCTCTCCGAGTTGCACCCAGCTGATCCCAGTGTGTCCCCGCTCTCTCCCAGTGTCCCCCAGCGTTTCCATCTCGCTGGTGCCCTCGAGCTCCCAGGCCGGCCCCAGAGGCCTGCTGTGCTCCGTGATGGATTTCTACCCTGCCCGCATCCAGGTGAGGTGGTTCCAGGGCCAGCAGGAGCTCTCGGAGCACGTGGTGGCCACCGAGGTGGTCCCCAACGGGGACTGGACCTACCAGGTGCTGGTGCTGCTGGAAACGCCACCCCGGCGCGGGGTCACCTACACGTGCCAGGTGGAGCACGTCAGCCTGGAGCAGGCGCTGAGACAGGACTGGGGTACGGGGGAGCCCCTGGGGGCACTGGCAGAGGTGTTGGGATGTGCTGAGAGGAACTGGGAGGGAGCTGCAGAGAGCCTGGTTTGAATTGGGAGAGGGGCTCGGGGGTGTGGAAGGGCTGAGCAGGAGTTTGGAGGATGCTGGGGAGGATGGGATGGGGTTCCAGGTGTGCTGGTGGGCGCTGGGAGGAGTTTGTGGGTGCTGGGTGTGAGTGGGAGGGAGTGGAGTGAGGCTGGAGGGGCAGGAAGGAGATTGGGCATTGGGAAGAAGGGCTTGGATGAGGTTGGTTGTGCTGGGAAGAGCCCGGGAGGGGTGTGGGTGAGTCCTGGAGGGGCTGGGAAGGGACTGGGAGAGGGTTTGGGGCTCCTGGGGCAGTGGGGGGCAATTGGAGGGGGTTGTGGGATCCTGAGAGGGACAGGAGGGCTCGGGTGGGTGCTGGGGAGGCTGGGAAGGGATTGAGAGGAGTTTCAGCGGGTCCTGGGTGGGCTGGGGGAAAGTGGGAGGGAGCTTGGAGGGGCTTGGGGTGTCTGTGAGAGGTTTTGGGGGGTGCTGAGCCCCCTCCCCCCCAGAGATGCCGGCGGACGCGGCCCGCAGCAAGATGCTGACGGGGATCGGGGGCTTGGTGCTGGGCTCGGTGTACCTGGCGCTGGGGCTGGGCTTCTACGTGCGCAAGAAGGTGAGGGGGGGTGCCGGGGGTGGTGTCCCGCAGGGCCGGAGCGTGTGTGCTCCCCCCGGGGCCCCCCAGCCCGGTGTCACCCCCTTTGCTCTGCCCACAGAGCTCCTGAGTTGCCGCGGCGGCCGCAGCCCCTCCCCGTGGCCTCGGGCCCGGCCGGGACCCCCGCTCGGTCCCCGCGCTGATTTTGGGGGGTCCCTGTGTCCCCCCCGCCTCTCCCAGCCCCGCTGTCACTCTGTGCCCGCCCGGCTGCTCCAGTGTTCCCAGTAAAGCTTCCCAGTTGGGCGCCGGTGCCGTTTTGTGGGGGGCGCTGGGGAGGGATTGGGGGGGGGGGCTGTGATTGGGGGGTGGGGCAGACATGAGCAGTGCGACCCCTCCCAGCGCAATTTGGGGGTGCAAGCCCCTCCCCCCGTGCTGGGTTTTGGGGGTTCCGGGCCCCTCCTGCTGACTCGGGAGGTCCCATCCCCCTTTCCCTCCATCCCGGCCCCTCCCGGCAGCTTTTCCTGGCGGGAATCCCCGAGTTGGGGATTTTGGGGGTTCTGCTCTGGCGGGGGGGGGGGGGGGGCGGCAGGGACAGCTCTGGGTGGCTTTGCCCTCCTGTGGTGGCCGTGTCCCCAAATGTCACTCGCCATGTCCCCAGTGTCACTGGCCATGTCCCCAGTGTCACTGGCCAGGTCCCCAATGTCACTGGCCAGGTCCCAAATGTCACTGGCCATGTCGCAAATGTCACTGGCCATGTCCCATCGTGTCCTGGCCCGGCTCCATCGCGGCTCCTCCCGCGGGAAAAGCAGCACAAAGGAGGAGGCGGAGGAGGAGGAGGAGGAGAAGGAGAAGGAGAAGGAGGAGGAGAAGGAGGAGGAAGGAGGGAGGAGGAGGAAGGGAAGGAGGAAGGAGGAGCAGCTGGGGGATGTAGGAACCGGAATAAAAATGAGGGAGAGAGGAAAAGGAGGGAGAGATGGAGAGGAGGAGCCGGAAAAGGAGGAGCAGGAGGAGGAGGAGGAGGAGGAAGAGGAGCAGCAGAATCGAGCCCCGGCAGTCTGGTAAGGGGGAAGCCCCAAAACTGGGGCACCCCAGGGATCCCTGGAACCCCGGAGCAGAGAATCAAGGCAGAAGGGACCCCTGTGTGAAAAACGAGGTTCACTTTTCTGGTAAAATTTAAAAGGTTTAATAAAAAAAAGACAATAAGAGACACAAAAGCAAAAATAGAGAATACAGCCACACAAACTCAGAAAATATTTTTTAAAATTCACCAACCTGTTCCACATTCACAGACCCCAGTGCATTTTTCAAACATTCCTGTGAGTTTAGATGTTCTTTGGTTTGGTTTCCACCCCCCTGACCTGCCCCGATTCCATCCTGCAGCTCAAATCAACATTTTTATTTCTCATTGTGTCTCCATCTTGCAGATCAAATCAACATTTTTTTTATTATTGTGGCTCCATCCTGCAGCTCAAATAACATTTTTATTTCCCCTTCTGATTCCATCCTGCAGCTCAATTCAACACTTTTATTTCTCCTTGTGGCTGCACCCTGCTCTCCTTACACTCCCTGATAACAGATCTCCATCCGGATAGGATAATTCAAGCATGTCAGGAATTTCCAGATTATCTTCACCATTTTCTGAGTTACCAACATGAATAAAAGCGTTTTTACATCACATCGTTTCCATTTTAATGTGATGCTATAGCCTTAGAAATGTATCAATATTTATCACAGTACTATTCCTAAGTTTTGTTAATTGAAAAAATAACAAAAATCCCTCTATTCATACAGCAAGGTTTTCCAACACGATGCACATAGCATTCATTTTAATATTTGCTAAAAGCAAACAATATAAATACGAATTTATAACACCTGGGACACCCAAATCCCCCTGGATCACCGCTCAGTGGGACCGCGGAGAGGAGGGAACCCCAGGAGCCACAGGACCCTGATCAGCCCAAAAAATTCCTGGGAAAAAAATTCCCTGGAAAAGTGGTCAGAAATTGAAATTTCTGGCTGAAAACAGTGAGAAAATGAAGGGGAAAAAAGAGAAACTTGTAAAATAAACAGAATCGGTAGTGGGGTTAGTAGAATTCTCTGGGGAGACACCCAGAGCCCTGAAGTGGAGAGATCAGAGAGGGGGAAAAACTCCTGAGAGGGATTTTTGGGTTCAGTCGTGGTGGTCTGGGGGAATGTGGTAGGTGGGACTTTGAGACCAATCCCAAGGAAGGCTCCACGTCCAAATTCCTAAACTTTGGGATATTTGGGATCATTGCGAGTTCCCAATCGCATCCCAAGGGGTGGGGAAAGCTCCAATTCCCGACTTTTGGGAATAATTAGGGATCATCCAACCACCTCAAACCCATCCCGAGGAACAGCCACATGTCTAAATTCCTGAACTATGGAATATTTGGGATCATTCTGAGCATCCAAACCCATCCCAAGGGGGTTAAAAAAGCCCCAATTCCCGAATTTTGGGAACAGTTCAGGCGGGAAGGGTTTCAGGCGGAGCTCCCGCCTGAGGGAACAGCGGAACATCCGCCCCGGGGAGAGGCCCCGCGGGTGCGGGGAGTGCGGGAAGAGCTCCGGGCGCTGCTCCAGCCAAGGTTCCCCCAAGGGTGCCCCAAAAACCCCGAGCCCGGGTGCAGCGTCCCGGAACCCGCTCAGCCAATGGGAGCAGGGGCGGGGCGCGCTGCAGCCAATGAGAGCGCGAGTTGGGGGCCCCCTCAGTTGCCGGGCAGAGCCTGTGGCCAAGGGGTCCCCAAAAGTGCTCGCAGCCAATCAGAGCGCGCGGCTTGGCTGCCGACCCCGCCCCGGGCCGGGCTGGTGCTCGCAGCGCAGCGCGGCTGCTTTGGGGCTGGCGGCCCCTGCCCGGCGCTGGCCATGGGGCGAGTGGCGGCAGCTGCGGCCGCACTGGTGGCACTGGTGGTGCTGGGAGCGCCCCCGGCTGCGGGCGCGGAGCTCTCGGGTGAGCGGGGGGGAGAAGGGGGAGAAGGGGGCAAAGGGGGAGGCCGGGCTGGAAGGGGGAGGAGGAGGGGAGCCCCGAAAGGAAGAGCGGCAGGGGCTGAGGGTCGGGGGAAGGTGAGGGAGGAGTGGGAGAGGGTGGGGAAGTGGGGAGAAGGGGAGGGTGGGACCCCAAAAGTGAGCGGGAGGGGGCTGGGGATGAGGGAAATTGTGTTGAAAAGGTTGGGAAATGGGAAAAGGAGGAAATGGGAACCCAAAAGCGATTTGGGGAGCGGCCGGAGGTGGGAGGTGTAATAAACAGATATGATTTGTGCTGATAAAATTGAAACAGTGAAATCAATTAGTAATCAATATTTTAAAGTAGTAACTTTTTAAGAGAGGACGGAAGGGTGGGGTGGAAGTTCCCCTTTTTCAACAGATGTTCAGCTTTGAGAAAACAAACAAGCTAAAATTATCTAGCATGGGAAAGTTTTGGTACGATGTCCAGGTAGTTTGGCATTGAGGAAGCAAAAATTATCCAGGATGGGACAGTTTTAAGACAAATCCAAGTAAATGTTAATTAAAAATGAATTTATTGTCTTAGTGCACTCTGCAATAATTTCGGATGTACATATATAGAACATATAATGCAAAAACAAGTTAGTGCACATGTGTAACCAGTGGGTTCATTGGAGAGGCACTAAGAGGAGGAGGAGAGCCTTCCTCTTCATGACCCCTGAAGGTGGGGAAGACCACCTAAAATGAGTGATGGAGTCTGTGCAGTGGAGGCGGAAATAGGCGGTGATAAAGGAGGAGACACAGGTGTTAGGATTGGAAAATAGGAGGAAATGGGAGGTGAGGTATGGCATAAAAGGGCAAGATTGGACGTCATAATTCATACATGGGACTAGACAAGTTCTGCCCATGTACCCCATGGTATTAAATTTGCTGATGTATTAGAACCAATATTATGTTTTATCAAGAATTATTGTAACTTTATGCTGCTCTAATTAAACTTGTTACTATATTTAATTGGTTTGGATTTTTTTTTTTCAAATTTTAATTAAGCAGCATACTCATTTATAACAGAGAGGAGGGGCTGTGAAAAAGGAAATGGGGGAAGGGTGGGAAAGAGGAAGCGGCAGCGCGGGCAGGAGGGTCCCGTGGCAGCCGTGGGGCACAGGGGGTGCGGGTGGGGATCTGGGGCTGCCCCCGGAGCTCTGGGGTTGCTGGGGGGCACCCCCTGACCTGTGTCCTGCACACCCAGGGGTGTTCCAATGGATGGGAAGGTTCGAGTGTTACTACATTAATGGCACAGAGAAGGTGAGGTACGTGGCGAGAGGCATCTACAACCGGGAGGAGTACGCGATGTTCGACAGCGACGTGGGGCACTTCGTGGGGTTCAACCCCTATGGGGAGAAACAGGCCCAGTCCAAGAACAGCGACTCAGAACAGATGGAGATTTATCGGACTGCGGTGGACACGTACTGCCGGCACAACTACAGATTGGCCGCCCCGTACCTCCCGGGGCGCCGAGGTGAGCGCAGGCAGAGCGTGTCCCCTCGGGCCCTGCCCTGGCAATGACACTGGAGCCCCTCCAAACCTCCCTGGGAATCACCCCAGAGCCCTCAGCTCTCCCTGCACCCATCCCTGGGACCTCCTGTCCCTCACTGCTGTCCCAGTCCTTTCCGAGTTTATTCCCAATTAATTCTCACGTAACTCCCAGACTTCCACCCTCTCTCCCAGTTCCTCCCATCCGCCCCCATCTCTCTCAGTGCTACCTGCATCTCTCCCAATCCATCCCCAGTCTCTTCCAGTACCTCCCAGTTCATTCCCAGTACCTTTCAGTCTTCTCCTGTCTAATCCCAATCCTTCCCACTTCATTCCAAGTTCCTCCCAGTCCCTCCCTGTGACACCC
>JAJEOU010000781.1:0-310434 GCA_021534815.1 Acrocephalus arundinaceus
TGGCTTTGGGGAACTCCAGGGATGGAACAGCCACAGATTCTCTGGAATTTCATCCCAGGGCCTCCCCACCCTCACAGAGAGGAATTTCTTCCCATATCCCATCTAAACCTTCCCTCCTTCAGCTCGAGGCCATTCCCCTTATCCATGTGAAAATTCCCTTTCCAGCCTTCTCAGAGCTCCTTTGGCTACTGGGAAACTGCTCCAAAATCCTCCCAAATCCATCTTTTCTCCAGGATTTGTGGTTAAAACACCTTCCCTGTGATTCCACACTCCGTAATCAGCACACATTCCATCCCAGCCCCTCCCAGGGAAGGATTTATTCCCAAAATCCCATCCAAACCAGCACATGGAATCCTGGAATGGTTTGGGTTGGAAGGGATCATCCAATCCCATGGGCAGGGACACTCCCAGTATCCCAGGCTGCCATTTTATCCATTTTTTATCCATTTTTTATCCATTTTTTATCCATTTTATCCACTATTCAACCTGGCCTGGGACACTCCCAGGGATGGAGCAGCCACAGTTCCCCTGGGAATTCCCCACCCTCCCAGGGAAGGATTTATTCCCAAAATCTCATCTATCCCTGCCCTCTGGCAGAGGGAAGCCATTCCCCATGCACTGGTGCTCCATCCCTTGGAAATATTCCATCTTTTCTCATCAGCTCCTTCGGGTCACCCCAAATCCTTCTCTTCTCCAGGCAGAACAATCCCAAATTCCAAAACATCACAGGGTCACCTCTCCTGGCTCTGCCTCAAAAATCTCATTCCTCACTCTGGTGAGAGGGGCAGCAGCCACTTCCCAAAATCCTGATGTGTTCCCAAAACTTTTCCAGCCACAACTCCACGGTACCACAAGGGGAAAATGAACCCCAAATCCACAGACAGAAAAATTCAAGAATTTGAAGGTGAAAACAGGACATGGAGTGCAAGAGAAGCAGGGACAAAAATCCTGGAGAAGAATCCTGGACAAGTGGCCAGGAGAGATGACTCAGGAGCCATTTGGGGATGAATGAAGAAGATTTTTATGGACGTTTCACGTCACCCCGAACTCCTCTCACAAGACAGTCTTATGGAAACACCGAGCCCTGCACGTGGCAGGAGAGGTGCCACCCGCAGCTCTGTTTGTCAACAGCAGCAGATGACCAGAGAGCCCCTGAATGAGGCTGCTATTCCCACAGAACTCCGGGATAAACAGGGAATATCCCTCATCCCACCCTCTCCAGGTGCTGCCTCGTTTGAATTCCACTCCCTGCAGGGCTGGAGATGCAGGTGGGGATCAGGGAGAGGGTCCCCATCATAAAATCATGGAAGGGACGCACAGGGATGATGGATGCAGCTCCTGGCCCTGCACAGACACCCCAAAAATCCCAGCCTGAGCATCCCTGGGAGCGGTGTCCAAACGCTCCCGGAGCTCTGCGGTTGTGCCCATCCCCTGAGGATCCTGCTCAGTGCCCCACCACCCTCAGGGAGAAGAATATTTTCCTCGCATCCATCCTAAATCCCCGCCCTAAATCAGCCCCTGCCCTCCTCCCTTCACCCCACAAAGCCTCTCACACCCTCCAGGCACCCCCAGCCCTGTAACCCCCATTACAGCCCCCCTAAATCGGACACTTCACACTCACAAGCCCCCCAGAAACCCGTCACCGCCAGAGATTTCCCCTTTACCCTCACAGATCCCTCACCCTCACACCGCCCGGCCCAGCGAGGCCTCCCCGGACCCGCCTGCCCCCGCCCCTCTCTCACCGCCGTCCCCGGGACCCCCATCCCCGGCGGAGATGGGGCCGTCACCGGCAGGCGCCGAGGCGAAGGGATGTCCCTGGGAGAACTTGACGTCGCGGAAGAACCTCTTGGTCTCTCTCAGGTTGTGCTGGAGGCGCGCCAGGTGCCGGTTGTAGTGGCCGAAAGAGCGGCAGAGCTCCCCGCACGGCCCCGCCGGGACCCCGCCATGACGGGGCCCCCTCGCCCTCCATGTCCTCCGGGTCCGCCCCGCTATCCCCTCCCCACCGCGGGCAGCACTCGGGCCCGGCCAGGCTGCCGCCGTTCCTCGGGGGAACCTCCCCGAGGATTTCTTCGCCTCCCGACCCCCCCCACCCCCGCCCCTCCCGCTTCCCCCGACCCCGCGGCCGCCGCCTTCTCCCGAGGGGAAGCGCCTCCACCGGCCGCGCTGCGTGTGCGCGGAACGTTTGTCGGCGCGCCGCAGGGCAAAGGGGGAGGAGGCCGGGCGCACCCTGCGCGCGAGGCACGCTGGGAGATGTAGTTCATTGGTGTCTAAATGGAGTTCATTATCCCGGCCCGCGAGGGACGCCGGGAGTTGCAGTCTGTTGTGCCGCAAAGCCTCACGGGAATTGTAGTTTCTCGAAGGGCGGCCGCCGACCTCTCTCCGCGGCCTCTGCGCACCCCCGCGGGGGACGAGAAAAAATACTCCAAAAAAAGAGAACGACCATAAAATGACGTATTTAAAAAGGGGAAGTAAAAGGGGAAGGCGGACGTCGCCCGCTGCTCCCCATCCCGCGCTGCGCGGAGCGGCTCGGCAGGAGGCGGTGCGCCCGTCTCCAGCTCCGCTCCGCCTCCGCGAATCACCAGCGGCGGCCCCGCCCTCCGCGCGTTCTCATTGGTTAATTCCACCCGCCAGCACCGCCCCCCGAGCACCCTCCGCAAATCACCGCGCGAAGTTCCTCCTCCCTCGCTTCGCTATTGGCCGGCGGCGCTGTCCGTCAGGCGCGGCGGCGGCGGCGATGCCGGTGCCGGCGGCGGGCGCGGAGCCGCCGCGGCGCGGAGCCGCCGCCCGGCCCGGGCTCGGCGGGGCGGGCGGGCCGGGGCCGCGCAGCCCGCGGGCCCCGCAGCGGCCGCCGGGGCGCCGCCCGCCGCCGCCGCCGCGGCCGTAGGCGCCCCCGCGCGCCGCGGGACGGCGCTCCCGGGATGAAGCGTGCCGCTCGGACGAGCTGCAGCAGCCCGAGGAGGATCCCGGCGCCGCGGGGGAATCGCCCGGTCACGGCGTGATGGAGGGCAAGGCCGGCGAGGCGGCGGCGGCCCCCGAGGCGGGCGCTGTCCCGCCACCGGCGCGCTCCAAGCCCCCCGATCTGAAGGTGAGCGGCGGGAGCATCCCGGTGGGACACGGGGGACCGGAAAATCCCATAGGATCGGCGAGGGGGTTTCCCGGTGGTGAGCGGTGTGGGGAGATCCCGGTGGGGTCACCAGAGCGATGGAGCTCGGGGGTGCCACCAACCCCATCCCCTCGGTCCTACAGGTGTGACCTTGGAGAATGCGGGGTGGCTCCTGGATAGGGGCGCTCCGGGATTGGGATAATCCTGGGAATAGCGTGCTCCGGGATGAGGGAACCCCTGGGAATTGGGTGCTCCTGCATCGAGATGTTCCTGGGATGAGTACGGTCCTATAAACAGAGATCCTGCTGGCATTGGGATGCTCCTGGGATTAGGATGCTCCTGAGATGGGGACGGTCCTTCATCCCAGATGCTGCTGGATGAGGATGCTCCAGGGATGGAGGCACTGCTGGGATGGGGATGTGGCTGGGATAGGATCCTCCTGGGATGAGGATGCTCCTGGGGTCGGGATGGGGATGGTCCTCGAATGGGATGGGGTTGGTCCTGCGGGGAGGACACTCCTGGGATAGGGATTCTCCTGGGATGAAGAAATAAATCCCAGGTTGGGAACAGGGCGTTGGGGGCTGCAGAGGGGCTGCGCAGATCCCGGCAAATCCCTGCCAGGAGTCGGGATGGGGGGAATGCTCCGGGAGGATCCGAGAGGATCCGCGGCTGCGGCACCGGGGAGTGACGGTGTGGAAATGGCCCCGAGGCTGCTCCTGCCGGGCCTCGGGGCCGCTGGATGAGGAAAACAAACCCCGCGGCACTGCAGCGCTGCGGGAGGGACGGAGCCCATCGCGGAGGGGGGAAATCCGCCCTGAAATCGGGCACAGAATTCCCCTTGGCTTCGGGAAAGAAGCAGCTCCGATCCCCATCGGGCTGTTGAATTCCCAGCGTGGAACTTCGGGGTGTGCAGGCGTGGGAATGCCGTGGGCAGAGCGGGATGGGCTCGGAGGCACCCCGTGCTGGGACTCAGGGGATGCTCCCACTCCTCGCTTTCAAAAAATCCTTGGAAAAGCGCAGATTGTCCCTGCTCAGTGGGATCCAGGATGGAGCATCTCAGTGCTTCAGCCCAGGTGGCCCTGAAGGTGTCACCGGTGCGGTCAAGGTCACAGGGAAGCCGATGGCACTGCTGTGCCTGCAGCCATCCCTTCCAAAAAGGCAGCCAGGAGATGAAATCCCTTCTCCCGGAGGAGAACTTGGCTGCTTGGAGCACGACGAGCCCCGTGGCTGCTGCAGGTGGCACATGGGGCCTGCCCCTCGCTGGCCCAGCAGCTCCTGAGGCTGATTTGGGAGGTAACAGCTGCTGCCCCCCAAAAACAGCTGGAGAGGCCAGGGCCAGGCACATCCATGGCTGGGAGGGTGGTACAGGTTATCCCAGAGCAGCTGTTCTGGGATCTCTGTTTTCCCTGGATCTCTGTTTTCCTTGGATCTCTGTTTTCCCTGGATCTCTGTTTTCCCTGGATCTCTGTTTTCCCTGGATCTCTGTTTTCCCTGGATCTCTGTTTTCCCTGGATCTCTGTTTTCCCTGGATCTCTGTTTTCCCCGGGTCTCTGTTTTCCCTGGGTCTCTATTTTCCCTGGATCTCTGTTTTCCCCAGATCTCTGTTTTCCCTGGATCTCTGTTTTCCCTGGATCTGTTTTCCCTGGATCTCTGTTTTCCCTGGATCTCTGTTTTCCCTGGGTCTCTGTTTTTCCTGGATCCTTGGAAGTGTCCAAAACCAGGCTGGACATTGAGGCTTGGACACCCTGGGATAATGGGAGGAGTGTCCTGCCCACCCAAATGGGGGTGGAACTGGATGAGTTTTAAGTTCCCTTCCCAACCAAACCATTCCATGATTTCCTGATTCCGTAATTCCATGATTTGGGAGGATGTGCAGCTCAGGGCCACGCTTGGCTTGGTGGCTCAGGGCATCCAGGCTTGGCCAAGGTGTTGTTTCCCACCCCTGTCCTTTCTCCATCCCAAGAGGCTCGGAAAGGGTTGGGAATGCCAGGCAAAAGGAGCTGCAGCATCCCACACTGCTCCCAGCACCCCAAACATTCCAGGGCTGGCACATCCCGCCTGGAGCCGGAGCTCCACTGACTCCACAGCCTCCTCCAGCAGCAGCATCCGAGGCCAAATAAATCCCCATTGATTTTATCGAGCTGCCCTCCCGCAGGTTTGCTGCCAGGGCTCACCTTTAATGCTCAGCAATTAATTAAAATAAACCTCAAACTGGGCAGAACTGGGGCTGGCTGCTGCCCACAGCTGCCATGGCGCTCTGGGCACTGTGCCACGGCCACCACGAGTGGCTTTGTTAATAAATCCGAGTTTTCCTGCCCCAAAACCCCTCTGGAGCTGCTGGTGGGGTGGGTTCAAGCTGGTCCTGCTGTCCCTGCTCCAAATCGAAATTCCTGTCCCCTGGATGGGGAAGGATCAGATTCTTGTTAATGGGGAAAGATCAGAGATTCCTGTCCCGGTTCATGGGGAAAGATCAGAAGTTGCTGTCCCCTGGATGGAGAAGGATCAGAGATTCCTGTTAATGGGGAAGGATCAGAGATTCCTGTTCATGGGGAAGGATCAGAGATTCCTGTCCCTGTGGATGAGGAAGGATCAGAGATTCCTGTTCCTGTTCATGGGGAAGGATCAGATATTCCTGTCCCCTGGATGGAGAAGGATCAGAGATTCCTGTTCCTGTTCATGGGGAAGGATCAGAAATTCCTGTCCCTGTTCGTGAGGAAGGATCAGAGATTCCTGTCCCCATGGTTGGGGAAGGATCAGAGATTCCTGTTCCCGTGGATGGGAAAGGATCAGAGATTTCTGTTCCTGTGGATGAGGAAGGATCAGAGATTCCTGTCCCTGTTTGTGAGGAAGGATCAGAGATTCCTGTCGCTGTTCATGGGGAAGGATCAGAGATTCCTGTTCCCGTGGATGGGAAAGGATCAGAGATTTCTGTTCCTGTTCATGGGGAAGGATCAGAGATTCCTGTCCCCTGGGTGGGGAAATATCAGTGATTCCTGTCCCTGTTCATGGGTAAGGATCAGAGTTTCCTGTCCCCTGGATGGAGAAGGATCAAAGTAAACTCTTTGCTGCCAGCTGGAGATGGATTTGAGGTGGCACGCTGGAAACTACAGCCTGCCTGGTGCCACCTCCATCCCTGAACTCAGCAGATCCGTGGCAGCTCTCCCTTCCCCAGCCCTGGCTCCGGCTCCTCTGCTGACAGCCAGGGCTCAGTTAGGGAAAAAAGAGAGGAAAAAAGAAGTTCTGGCAAGGAGCAAAGCTGGTGTGTGACAGCTCTGCTCAGGAATCCGTTGGTGGCAGGGATTCCTGCAGGAGGGATGGGACCCATCCAAACCCCTGCATGCACAACTGCCACTTTTCCTGAGCCAAGGGTTTTCCCCGGATCTGTGTTTTCCCTGGATCTTCGTTTTCCCCAGATCTCTATGTTTCCCCAGATCTCTGTTTTCCCTGGGCCTCTGTTTCCCTGGATCTGTTTTCCCAGGATCTCCGTTTTCCCTGTGTCTCTGTTTCCTGGGATCTCTGTTTTCCCTGGATCTCTGCTTTCCCTGGGTCTACATTTTTCCCAGATCCCTGTTTTCCCTGGATCTCTGTTTTCCCTGGGTCTCTATTTCCCCTGGGTCTGTGTTTTCCGGGATCTCTGTTTTCCCAGGATCTGTTTTTCCTGGATCTCTATTTTCCCCGGATTTCTATTTTCCCCGGATCTGTTTTCCCCAGCGGTCTGATCCAGGGTTGAAGGCTGAATCCTGACCCTATTCCCATCTCCACATTCACAATTTTGGTCTCCACGGCTCCTGAACCCAAAATCCCAGCAGGAATCCAGAGGCGTTGGCCTCAGCTCTCCCTTGTTCCCATCCCCACATCCATGGAAAAAAAAGCTTTTCCAGGGCTTTGTGCAGCTGAGGAGCCTCTGCTGAGGAGGGGGAGATGAAGGTTCCCCCACAGGAGCAGCGGGGTTGGGACAGGAGTGGCTGCAGGGGGGACAGGGTGGAGCATCCCAATTCCTCTTTTTTTTTTTGTATTTCTATATTATTTTCTATATCATAAACATTTTAGGTGTTATTATATATTTTATATTAATTTTATAGTTATATATTGTTTATATATTCTATATTTTTGATATTATTTTAATATATTGTTTTATATATTATTTTATATTATTTTATGTTATATATTTTATATTATTTTTATACTTACATATTAAGTATATCACTATATATTATACATTATACATTATACATTATACATTATATATTATATATTATGTATTATGTATTATATATTATATATTATACCTTATATATTCTATATTCTATATTCTATATTATATATATTATATAAATATATTATTATATATTATATATTGTGTTTATTATATATATTATATATTAAGAATATCATTAATATACTTAATATATAAGTATAAAAATTTTATGGTTTTATATCTTTTTATTTGGGTTTCTTTTCCTGGAGATCCCCTGCTAGGAAGGGCCGGATGTGGGGTTGGGATTCTCCATCCCACCCACGGCAGTGCAAATCTTTCCTTCAGGAATCTCCCTGTCCCAAACCCTCCGACCCGTTCCCATTTAATCCCTGGCCCCTTTTGGGGTGGGAAGGTGAGCTGGCTCCCCTGGGCTGGAGCAGCCACATCCAGCATTCCCCAGGGAATGGCTCTTCCCAATCCCCAGGGACACAGAGCGGCATTCCAGGCTGGATATTCCCTGGAGTTTGTGCCAGGCACAGCAGAGCAGTGAGATCCGAGGATGGGATCCGAGGATGGAATTCTCAGCCTTCCCCAGATCCAGGGATAGGATGCTCAGCCTTTCTGGGATCCGAGAATGGAATTCTCGGCCTTCCCAGGGTCTGAGGATGGGATGCTCACCTTCCCATGATCCAAGGATGGGATGCTCAGCCTTCCTTGGATCCAAGGATGGGATTTTTTGCCTTCCCGAGATCCAAGGATGGAATTCTCAGCCTTCCCAGGATCCAAGGACAGGATTCTTGGCCTTTCCCAGATCCAGGGATGGGAGGCTTGGCCTTCCCAGGATCCAAGGATGGATCCCAGCAGGGACAGGCTCCTGGGAGTGGGGCCTCTGCCTCTGATCCCAGCCAGATCCCATCCCTTGAGATCCCTGTCCCTGCTTCCCACCAAATTCTACATCTCTGTGGGGACTGCTGTCACCTCTGTGGGGATGCAATTCCCACACCTGGGCAGTGAATTCCCTACTATTGCTGGAGCATTTCCACACCTGGGCAGTGCATTCTGTTATTCCCAAGAAAATTCCAACTCCTGGGCAGTGAATTCCCTGCTATTCCCCACACCTGGGCAGTGAATTTCCTGCTATTCCCCACACCTGGGCAGTGAATTTCCTGCTATTCCCAAGAGAATTCCCACTCTTGGGCAGTGCATTCCATTATTCCCAGAGCACTCCCACGCCTGGACAGTGCACTCCCTGCTATTCCCACTCCTGGGCAGTGAATTCCCTAATATTCCCTGTTATTCCCACTCGCGGGCAGTGCATCCCGTTATTCCCAGAGCATTCCCACTCCCGGGCAGTGCCTCCCGTTGTTCCCGGAGCATTCCCGGGGCCGCGCTGCCGCTCTCTCGGGTGCTGTCAGTGCCCTGCCCACCGTGAGTCACGTTTGTCACATGCCGCTGCTCTCACGCTGTCCCCGGAGGAGCAGCGGGTGTGGGGGAGTGCTGGATTTGCCATTTGGGAACATCCAGACGTTTTCCCTGGCGTTTGTGGCAGCGGGAGGAGCGGGAGCTTGGGATGCTGTGAGAGAAGGGGATGAGCTGAACTGGTTGTCACCCTTTGGGGACAACTCTGACCCTGTCCCCCAGCCTGGCTGGAGGGTGCTGGGTGGTGGCAGGAGCCCCTTGGTCCTTCCAGAGGAGAATCAGCTGGAAAAGCAGCAGCAGGACTGGGAACCCCACGCAGGATCTGCTGGGATCCTGCTGCTGGCTGGGGGCTGTGGCCTTCCCTGTGCCCTAAAATATGGGATGGGATAGGGTGGGAAGGGATGAGACTTCCCCCTATGACCTAAAATATAGGATGGGATGGGGTGGGATGAGATTTCCCCCCGTGCCCTGAAATATGGGATGCAGTGGGAAGGGATGAGACTTCCCCCTGTACTTAAAATATGGGGTGCCCTAAAATATGGGATGGGGTGGGAAGGGATGAGACTTCCCTCTGTGCCCTAAAATATGGGGTAGGATGGGATGGGAAGGGATAAGACATGCACCTGTGCCCTAAAATATGAGATGGGGTGGGGTGGGAAGGGATGAGACTTCCCTCTGTGCCCTAAAATATGGAATGGGATGGGAAGGGATGAGGCTTCCCCCCCGTGCCTTAAAATATGGGACGGGATGGAGTGGGATGGGATGAGACCTCCCTCTGTGCCCTAAAATATGGGGTAGGATGGGATGGGAAGGGATAAGACATGCACCTGTGCCCTAAAGTATGAGATGGGGTGGGGTGGGAAGGGAAGGAATGAGACTTCCCCCTGTGCCCTAAAATTTGGAATGGGATGGGGTGGGAAGGGATGAGACTTCCCCCTGTACTTTAAAATATGGGGTGCCCTAAAATATGGGATGGGATGGGTGGGAAGGGATGAGATGAGATGGGATGGGTTGGGATGGGATGGGATGGGAAGGGATGAGACTTTCCCCCCATGCCCTAAAATGTGGAATGGGATGGGGTGGGAAGGGAAGGGATGAGATTTCCCCCTCTGCCTTAAAATTTGGAATGGGATGGAGTGGGAAGGGATGAGACTTCCCTCTGTGTCCCAAAGTACAGGATGGGGTGGGAAGGGATAAGACTTCCCCCCGTGTTGGTGCAAAGCTCCAAAGAGCTTCAGAGCCTTGGCTGGAGCCTCTGGGCGGGCTGGGGGGTGAATCAATAATGAATGACCCCAACAATCGAGCAGGATTCTGCAGCTTGGGGCCGTGCTGGAAGGTCGTGGCAACCAGATCCTCTCCTTGTGTTTTTGTCTAAAAGCCGAGAAAGGGGTTTGGGTGTCGAGGAAGGGGTTTGGGTGTCAGGGAATGGTTCCAGGAGGAGCTGGGAGGTTTCAGCAGGAAAACCACCCTGGAGAGCCTGGCACGGCCAAGCTGCACTGGGCAGGGGCAGCACAGGGGATTGCCAAAGAGTTCACAACAAAACCCTCATCCAAATCCTGTTTTTCCTGCAAGATATCCTGGTTTGGGCTAAAATGGGATTTTTCCAGCTCTTTTTGGGCAGTGAGACTTGGAGCAGGGGCTTTGAAGTCCATAAAAACAAGTCCTCACCACCAAGCAGGAGAGCCTGGCTGTGCTGATGAAAAAGGCTAAAGAAATAAAGATATTTTTGGATTCACCTCAGCATTTTACAGCTGTCCACGCTGAGAAATTAATCTGTGTCCATTGCCTTGGTTAGTAAGCAATGGCTGTTCCAAAATAGCCTCTGCTCCGAGCCACGGGCGGTTCCGTGCCAGGAAAAATGCCTCTGCTTTGGAAGTGCAGGAATATCCTGGGAAAACATGAGAGAGCAGAGCTTTTGCAGCAGCAGAGGGCTTGGTTGTGGCTGTCACTTGGAGCTCTTTAAACCCTGAGCTGGAATTCAGTGGAGAAACAGAACTGGGATCTCTCCTTGCTTCCCTCGTTTTTCCCATGCAGATCCCGTGGCTGCCCAGCCTATGAAAGCCTCTTTCAGGAAAACTTGGAAAGGCCCTGAGGGGAGTTTGTTTGAAGAGGTGAATTTCACTCGGTGGGAGCTGTTTGGACCAAGAAACCCTGAGGGCATCTGGCTCCCCAAATCTCCCCTCCTTTCCTGCCAGCTCTACTTTTAGTTTGTTTTCATCTCCCTCGGGGAAGGGAGTTGGTTGTTTCTTTTTCACTTGGACCTTGTGCAGCTCTGGCCGTGCCCTCGATGGGAGGAATCTGGGGGTTTGGAGTTCTTACCTCTCGAATGCTGCCTCTGTTTCCATAGAGACCCTATAAATAGAATAAAATTTAAATCATTATTTCCTCAAGGAGCGGTTCAGCACCGGAGATTTATTATATATTTAACCTAAAAGGAGGGAGATTTGCATTGTGAATGGCTCAGGGAAGGGTGAGAGGCTTTGCCTGCAGAGTTTGGGGACTCAGGATCCCGTTGCTGATTCCCTGGCAGTATTCCAGGTGTGGTGAGAGTGACGGATTTGGACCTTGTCTGGGATTTTTAGGGGAAGGAGGCGGTTCTGTAGGGCTGTGAGATCCTCTTCTGTCTGTACCTCCTGGAGGTCACGTCTGGAACATCACAGCTGCTCCAAAATCCCAACTTTTTGCCTCTGGGGCTCTGAGGAGCTCCTGGTTCCTGCTGGTTTGGGAACAGGAATAAATGTCATGGGAACAGCATCCCTGGGGACAGTCCCTGCTGCAGGACAGCAGGGGTGAGGTGACCTGGGGACAATCCCTGCTGCAGGACAGCAGAGCTGGCCCTGGGGACAGTCCCTGCTGAAGGACAGGTGGCCCTGGATGTCAGCAGGGTCAGGACTGGTGTCCTCACAGGACAAAACCAGGCCAGAGTTGTGCTTTGTGATCTGCCAGGTCCTGCCAGAGGCTGCTGCAGCAGGGAGAGGATTTTTTTCCTTACCCCAAATCCATTCTTTTCTGCCTGGGAGCCGTGCTGGAGCAGGAGCTGGGATTTGGGATGCTCTGAGCCCTTTGGGAAAGGCTGGAAGTTGCTGCCTCCTGATCCACCTCACACAGGGAATTGTGGAAGGCACGAAAGCAAAATCTCCTGGGATGCAAATCTGGGAGTTGCAGTGGAACCCTGGATTTCCAGTGGCTGCCAGGCTGCCCCGGCCATAATCAGGAGCAGGATCTGTTCCACCATCCATATTCATGATTTCCCCATGGCCAGAGGCCACCCTGATTCCCTCCTGTTGGTTTCCTGGGAATGTGGGATCTCCTGGGAAAGGGAAACCTGGGATTCCTCGGGGCAGCACTGTGTCCCCATCTCCTGCTGCAAACCAGTGGCTGCCCAGTTGGGACTGGGTTTGGTGGCACAGGGCCACCAGCTGTGGGTCATCCCCAGAAGCCAGGCCAGGCTGGCCCACAGAAAATGCCACAGGGAAAAGTTCCCTGGTCCATGGTGGAACTCGTGTGGCTCTTGGTCTATGGCTGAGGCCACTAATACTGAGTATTTCCAATACTTCCATTAATATTTAGTGTTTCCAAGTACTAATACTTAGTATTTCCAATATTTCTCCTAATACTTAGCATTTCCAAATACTAGTATTTACTATTTCAAATATTTCCACTAAAATTTAATATTTCCAAATATTAATATTTAGTATTTCCAATATTCCCACGAAAATTTCATATTTCCAAATACTAACATTTAGTATTTCCAATATTTCCTTTTCTACTTAGTATTTCCAAGTACTAAGACGTAGTATTTACAATATTTCAACTAAAATTCCATATTTCAGAGCAATTAACAGCACCCATTTTCCTCCTTATCCCACAGAAAATCCAGCAGCTCTCTGAGGGCTCCATGTTCAGCCAAGCACCTCTTCCACAGCCACCCAAATACTAATACTTAGTATTTCCAGTATTTCCACTAAAATTCCATATTTCCAAGTACTAATACTTAGTATTTCCAATATTTCCACTAAAATTCCATATTTAAGAGTGATTTACAGCACCTGTTTCCTTCTTTTCTCCCACAGAAAATCCAGCAGCTCTCTGAGGGCTCCATGTTCGGCCATGGCCTCAAGCACCTCTTCCACAGCTGCCTAAATACTAAAACTTAGTATTTCCAATATTTCCACTGAAATTTCGTATTTCCAAGTACTAATACTTAGCATTTCCAATATTTCCACTAAAATTCTGTATTTCAGGGTGATTTACAACACCCATTTCCCTCTCTTCTCCCATAGAAAATCCAGCAGGTCTCTGAGGGCTCCATGTTCGGCCACGGCCTCAAGCAACTTTTTCACAGCTGCTCAAATACTAATACTTAATATTTCCAATATTTCAATTAAAATTCCATATTTCAGGGCAATTAACAGCACCCTTTTCCCTCATTTGTCCCACAGAAAATCCAGCAGCTCTCCGAGGGCTCCATGTTCAGCCATGGCCTCAAGCACCTCTTCCACAGCTGCCTAAATACAAATACTTAGTATTTCCAGTATTTCCACTAAAATTTCATCTTTCCAAATACTAAGATTTAGCATTTCCAATATTTCAACTAAAATTCCATCTTTCAGGGCAATTTACAGCACCCATTTCCCTTCTTTCTCCCACAGAAAATCCAGCAGCTCTCTGAGGGCTCCACATTCGGCCATGGCCTCAAGCACCTCTTCCACAGCTGCCTAAATACTAAGATATAATATTTCAACTAAAATTCCATATTTCAGGGTGATTAACAGCACCCATTTCCCTTCTTTCTCCCACAGAAAATCCAGCAGCTCTCCGAGGGCTCCATGTTCGGCCATGGCCTCAAGCACCTCTTCCACAGCTGCCTAAATACAAATACTTAGTATTTCCAGTATTTCCACTAAAATTTCATCTTTCCAAATACTAAGACTTAGCATTTCCAATATTTCCACTAAAATTCTGTATTTCAGGGTGATTTACAACACCCATTTCCCTCTCTTCTCCCATAGAAAATCCAGCAGGTCTCTGAGGGCTCCATGTTCGGCCACGGCCTCAAGCAACTTTTTCACAGCTGCTCAAATACTAATACTTAATATTTCCAATATTTCAATTAAAATTCCATATTTCAGGGCAATTAACAGCACCCTTTTCCCTCATTTGTCCCACAGAAAATCCAGCAGCTCTCCGAGGGCTCCATGTTCAGCCATGGCCTCAAGCACCTCTTCCACAGCTGCCTAAATACAAATACTTAGTATTTCCAGTATTTCCACTAAAATTTCATCTTTCCAAATACTAAGACTTAGCATTTCCAATATTTCAACTAAAATTCCATCTTTCAGGGCAATTTACAGCACCCATTTCCCTTCTTTCTCCCACAGAAAATCCAGCAGCTCTCTGAGGGCTCCACATTCGGCCATGGCCTCAAGCACCTCTTCCACAGCTGCCCAAATACTAAGATATAATATTTCAACTAAAATTCCATATTTCAGGGTGATTAACAGCACCCATTTCCCTTCTTTCTCCCACAGAAAATCCAGCAGCTCTCCGAGGGCTCCATGTTCGGCCATGGCCTCAAGCACCTCTTCCACAGCCGCCGGCGCTCGCGGGAGCGGGAGCAGCAGAGCTCGCAGGACTCAGGGCCAGCCCCGGGGCCACCTCACGGCGCCTCAGACCACGAGTCCCCGGACGAGAAGGAGCGCTCGCCGGAGATGCACCGCGTGTCCTACGCCGTGTCCCTGCACGACCTCCCCGCCCGGCCCACTGCCTTCAACCGCGTGCTGCAGCAGATCCGCTCACGCCCCTCCATCAAACGTGGCACCAGCCTGCACAGCGGCAGCCGCCGTGCCAAGAGCGGCTCGCTGGAGCCCCAAAAGGGCAGCAGCCCCCACTTGGGGCGTAAAGCCCCCCAGGACAGCGGCCTCACGGCCATCCTGCATCAGCACCAGGGCAGGCCCAGGTCGTCGTCCACCACGGACACGGCCATCCTGCTGGCCGAGAGCGGCGCGGTCTATCTGCTCGCTGAGGATGGTGAAGGGCTGGCGGATAAGGTAGGGATGGAGCTGCTGGAGGGGTGAGGGAGGGTGTGCTGGTTTAGGGCAAATTTGGGAGGAAACTTCCTAAGGGACCATCCCTTCCCTTCCCCAAGCGGTTTGGGAAAGACTTCCTCACGAGAGAAGTGGAAAGAAATCTGTTTTTTTCCAAGGGGGCTTGTCCTGGATGATCTGGAGGGGTTTTGTGGCTCTGCACAAAATGGGGTGCAGGTGTGAAGGTTGGGCTCTGCTCCCACAGGAGAGTGACAGGGTAAGAGGACATCACCTTAACCTGTACCTCACAACATTTAGGATAAGGAGACATCACCTTAATCTGTACCTCAGGAGGTTTAGGGTACAAGGACATCACCTTAACCTGTACCTCACAACATTTAGGATAAGGAGACATCACCTTAATCTGTACCTCAGGAGGTTTAGGGCATGAGGACATCACCTTAATCAGCACCTCAGGGGGTTTAGGGTTTGAGGACATCACCTTAACCTGTACCTCACAACGTTTAGGATAAAGGGACATCACCTTAATCTGTACCTCAAACCTTCAGGAATTTCTTCCTCTCAATGGGGATTAGACACTGGGAGGGGCTGTCCAGGGAGGTTTGGAGTCCCCATCCCTGGAGGTGTCACCTGGATGTGGCACTCAGTGCTCCAGGTGGGGATTCTGGGTGATCCCGGAGGGATTTTGCAGCCTCAGTGATTCTGGGATTCTGTGGCTGCACCTGCGTTAGGGAGCACGAGAGCAGAGTGGGGAGTCAGGACAGGACTGGGTGCAGAGCACCCCAAAATTCCAAAACTCAGGTCTGGAGCTGCTGGAATTGAGGCTTCTCTCATGGGCAGTTGAAGGGACACAATTCCCAGAGTGGGATTTGAGGGATAAAACAAGGCCCTGGCATCCCTCTGTTCCCGTGGGATGGGGGGATCCAAAGGCCCCTCCGGGCTCAGCCAGGCAGCTGCGATTTGGTCCCGTCCCAAGTGATTTTGAAGCCAGGCTGATGGGCAGGATGATGTTTCCATCTAGTGTTTAGTGCCATTAATTATGCACCAGCCCAATTAGCACCCGCCGAGTTCAAGGGACAGGCGCTGGGAGCTGGGGGAGATTTTTCCTGTTGGCTTCTCCTCTTGACCTTTGGAGCTTGAGGGGGGTTCCACTTTTTATTTGATGGTTTTATATCTTTTATTTTGGTTTCTTTTCCTGGAGATCCCCTGCCAGGAAGGGCTGGATGTGGAATCCCTGGATGGGATTCCCTGAAGCTGCTCCCTGCAGCTCTCAAGGAAATGAGGATCTTTCTTTTTTGTGTTTTTAATTCACCTCAGAGTGCCAGCAGTGAACTGGAGAAGCTTGGGATGGGGAGGTGTAGTGGTTTGGCACAGATGTGAGTTTTCCTAAAGAAGTTGTAGTAAACATTGACAGCTTAGTTGGTTTAAACCAAACCCAGAACATTCTTTTTAGTAAAAAATGCAAGTGATTAATAAAACCTGTGAGATAAGATTAATCAAAAGAATCTAAAAGCAAAGCAAGTATTAGTAATAAGTTAAGTAAAATTATAGTGAAATATCTAGAAGTAATTTTATTGTTTTAAGTAAATAAGAATTGGCCAGGCAGGCTCTGGCAGGGATGTTGGAATGTGTTCCCAGAGGATAAAAATGTCCCTGTATCTGCAGAGCTTTCCAAGGAGCTGCCCAGAATCTCCTCTCCCCAAATCAGAGCACCCCAACCCTTCCCTGCTTCTCCCTTCTGGAATGTCCCAGACCAAGCAGGAGCACCGGGTTGTTCATTTGAGCACCTGCAGCCAAAATTTCTCCCTCGTGGGCACTTCAAGGATTCCAATCCCACTGGGATCGTGGCCAAAACCTCGATCCCACAGGGACAGAAGCATTCAGAGCAGCTCTGTGTCCACTCCCACAGCAGCACAGGCAGGGCATGAATAATTAACTGCATATGACACAAAGAGTAATAAGAAGAGAGACAACACCTTTGTGAGGCAGTGGAAAAATAACTTATTTAGAGAAACACGAGCCACGCGATATTCCCGAGCCGGATTGGTTTTCCAGGAGCCCTCAGGAAGCCCTCAGGAGGCTCCTGCCTGCAGCAGAGCAGCTCCTTTTCCTCAGGGATGGGCTCCAGCGAGGGGGTTTGATTTCATCCCTGCCCTGTCCCCAAGGATCTGGCGTCTCCTCCCTGTTTTCCATCCCTTTGGAAGTTCCATGGGATGCACGGGGCTCCTGGGAAAGCCATTTTCCACCCCACACACGAATTTCATGCTGAATTTTCCACCCCACTCGCTGGATGGGTCCCTTGTGGGATCACTGAGTCTCAGCAAGCACTTTATGAACAGCTATTGGTGATTTGGGGTTTTTTTCCTTTTAATTTTTTCCTTTTTGAATTAATTAAGCTCCCGCAGTTCTGCCTTCCCTTTTCCTTCACTGGTTCCTCACTCTGTGGACCCTGCCAAAGCCTGGCACATAAAATTCCTCCCCTCTGCACCCCCTAATTCCTCCCAGGAGCAGCCTGTGGACATCCAGAGGGGCTCCAAGGGATCAGTGGGACCGTGGAACACTCTGGGAATTCGGTGCTGGGCCCCAGCTCTGGCTGGGGTTTGTGGTTTACCCCAAAAACAGCACAGCCAAGGGGTCACCCTCACCTGGGGTCCCACACTGGGGACAAACCTCCCTTTGCAGGTCGGGTATTTGTGATTTTCCCTCTCCCCAGCCTTCCACAGCCTCCCCCAGTTCCCAGATTGTGTGGATGAGTTTGGGATGAGCCCGGCATGCCCGGGCTCCTGCTGGGAGCTCAGGAATCGGGGTTTGGCTGCTCCTCTCTGCTCCAGGAGCTGCGGGGCTGGAGGAGCCTCTGGAGCTCCTCTGGAGGAGCATCCTCTCTGCTGTGCAGGCTGGAGGAGCTGCTTCCCTCGGGTCTGGGAGCATCCCTGCTTCCCAAAAATCTACTTTCCTGTGTGTGTCACAGAGCTCTGAGCTACAGGAGCTCCTTCCAGGGGACCGGGAGCATCCCTGCATCCCAAAGATTTGCTCAGCCATGTGTCTCATGGAGCTCCTGGCTGCAGGAGCTCCTTCCTCAGGGAGTCGGGAGCATCCCTGCATCCCAAAAATCTGCTCTCACTTGTGTCCCATGGAGCTCCGAGCTACAGGAGCTCCTTCCCCAGTGCCGGGAGCATCCCTGCATCCCAAAAATCTGCTCTCACTTGTGTCCCATGGAGCTCCGAGCTGCAGGAGCTCCTTCCAGGGGACCGGGAGCATCCCTGCATCCCAAAGATTTGCTCAGCCATGTGTCTCATGGAGCTCTTGGCTGCAGGAGCTCCTTCCTCAAGGGGTCGGGAGCATCCCTGCATCCCAAAAATCTGCTCTCACTTGTGTCCCATGGAGCTCCGAGCTACAGGAGCTCCTTCCCCAGTGCCAGGAGCATCCCTGCATCCCAAAAATCTGCTTTCCTGTGTGTGCCACGGAGCTCTGAGCTGCAGGAGCTCCTTTCTTAGGGAGTCGGGAGCATCCCTGCACTCCCAAAATCCCCTGTCCCGTGTGTCCCATTGTGGGCCGGGAGCATCCCTGCATCCCAAAAATCCACTCTTATCATGTGTCCCACGGAGCTCTGAGCTACAGGAGCTCCCTCCCCAGGGCTGGGAGCATCCCTGCATCCCAAAAATCCTCTCTCCCGTGTGTCACACAGAGCTCCGAGCTACAGGACCTCCTTCCCCAGGGCCGGGAGCATCCCTGAATCCCAAAGATTCGCCCTCTCGTGTGTCTCACGGAGCTCCGAGCTGCAGGGATGAGAGCATCCCTGCATCCCAAACACCCGGAGCGCGGCTCTGCTTTGCCCCAAGGGCCCGTTCGGGGCGTACCCGCCGTACCGGGAGCTCCGTGCGGCCGGTAGCGCCGCTCCCCGCGCGGCCGTGCTGGCGGCACGTGTGCCAGCGGCACTGCCGGGGCCGGGGGAGGCAGCGCAGCTCCCGCACGGCGCCGGGAGCGTGCTGGGGGAGCTTTCTCCTGATCTCCCTAATCTCCTGCTGGTGACCCGCCAGGCAGAGGCGGGCACACGGGAATTAAGCGGCCGCAGCGCACCCGGCACCAGCGGTCGGGGCTGTTCCCCCCGCAGCTCCCCGTGACCGCGGCCGGGGCTCGGGCGGTGCTGGCGGGGCAGAGCATCCCCGGGGGCCCGCGCTCCCCGGCGGGGCGGCCGGAGCTGGAGCGGGCCGGGCGCGGGGTGCTGTGCCTGGTGCTGCCGGGGAGCTGCACGGACTGCGGGGATTGCGGCATGGTGCACGTCCAGGTGAGCCCCGGCCAGGTGAGAGCCCCCGGTGCGGGCAGCAGCGGGACCCCGCGGTGAGGGGGGGGAGAACGGGCAGCGCGGGGCGGGGGGGAGCGGCGGGGCCGGTGGCCGTTAGAGGGCGGCGTTACCGCGGCGGGGCCGTCTGTCCGTCCGTCTGTCCGTGGGTCCGGCCGGCCGTCTTCCTGTGGGGCCGTCTGTCCGTGTATCGGTCTGTCCGTGCGTCCGTCTGTCCATGTGTCCTTCTGTCCCTCTGTCTGTTCGTGTGTCCCTCTGTCCGTGTATCTGTCTGTCCATGTGTCCTTCTGTCCGTCTGTTCGTGTGTCCCTCTGTCCGTCTGTCCCTGTATCTGTCTGTTCGTGCGCCCGTCTGTCCGTGTGTCCCTCTGCCCGTCTGTCCGTGTGTCCGGCCGTCCGTCTTCCCGTGTCTCCGTCTGTCTGTGCGCCCGTCTGTCCGTGTGTCCCTCTGTCCGTCTATCTGCCCGTCTGCCCGTGCGTCCATCCGTCGGTGTGTCCCTCTGTCCGTCTGTCTGTCCGTGCTCCCGGCCGCCTTCTCCCCCTCGTGTCCCCCGAGGGGCTGGATCCGTCACCAGTGTCACCAGTGTCACCAGTGTCACCAGTGCCGGTGCTCCGGACCCGCCGAGTGTCCCCCCCACCTCCATGCGGGTCGGACCCTGCCGGGCTCGCTGCCCTCGGTGTCCCTCGGGCAGAAGTGACAGCGGCAGCTGCCACCGCTGGCCGTGTCCTGTCCCCTGTCCGTGCCCCTCCCGCCGCAGATGCTTCTCCTGTGAGGCACTGGGGGCACGGGGGAGGCAGGGGGGGCTCCCTGCCACGCCTCAGGCCAGCTCCTGAACAGTTTTTGTGGGATCACAACCCAAAAATGCCGTTCCCTTGCTCCAAACTCCTCTCTCCGTTCCTCTGTCCCTGTCCTGGGGGGTGTCCTGGGGGTGTGACCTGTCCCCACAGCCTGTCCCCACAGCCTGTCCCCACAGCCTGTCCCCTACTGCTGTGCTGCCTCAAGGGCAGCAGCCCTCGGGACACAGGGCGGGATTCATCCCGCTAAATTTAGCTTCCCCCCGGGTCAGCGGCTATATCAGGGCCCGACGGATTACAGGGAGCAGGGAAAAACCCAGAGGGCCTGGAGTGGCCGTGTGGGGACAGCGGGGTTTGGAGTGACTCAGGGATGTCGGGGAAAGTTCCTGTCCCCTGCCCAGGCTCTGCTGCCTGCCTGGGCCACGTCCAGCTCGGCCCCGGCTCCCTCCAGCCCTCCTGGAATCCAGTGGGAGGATGTGGTTTGTCCCTCCTACAGCTCCAGTCAATAACTGGGACAGGGATTCTGTGAGGATTGTCCTCACATGTAACCCCGGGCAGAATTTCCCCAGGCAGGATTTTTCCTCCTCACTTGCTGCCTCAGTTTCCCCAGTTGGAATCCAGAGCCAAGCCGTGCATGAGTTTGGTGAAGTGTTTTGGATCTTCTGGGGAGGATTTTCTGATACATTTGGTTAAAATCTCAGGGAAGAAGGTGAAATAGGCAAAAGGGAACAGGGAATGGTGTAAAGCTGCCCTCCCTACCCCTTTGGATCCCAGGGGCTGAGCTGGGGTGCAGAGACCCTACAAATGCCAGGGGTTTTGTGGGATGTCCCTTTGGATCCCAGGGGCTCAGCTGGGATGCAGAGACCCTACAAATGCCAGGGGTTTTGTGGGATGTCCCTTTGGATCCCAGGGGCTCAGCTGGGATGCAGAGACCCTACAAATGCCAGGAATTTCTTTGGGGGATCTCCTGACCTGGAATTGCAGGTGTGAGAGTCCAGGTGAGCTCCCACTCCCCACCTCCACCTCCCCACGTGTGGCAGGGGATGAGTCTGTGAGCCCAGGCTGGTGCTGGGAGCTGTTCCCGCACTCCCGCTGGGATGAGCGCTTGGGAATGAGCAGATAATAGCTGGAAAGACAAAGACACCCGAGATTGCTGCTTAATTAATTCAGGAGGAGAAGAATATCAGACTCTGCTACTGATTCACCCCTCACGATAAGACATCGTGTTCCTCAGCCTCGGTGACATATGGCTGTTGATTGCAGCCCACCAGCAGCTCCCGCTCCCGGCAGGCAGCGCCGCGATCCCTGGAGGGTTTGGGGGTGGATGCCCAGGGTGCAGGGCAGCGTTTGGGGTGCAGGCTTGGTGATCTCTCCAGGTCATCCCTGCTGCTCTGGGCTGGGAGCAGGATTGGGCTCTGATCCTGTTTGTGGCTCCTCACCCGGCTGAGGTTGTGGCTTCCCCCTCGAATCCTCCGTGCAGAAGCTCCCCAAAAATCCCCCCTGGCTGCACAAACCCTGCTGGTAAAAACAACAACAGGAATTCTTTCCAAATATTCCCCAAGCATAGGCAGGGCCCCAAATGGCTTCATGCATGAGGGGTGGTCACTGAATTGTCCCTTCGGTGGTCACTGAATTGTCCCTTCGGTGGTCACTGAATTGTCCCTTCAGAGCTGTCCCTTGCTGTGACCTGCGAGCCCAGGGCACAGGGGACAGGCCCAGCTTGGAGGATGTGGCGTGGAATTAGGAAATGCCAGGTTCCGCATGGCGTGCGCAGAGACCCAGGAACTTCCCAAGGGAAAACCCCGGGATTTTTCCATCTGTACAACTGCCCGAGTGCCCTGAGCCCCGTGGGACAGTGGCAGCGTCCCAGCCCTGATGATGGGCACTGGGAACAGTTTGTTTGTTTGTTTGTTCCCTTTGGGAAGCAGTGCTTGGTCAGGAATAGTGCGGCCAGCAGGAGCAGGGAGGTCATTCTTCCCCTGTACTCAGCTCTGGTGAGGGCCCACCTCGAGTGCTGTGTCCAATTCTGGTCCCCTCAGTTTAGGATGGACACTGAGTGCTGTGTCCAGCTCTGTCCCTCAGTTTAGGATGGACACTCAGTGCTGTGTCCAGCTCTGTCCCTCAGTTCAGGATGGACACTGAGTGCTGTGTCCAGCTCTGTCCCTCAGTTCAGGATGGACACTCAGTGCTGTGTCCAGTTGTGTCCCCTCAGTTTAGGATGGACACTCAGTGCTGTGTCCAGCTCTGTCCCTCAGTTTAGGATGGACACTGAGTGCTGTGTCCAGCTCTGTCCCTCAGTTTAGGATGGACACTGAGTGCTGTGTCCAGCTCTGTCCCTCAGTTTAGGATGGACACTGAGTGCTGTGTCCAGCTCTGTCCCTCAGTTTAGGATGGACACTCAGTGCTGTGTCCAGCTCTGTCCCTCAGTTTAGGATGGACACTCAGTGCTGTGTCCAGCTCTGTCCCTCAGTTCAGGATGGACACTCAGTGCTGTGTCCAGCTCTGTCCCTCAGTTTAGGATGGACACTCAGTGCTGTGTCCAGCTCTGTCCCTCAGTTCAGGGTGGACGTTCAGACCCTCGAGCTCACCCAGAGGAGGCAGCGAGGCTGGTGAGGGGCTGGGAACACAAACCCTGTGAGGAACGGCTGAGGGAGCTGGGCTTGTTCAGCCTGGAGAAAAGGAGACTCAGGGGTGCCCTCATCACTCTCCACAGCTCCCTGAAAGGTGCCTGTGCTCAGCTGGGCTTGGGCTCTTTCTCCAGGTAGCACTGACAGAACAAGGGGACACAGCCTCGAGCTGCACCAAGGGAAATCCAGGCTGGATATCAGGGAAAAGTTTTTTACAGAAAGGGTGATAAAGTATTGGAATGGTCTGACCTGGGGAGGTGGTGGAGTCACCATGCCTGGATGTGTTCAAGAACAGCCTGGATGTGGCACTGGGTGCTGTGGTTTAGTTGAGGTGTTGGAGCATGGGTTGGACTTGATGATCTTGAAGATCTCTTCCAACCTAGAAATTCTGTGTGATCAACCTAGAGATTCTGTGTGGTTCTGTGTGATTCTGTGATTCTGTGTGATTCTGTGTGTTTGTTCTCCCGGCACAGCCTGAGGATCAGGATCAGCCCTGTAGCACCCAGCCTGTTCCTGCTCCCCCCGGGCTCCCTCCCAGCCTGTGCTGCTCCTTCTTGGCAGCCATGGGGCCTCCCTGTGCCAATCCTCTGCCCCTGGGGCTCCTCGGCCGTGAGGGAGGGAGAGGATCTGGCTGCTCCCTCCCAAACCCTTCCATGGGAAAAGGACTCTGCTGCTAAATTCTCTGATGGGGGTCTGTGTGAGTATCCCCCTGCTCTGCTCTCCTCTCCAGGATGTGATTTGGGATAAGGGGTGAGGAGCAGGGTGGCACCTGCAGGAGGAGGCACAGAAGCCGCTTGCTCCCAAATCCACTTGGGAATGGGATGCTGAGGAGCAGTGGATTCTTGGTTCTTGGACTGATAACCCCTGAGAATGTTGAAAAGTCCTCATCCCAAGCCCCGGTGCCAGAAGAGAGAGTCGGTTCAGGTTCTCAGGGTTGTTTATTGCTCCTTATCTGGTACATTTTGTTCTCACCCAGCTTGGGTGCTGCTGCAGTGCTGGTCATCACCGACTGACCACTGACCAGGGTAGTTGTAACTTTTTATAACAAATATTACCAAATATATGATCTAAATTTATAATAGGATACCAATCCCTATCACCTGTGTTAGACAGTGCACTTCTGTGCTAAACCAATCCAAGAGTGCCACCACCACAGCAGAAGATGGAGGGCAAGAAGGAGAAGGACAGGGGCACACCCAGATTCCTCCATCTTGCCTCCTTGAACCTCCTTTATGAACCCCAAAATTCTACATTAACACCCAATAATAAGCTAATTATTACTTTAATCAAACTCTTGTGGTTTGTAACTCTTCATACAAGGTTGGTAACCGTTCCTATGGGCTAAAATCGAAGGCACTTCGGTATTTTTGACTTTGTGCCAGGGTCTCTGCACCCCTTGCCAGGGTCTTGGACCACCCAGGGCAGCCAGGGTTCTGACATGGATTTGGCAAATCTCCACCTGTATCAGCATCCCAATAATCCATATTCCAGTAGGGTCATGAGGGTTTTCCTGCTGGTTTTAATTCCTGCTTCTCTGGGCTAAGCTCAGCCCCAGGCAAAGCAAAGCCCAAGCCCCAAACCTGCCCCATAAATTTGTGGCAGCACAAGGGGACCCACCAAGCTCAGACCAAGGCTTGGGAGCTGCCCTGCCCAGCACCAGCACACACCAAACCTGCCAGGATTTTGTGGAAAGAAAATCCAGGGGTTTTCTTCACGTGGCAGCTGGCATTTCTTTCTAAATTTGCCTGGTACAGTCAGGCCTGAAAAACATCTGCCAGGGGGGAAGGATGATGGGGAGTCTGACACCAACCTTGTGGGTAATTCCCTTGCACAATTCCCATTTTTCCCATGCCAGGAGGGGTTTTGCATCCTGTGGAAGGCAGTCTGTGCCCTTGGGAGGGGAAATGCTGCCCTGCTGCTCCCTTGGGGCATTCTCAGCCACGCTCTTTGTTGGTTTTTTTATATTTTTTATATATGTATAATAGATTTTATATGATTTGTGAACCTTTCCCTCGCTCTTTGCTGTTTGCAATGATTTCTGAACCTTTCCCTCGTGCTGGGGAGCTGGCAGCAGGTGTTCTCCTGGGAATGCAGCACCTGAGATGCTCACTGAGTCACAGAAATTCTCTCCAGGGCTCTTTGCAGCAGCCTGTCTGCTCTGGTCTCTTCCTGAACATCCCAACCTTTATCAGCTGTGCCTTTATCAACTCCTCGCTCTCCATCAGCTCCTCTGGGAAATTCCAGCTCCTCCATCTTTTCCCCAAAGCCAGCAGCAGGGTTTGTGGGGGGCTCTGAGCTGGCAGGGGCTGTGGGGGACATCGTGGTTCCCCTTAGGATGGGTGAACCCCTCCCTTCCCAGCCCCAAAAACCACGGAGGGGGGAAGCAGAAGGGCTTTAGGGCCAGCCCCAGCACCTTAAAGAAGGAAATGGCGAGCAGGAAGGGTGCTTTCCACAGCGTCCCGTGCAGCTGGGTGATCCTGCTGCCCTGCTGAGGCAGCACAAGAGCGATGGGAAGTGACCTCTGCCTCCTGTGCTAAAAGCAGAAGTGATGCTATGGCAGATCGCAGAGCCGAGCTGACCGGCCCCTGTGTCATGCCAGAGGCATCCAGGGCTCGGCCGGGCTGCTCCAGCCTCCCCCTGGCATCGGAGGGATGGGCCAGGAGCAGCGCCTGCCCACCCGGGAGGAGAGGAGCCCCGGGAGCTGCCGGTGCCATCCCCGGGGGCAGCTCGGCGGTGTCACCGGCCAGCCCCGGGGGCAGCTCTGCGGTGTCACCACCCAGCCCCGGGGGAAGCTCCTCGGTGTCACCGGCCAGCCCCGGGGGCAGCTCCTCGGTGTCACCGGCCGGCCCCGGGGGAAGCTCCTCGGTGTCACCGGCCATCCCCGGGGGAAGCTCCTCGGTGTCACCTCCCGGTCCCCGCGGCTCCGTGTGGCACCGGCAGGCGGTTCTGCCCCGTCTCTACCCTGCCCTGGCACGGCTGGGCACGGCATGGTAGGCACGGCTGGGTTTGGGGTGGAATTATCGGGGAATCTGCGTTTCCCTGTGCGGATGGACGGGATCGGGTGGGAGCTGGGGCTGGGGTGAGGATTTTGGTGCTTGGCAGTTTCAGAGCGTGGGTTGGGCTGTGCCAGGCTGCCCCAGCTCTGCTTTCTGTCCCTGCTTTGGGAGGGCACAGCGGGCACGGAGCTGCTCCAGGGGGGCTGGCAGTGCTGGGGGGGTGAAGGCAGCACGGTTTGGGGTTGTGGCAGTGCCAGGCTGCCCTGCCTGGGTGTGGGGACATCCCCAGGCTGAGCGGGGTCAGTGTGGGAGCAGCCCAGGCTGCCCCATCCATCTCCCATTGCTGGGGCACGGGCAGCTCATGGGTCCGGCCTGCAGCCTTCAAAGGCTGCCTGCAAACACTTCCTGAGCTGCTGGGTGAGGAAGCAGCAGCTTGAGGAATAGATATTTTTGAGAAATAGATATAATATATTTCTCAAAATATATTATATATATTTCATATATATATAAAATATATTATATATATATATAAAATATATATTTTATATATAAATATATAATTATATATATAAAATATACGTATAAATATATATAATATATAATTATATATTTTTATAATGTATTTTATATATTATATATATAACCTATAATATATTTTATATATTATATATTTTTCTCAATAATAATAATATATTATAACTAAATAATAATATATTATAATTAAATAATAATATATTATATATAAGGTACAATGTATAATATAAATATTATCTATATTATATTATATTATAATATATTATATTATATATTAGATATTAGATATAATGTATCATATATATTATATACATTATATTAGATATTATATACTATATATTATATATAGTATATGTTATAGATAATATATATAATATATTTTTGTATAACAGATTATATATGTATGTGCATTACATATATAAGATATACGTTATATATATATATAATTTTTTTTTAATTTGGGGGGTTTTTTTGAGGAATAACTAAAGCAGAGAGCTGCAGAGGAGCCCAACTCAGCCACTGAGGCCACGGTGGGTTTGAGGTTTCAGACCCCACCAGGGCTTTGCTGTGGCTCTGGGTTTCCATTGCTCAGCTCCACCAGCCCTGCTCGGTGCAGCTTCGGGTGAGCCCCGCTCCAGCTCGGGGCTCCTCGGTGCCTCCCCAGCCCCACCGGCCTGGCAGAAACGCAGCTGAGCCCGCTCGGGGCCGTCCCTCCTTTTTCCATCTGTCCCTTTCACACCTTGGGAGCTGCTGTGAATCTCCGGTGTCCGGGCGGTGCCTGGGGGGTTTGCTGTGTGTTCTGCCGTGGCAGAATGGGGTCAGTGCCACCTCCACTCCCGTGGGGTGACAGGGACAGAGCCAGGTGCTGCTCCAAGACACCTCCTGCTGCTGGCACGGGTGGCTCATTCCCGGTTTTTAACTCCCACAGGCTGCCCAGCTCCTTGCTCGATGACAGGATTTTTATTTTTTTTCTCCCCGACTGTTTTCCACTCTCGTTTTTCCTTTCTGGATGCCTCCCCCTGGCTCTGCCAGGCTTTTGTGTCCCGCTCTGTGACACAGCAGATGACAAGAGCCTGTCCCGACCTCCTGCGTCAGGGCACAGGCAGCGTATGGGGCTGGAGGCGTGTGAATATCCCGGCACGGGGACGAGGGGGGTTTTGCATTACAGCCCTGAAAGCTCGGCTCGCTGCGAGCTGTAAACAGCTCGGGCAGATTTCCTGAGTCGGCAATCCCTCCGGAGCCAGCGCCTCCGTCCCTGCGAGCCGGGAACGCGCCGGGAGCGCTCCGGGAACGCTCCGGGGACCCTCCGGGAACGCTCCGGGGATGCAGGGCCAGCTCTGACGGGGTCTGCGGGAGGTTTCTCCTCTTCCTCCCTCCCTGCTGTTCCCCTAAAACTTCGCTGCCATCCGCTGCTGCCTTTCCTAGCCGGGAATCCTGCCATGGCAGCCCGGGCAGCGCTGCCAGCCTTGGGGACACCGCGGGGACACGGCCGGGCACCCCGCTCCAACTAACACTGGGGGCACCCCAGCGCTGCCCGCCATGGAGGTAGGTGCTGGCAGCTTTTGGGGGGTTCGGGTGAGATGATGAGGATGATGATGATGATGATGGGCAGAGAGAGCCACGGGGGGGGGGGTTTGGGTGCCTCCGTTCCTCAGGGAATGAAAGCAGAGGGTGAACCCCCCCCCCCAGCGCCATCCGTGCCGGGTGGGAAACTGGGCTGCAGCTGGAAGGCTGAACGTTAATCCCGGCATTATGTAAGGAAAATTGTTGTCAGGCTGGGCAATGAGAGCAGGGAGCTGCCGCCAGCCCCTCGTGCCCATCCAGGGGTGGCACGGAGGGGGACACGGTGGCACGGAGGGGGACACGGTGGCACAGAGGGGGACACGATGGCACAGAGGGGGACACAGCACAGCCAGCCCCGGGCTCGGAAGGAGGCTGGGAATTGTGACTCAGGGTTCCTGCTGCTATTTTCAATACCTGGGGTGGGTCTGGTGGGAATAACAGCTCAGCTCAGGGAGGCACAAGGCTGGGGATGGGGACAGGACATTCGGGGTGTCCCCAGTGACACCGGGCAGTCACCAGCTCAGGGGATGCCGTGCTGGAAAAGCTCTCTGGGAGACGGGGGCCACATGAAACAACCACCCCAAAATCCCCCTCCCCACATCCACCACACACCTGCACCTCAGTGCTGGCCATGGCCTCTCCCTGGTGGCATTCCACGGCCACCAAGTGTCACAGGCACGGTGACACTTTGTCCTGTGGAGCTCCTCGGATCTGCCCTGGATTTGGCCTCGGTGCCTCTTGCTCTTGTTTTTTCCATGCTGGAAGGTGCCCATGGCCCTTCCCACGGCTGTTTTGTCCCCGTGGTGGATTCCAGCCAGGAGTGACAGTGACACTTTTTGGAGGGAAAGTCCTCGCTCGGGGTGGATTCGGCCCTGGTGCTTTCCAGTGGGGTGTAGGGCATGGAAAATGGAATCATTCAGGGGTGGTGTCACTGCCTCCAGAATGTGGCTCTGAACTTTGCACTAATTGTGTAATTCCTTAAGAACGGGGTTCAGTCCAGGCGTGGGTGTGCTGGGACAGCCACGGCTCTGAGGGGGGGACATGGCCCTGAGTTAGGGGGACAGCTCTGAGTTAGGGGGACAGCCCTGAGGTGGGGACACGGCCCTGAGTTAGGGGGACAGCTCTGAGTTGGAGACACAGCTCTGAGCTGGGGGGACAGCCCTGAGCTGGGGGGACAGCTCTGAGTTGGAGTGACAGCCTCGGGTTGGGGGACAGCCCCAAGATGGCGGGCAGCCCTGAACTGAGGGGACAGCCCCGAGTTTAGGGGACAACCTCTAGCTGGGAACATGGCCCCGAGGTGGGGACACAGCCCTGAGTTAGAGGGACAACTCTGAGTTGGGGACAGCCCTCAGCTGAGGGACACAGCCCTGAGTTGGGGACAACCCTGAGTTGGGGGTACAGACTTGAGCTGGGGGAACAACCTCGAATTGGGGGGACAGCCCTGAGTTGGGGACACAGCTCTGAGGTGGGGGGACAGCTCCAAGTTGGAGTGACAGCCTCGGGTTGGGGGACAGCCCCAAGATGGCGGACAGCCCTGAGCTGAGGGGACAACCTCTAGCTGGGAACATGGCCCCGAGGTGGGGACACAGCCCTGAGTTAGAGGGACAGCCCTGAGCTGGGGGACAGCCCTGAGCTGGGGGGACACAGCTCTGAGGTGGGGGACAACCTCGAGCTGGGGGGACAGCCCCAAGGTGAAGGCCACAGTCCCAAGCAGGGCAACAGCCCCAAAGTGGGGACACAGCTCTGGGTTGGGGTGACAGGCCTGACCTAGGGGACAGCCCCAAGGTAGGCACACAACCCTGAGCTGAGGGGACATCCCTGAGTTAGGGCAACAGCTTCAAGCTGAAGGGACAGACATGAGCTGAGGGGACACAGCCCTGAGCTGAGGGGACAACCTCGAGCTGGGGGGACAGCCCCAAGGTGGGGACACAGCCCTGAGCTGAGGGACACAGCCCCAAGTTGGGGTGACAGCCCCAAGATCGGGGACAGCCCCGAGTTGAGGGGACAGCCTCGAGCTGGGGACATGGCCCTGAGGTGGGGACACAGCCCTGAGTTGGGGTGACAGCCTTGAGCTCTGGGGATAGCCCTGAGCTGGGGGACACAGCCCCGAGGTGGGGACACAGCCCCAAACTGGGGTGACAGCCCCAAGATGGGGGACACACCCTGAACTGGGGACACGCCCCGAGTTGGGGACACAGCCCCGAGTTGGGGACACAGCCCCGAGGTGGGGACACAGCCCCAAGTTGGGGTGACAGCCCCAAGATGGCGGACACACCCTGAACTGGGGACACGCCCCGAGTTGGGGACACAGCCCCGAGGTGGGGACACAGCCCCAAGTTAGGGTGACAGCCCCAAGATGGGGGACACACCCTGAGCTGAGGACGCGCCCCGAGGTGGGGACACAGCCCCGAGTTGGGCACACACCCCGAGGTGGGGACACAGCCCCCAGGTGCTCACCTGCCACCTGGGCTCACCCTCCCCGCCCTGCAGCCCCGAATAAGCCAGCATTGCATAATTGTGCCCGGCCGTGGCCCTCGGAGCGCTGTTTGCTCAGCTCATTAGCTCGAGCCTTTTGCATATCTCAGCTCTCCTGAGCTCAGCTCTGGCGATAAGAATAATTTCCCTGCCCTCGTCCTGCGTTCCTCCCGCATCCCACATCAGCCCCGGGCTCTGCCCTCCCGGCCTGCCTGGAAAAAAACAAGCTCTGGAAAACAGCGTTTTCATCGGGATGCAATTCCGTTTCATCTGGTGCCTGCCAGCGGGTTTGCTGCATGTAGGGAAAGTGTGGCTTTTCCTAATCCCCCTGTTAAATCCCCTGCACAGTCGTTTAGGCTCGCTGGGATTTAGCAGGCAGGGGCTGGTAATGCTCCAGGGATCCACATTGTCTTTTTTTTGGGGGGGGTTGTTTTTAAAGCAGGAACCTGGTGTGCCTCCCCCAGGGAACAGGATTTCAGCTCAGTGCTGCATCCCTGCTGTTCCCTTCCCATCCCAGACGTAGATAAAGCATGGAATTATGATGGTTTGGGTTAACAAGGACCATAAAATCCATCCAGTTTCACCTCCCAACCCTTTCACCATCCCAGGTTGCTCCAACCCAGCCTTGGACACTTCAGGGATGGGGCAGCCACAAATTCTCTGGGAATTCCATCTCACCACCCTCACAGCCAGGAATTCCTGCCCAAAATCCCATTCCCTGCTGTTCCCTGCCCATCCAGATGTGGATAAATCATGGAATTACAGAATGATTTGGGTTAGCAGGGACCATAAAACCCATCCAGTTTCACCCCTGCCACAGGCAGGGACACCTTTCACCATCCCAGATTGCTCCAACCCTGCCTTGGACACTTACAGGGATGGGGCAGCCACGGATTCTCTGGGAATTCCATCTCACCACTCTCACAGCCAGGAATTCCTTCCCAAAATCCCATCCCTGCTGTTCCCTTCCCATCCCAGATGTGGACAAATCATGGAATTATGATGGTTCGGGTTAGCAGGGACCATAAAACCCATCCAGTTCCACCTCCCAACCATTTCACCATCCCAGGTTGCTCCAACCCTGCCTTGGACACTTCCAGGGATGGGGCAGCCACAAATTCTCTGGGAATTCCATCTCACCACCCTCACAGCCAGGAATTCCTGCCCAAAATCCCATTCCTGCTGTTCCCTACCCATCCCAGATGTAATCCTGTGGATAAATCATGGAATTACAGCATGGTTTGGGTTAGCAGGGACCATAAAACCCATCCAGTTTCATCTCCCAACCCTTTCACCATCCCAGGTTGCTCCAGCCTTGGGCACTTCCAGGGATGGGGCAGCCACGGATTCTCTGGGAATTCCATCTCACCACCCTCACAGCCAGGAATTCCTGCCCAAAATCCCATTCCTGCTGTTCCCTGCCCATCCCAGATGTAATCCTGTGGATAAATCATGGAATTATGATCGTTCGGGTTAGCAGGGACCATAAAACCCATCCAGTTTCATCTCCCAACCCTTTCACCATCCCAGGTTGCTCCAACCCTGCCTTGGACACTTCAAGGGATGGGGGAGCCACAGATTATCTGGGAATTCCATCTCACCACCCTCACAGCCAGGAATTCCTTCCCAAAAATCCCATCTAAACCTCCCCTTTTCCAATTCTAGAGATTTGCTTTACAGAGGGCAACTCCCTCTTTGGAAAGAGAATTTGAGCAACTTTTCCCCTGCACTGCCCAGCGGGTGTTTCCCGTTTGGGCCTCTCCAGAGCTGCCTTTTCCTTTGCCACCGTCACTTTTTCCCTCTTCTGTCCAGAGAATTGCACATCTGGGCAAAAAGTCTGTTTCCTGCTGTTCCTAATTTCTGCCTCGTGATAAGAAACCAAAGCAAAACCCTCCATGGAGGGCCCAGCCTAAAAATAGCCTGGAAGCGGGGTCTGAAAACCACAAGTTTGTGGTGACTTCATTTTTATTTTTAAAAAATTTGCCACTCCAGACCGAATGAATCCAGCTGGGGTCGGCCTTTTGCTCTCATCCTCCAGCCTTTGCTCCATCACTGCTGCAACGAGGAGGCAGAAAAAGCTTTGGGGAATGGGTTGGGGGGAAGCTGAGATGAAATCCCAACACCCCCAGGACACAAAAAACAGGGAAAAAAGGGTGGAATAAAGGAATAACAGAAGGTCTCTGGCTTTTTCCCTGCTCCAGATGGGAGCGTTCTCAAGCAGCATCTCAGAGAACAATTCCTCCCTCTTCCCCCCTGCGTTTCCTGGGGATAACACACTCCCAAGCAATGATCCCGCAGCTTTATCCCTATTAAAGGGTCATTCGGGGAAAGTGGGATGGAAATGAGAAATTATTCAGCTCTGCCAAGAGTATTTAACTTTCAAGCAGCTCCTAATTAGAAGCCAGGAGCCATTTACACAACCGGGGAGGTTTTGCATAAGAATCTGCATGTAAAACCCAGCAACTGGGGGAGATTTAGGGGTTGTTTATTTTTCCCGACTGGCCAAGCAGCGAGTCCAGGTTGGAGAGCACGAGGCAGGGCCCGGGTTGCAGTCCAGGCTCTGCAAATGTGGCTTCAGGCGAGTGATTTCCTCTCCCAAAGCTCCGGTTTTGCCATCTGTAAAATGGAATTCTGGCGTTTGTCCGAATTCCCTGCGGTGGCAGCTGGTGTTTGCAAGAGCAGCTTGGCACTGCCAGGTGAGGGAAAAGCGGAGGAGTCCCTGCACCTGCAGCTCTGGGAGCAGGAGCTGTTCCCCATTCTCCCAAAAATCGGGATTTGGGCAGTTCCTCTTGGGCTGGACAACTTTGGGGTGGATCCTGGCTGAAAGCAGGACTGGGATGCCTCTGGGTTGCTCAATCCTTGTGCTCTGTGCTGGTTTGAGGAGAGATTTAGTGATGAATCCTGGTTTTCCTCACTCCTTTTTCCTGCCTGGCTGGAGAAATCCCATTTCCCATTTGTGCACAAGGTGAGGGTGGAAAGGCAGAGTTCAGTGGCTGCTCCTCATTGAATTCCACTGGGAAAATCCAGCCCTGAATCCCTGCTGTGCCCTTTTACTGGTGTGTTCCTGGGATCAACTGGTGCATTCCTGGGATCAACTGGTGTAGTCCTGGGATCAACCAATGTATTCCAACCAATGTATTCCTGGGATCAACCAATGTATTCCTGGGATCAACTGGTGCATTCCTGGGATCAACTGGTGCATTCCTGGGATCAACCAATGTATTCCAACCAATGTATTCTGGGATCAACTGGTGTATTGCTGGGATCAACTGGTGTATTGCTGGGATCCACTGGTGTATTCCTGGGATCAGCTGATGTATTCCTGGGATTCCAGCCGTGCTGTCGTGGCTGGGGAATCTCCAACCAACTGGAAAACTCCCCAGCATCTCCAGTTAATTATTCTCCTGCCCAGTTCTCTTCCTCACATCCCAAGCTTGGTTCCCTCCCATTCCTGGGGTTTTTCCTCCCTCCCCTGATCATCCCTTTTCCTTTTTTCTCCACCGCCAGCTGGACAAAGGTGACGTGACCACCCTGAACCTGCCCGCGGGCGCCGGGCACGGCGACGCCGACGGCCCCGTGTGCCTGGACGTGCCCGATGGCACCCCCGACCCTCACCGCACCAAAGCCGCCATCGAGCACCTGCACCAGAAGATCCTCAAGATCACGGAGCAGATCAAGATCGAGCAGGAGGCGCGCGACGACAACGTGGCCGAGTACCTGAAGCTGGCCAACAACGCCGACAAGCAGCAGGCGTCGCGCATCAAGCAGGTGTTCGAGAAGAAGAACCAGAAGTCGGCGCAGACCATCGCGCAGCTGCACAAGAAGTTGGAGCACTACCACAAGAAGCTGAAGGAGATCGAGCAGAACGGCCCCTCCCGCCAGCCCAAGGATGTTTTCCGGGACATGCACCAAGGGTTGAAGGACGTGGGCGCCAACGTGCGCTCCAGCATCAGCGGCTTCAGCGGGGGCGTGGTGGAAGGGGTCAAGGGGGGACTCTCGGGGTTGTCCCAGGCCACCCACACGGCCGTGGTGTCCAAGCCGCGGGAGTTCGCCAGCCTGATCCGTAACAAATTCGGCAGCGCCGACAACATCGCCCACCTGAAGGACACGCTGGACGACGGGCACCCCGAGGAGGCGTCGCGGGCGCTGAGCGGCAGCGCCACGCTGGTGTCCAGCCCCAAGTACGGCAGCGATGACGAATGCTCCAGTGCCACCTCGGGCTCCGCCGGCGGCAGCAACTCCGGGGCTGGACCCGGCGGTTTGGGGAGCCCCAAGTCCAACACGTTGGACAGCCACCATAACAACTTTGACACCATCCTGGAGGAGCTGCGGGAGATCAAGGACAGCCAGTCCCACCTGGAGGATTCCATGGAGGATCTCAAGGCTCAGCTGCAGCGGGATTACACCTACATGACCCAGTGCTTGCAGGAGGAGCGCTACAGGTAGGGCTGTGTCATCCTAGGACACAAAAAAATTGACTCCATGCAGTTATTAGAAGATAAAAAAGGCTTTGTTTACAATTTCCTCTGTTTGTTTTATAGCGTGCTGCACTAAAAAATTATATTATTGATCCATAGGACTGACACCTCTCTCTGTTAGTTAAGCAATAGGAAACAACATTTGGGGAGAGATTGTTATGAAACAGGACACTGTTTACATAGAAAAAATAGTTATTTTACAAAAAGATTGTAAAAAAAAGATTTTTGGGAAGAAAAACTGTTGACAGCTTTCCCTTAGGAAAGGAGCTAGCTGAAATTCTCTCAGAAATATCAGGATGGGTGGGTGGCAGGGGAGGTGTCACCCTGGGGTGGCTCTTTGGGGACAGCCAGCTGCCCTCCTGGGCTTGTCCAGCCAACAGACACAGGGAGCTCCACCCCTCCTCACTTCCAGGCCTCCACGGAGGATCTGGAGATGTTTTCCCCCAAGCAGGTGAGGGTGGGAGGGGCTGGGTGGTGTCCCCAGTGCCAGGGAGGGTCTCGGGGAGATGTCCCAGCCCCGCTGCCCCACGCAGGTACGAGCGCCTGGAGGAGCAGCTGAACGACCTGACAGAGCTGCACCAGAACGAGATGACCAACCTGAAGCAGGAGCTGGCCAGCATGGAGGAGAAGGTGGCCTACCAGTCCTACGAGAGGGCACGGGACATCCAGGTAGGGCCGTGGGAGGGCTCAGCCCCCCTGTGCTCCCTCCAGGCATGGTGTGAGGCAGAGACCCTGGGGTGGGGCACCCAAATCCAGCTGTGGGTGTGGTGGTTGAGATCCAGTTCCTACAAACCCACCAAATGCTGCAGTGTTTTAACAATCTGTTAATGTACAAATATTTCCCACAAGCTTCTCCAGCACCTTCAAGGTGAAATTCTCCCTGTGGTGCTGTCACAGCAAGAGGCAGGTGACTAAAGCATGTCCCTAAAAACAGGGAATCTCAGACTGTGTGGGCTGGGAGGGACTTTAAAAATCACCCAGTCACAGGCAAGGACACCTTTCACTATTCCCAGCTTGGAAATCTGGCCTGGGATTCTTCCAGGGATGAGGCAGCCATGGAATCACTGGGAATTCCATCCCAGCCCCTCATCAGGGAGGGATTTCATCCCAATATCCCCTCTGAGCCTTCCATTCCTCCTCGTGCTGTCACTCCCACGTCCCTGCACACAGCGAGTCCCCTGCTCTGCCTGCCTGGGTGACCACAGCACCGAGCTGTGCCAAACCACACCCAGACCAGCACAGAGAGCCAGACAGATCAAAAACCACCCTGGGAGGCACCAAACCCCTCAGGGGACATCCCTGGACCCGCTGCCACCTCTGTCCCCCCTGCAGGAGGCCGTGGAGTCGTGCCTGACACGGGTGACCAAGCTGGAGCTGCAGCAGCAGCAGCAGCAGGTGGTGCAGCTGGAAGGGGTGGAGAACGCCAACGCCCGGGCTCTGCTGGGCAAATTCATCAACGTCATCCTGGCCCTGATGGCCGTGCTGCTCGTCTTCGTCTCCACCATCGCCAACTTCATCACGCCGCTCATGAAGACCCGCATGCGCATCCTCAGCACCGCCCTGCTCGTCCTCTTCCTCCTCTTCCTCTGGAAGCACTGGGACTCCATCAGCTATTTCCTGGAGCACGTGCTGCTCCCCAGCTGATCCGCCCATCCCTGAGGGGGTTTTTGTTTCCCGACGAGGAGAGGGGATGGGGGGGATGAGGGTCCAAAGCCTTCTTGGTTTGGCTGCTTTCCCGGCCCTCCACGGCAATCACTTGGATCTGGGATCCGTCGGCGCTCTGGGATGTTTGGGAAGGGTGGGATGGGCAGCGAGGAGGAGTTTTGGAAAGCACTGGTGATTTCTGGTTTGTTTTTTTTTTTTTTTTTCCTAAGGAGTTTTGGGTGGTTTTTTTTTTAAAGGTCATGCTGAAGCCCCAGGAAGGAGATTTTCTCCAGGGGGTCTTCGGTTGGTGGGAAGGATTGAGCTGGACCAAACCTGGCTCTGGGAGAACTTCCAGCAGGGAGAGGAGGAGGATTCACTGGGGCAGCATTTTCCCTTTCAGCCTTGACATCCAAGGCAGCAAAAAATTCCTGGGATGGAGCAAAATCAAAGCAAAGGTGGGGATGGGAGGAAGCAGGGCCAGGACAAACACAGCAGGACACACACACGTCCCACCAGGCTCTGCCACCACCCAGCCAGGACAGGGCTGTGACACCGTCCCGGTGTCCCCAACAGGGGCTGGGCACACCCAGGGGAGTCAGCACGAGCAGCACCCCCTGCACTGATTCCCCAACTCCAAATTTTGGCTTTATTTGATCTCTTCAGGGACACCTGGACCTGTCCAGCCTCTGCCCCGTGTCTGTGTGTGTGTGTGTGTGCGTGTGTGTGCGGTTTTTAATTTAATTCCAAACTCTTGTTTCCATTTGTGAATCGAAGCTGGTGGGGCAGGGAGGGGGAAAAGGAGGGGCAGCAGCCGTCCCCTCCCTCCCCAGCCCCACCCCAGAGCACAGCATGCTGTCTCGGATGGTTCTTAAATTATTTCATACCTATATATTTATGTAATATATCTATACACACACACATATATATATAAATATATATATAAAATACCTGCACAGTCAGGGCCTCCTCTGGTGCAAACAGCAGCTGCTCCACTCGCTTTAAAACCTTGAATCTGCTTGGCCTCAGGTGAGAATTTGGCCCCAGGTGAGGATTTGGCCCTGTGGTGGTTCCCAGGGTGTTTGGGAAGGTTGAGGGTCCCTCTGCCACCCCCTCCGTGCTCCCAGGGCCAAGCCAAGCCTCACATCGGGGTCCCTGCATCCCCTCTTGAGCTGGGAGGTGATAAAGGTTTGATATCAAAGATGAGGCTCAGGGCAGCAGCAGGGCCATGCCCAGGGGGGATGCACAGGTAAGGACAGGGCAGAGCTCTGTGGAGGCTCCCTGGAGCTCCAGGTGACACCCAGGGCGCATCCCCTGGGTCAGGAATGGTCACCGGAGCACGGAGGGGCTGGCCCGGGGCTGGGGGATGTGTGCCACCCTCAGCTCCGGCACAATTCCCTCCTCTGCCCCTTCCCAGCCAGGCGCATCCTGCCCCGGCTCAGCACGGGAGGAACAAACCCGTGAGGAATCCAATCCCGAAATTCCCCAAATTCGGCTCCATCCCCTGCCTGAGCGCAGATCGGGAGCACGGCGGGTGCGGCTGCCCCGACCCTGCCAACCCCACGCCCGGAGGGAGAAAATGGGGGAAAAACCCCTCGGTCCTGGTGGTTATCGGCGTCCGGCCGGGCAGGGAATTCCGCCGGAGGAGGGAGGGCGGGAAAGGGAATTCTGCGGGGAGGGAATGGATGTTCCGGGAAGGGAATTCTGCAGGGAAGGGAATGGATGCTCCGGGAAGGGAATTCTGCGGGGAGGGAATTCTCTGGGAAAAAGGGAATTCTCTGGGAAGGGAATTCTCCGGGAAGGGGATGCTCCGGGAAGAAGGAGATGCTCTGAAAAGGGAATTCTGCGGGAAGGGAATGGATGCTCCGGGAAGGGAATTCTGGGGGAAAAGGGAAATTCTCTGGGAAGGGAATTCTCTGGGAAGAAGGGGATGCTCCGGGAAGGGGATTCTGTGGCGAGGGGATTCTCCGGGAGGGGAATTCTGCAGGAAGGGCATGGATGCTCCGGGAAGGGGATGCTCCGGGAAGGGGATGCTCCGGTAAGATGGGAATTCTCCAGGAAGGGAATGTTCCGGGAACAAGAGGATTCTCCGGGAAGGGAATTCTGCGGGAAGGGCATGGATGCTCCGGGAAGAAGGGGATGCTCTGAAAAGGGAATTCTGTGGGAAAAAGGGAATGCTCTGGTAAGGAGATTCTGTGGCGAGGGGATTCTCCGGGAAGGGAATTCTGCGGGAAGGGGATTCTGCAGGAAGGGGATGCTCCGAAAAGGGAATTCTGCGGGAAGAAGGGGATGCTCCAAGATGGGGATTCTCCGGGAAGAAGGGGATGCTCCGGGACGAAGGGAATACTCCGGGAGGAAGGGGATTCTGTGGCGCAGGAATTCTCCGGGAAGGGGATGCTCCGGGAACAAGGGAATGCTCCGGGAAGAAGAGAATGCTCCGGGAAGAAGGGAATGCTCCGGGGAGAAGGGGATGCTCCGGGAAGAAGGAATGCCCCGGGGAGAAGGGAATGCTCCGGGAAGAAGGAGATGCTCCGGGAAGAAGGGAATGCTCCGGGAAGAAGGAGATGCTCCGGGGAGAAGGGAATGCTCCGGGAAGGGAATTCTGCGGGAAGAAGGGAATGCTCCGGGAAGAAGGAGATGCTCCGGGAAGAAGAGAATGCTCCGGGAAGAAGGGGCTGCTCCGGGGAGAAGGGAATGCTCCGGGAAGAAGGGGCTGCTCCGGGAAGAAGGAGATGCTCCGGGAAGAAGGGAATGCTCCGGGAAGAAGGGGCTGCTCCGGGAAGAAGGAGATGCTCCGGGAAGAAGGGAATGCTCCGGGAAGAAGGGGCTGCTCCGGGGAGAAGGGAATGCTCCGGGAAGAAGGGGATGCTCCGGGAAGAAGGAGATGCTCCGGGAAGAAGGAGATGCTCCGGGAAGAAGGGGCTGCTCCGGGGAGAAGGGAATGCTCCGGGAAGAAGGGGATGCTCCGGGAAGAAGGAGATGCTCCGGGAAGAAGGAGATGCTCCGGGAAGAAGGGGCTGCTCCGGGGAGAAGGGAATGCCCCAGGAAGAAGGGGCTGCTCCGGGGAGAAGGGAATGCTCCGGGATGCGGATGCGGCACCGCGGCCGCAGGGGGGCCCCCGGTCCCCGCCGCAGATCCCGGGGCCGCTCCGGAGCGGCGCTTCCCGCGAGGCGGGGCCGGGGGCGGGGCCTGGGTGGGGTCACACCCCCTATTAATGCATTAACCCCTTCCTGCCCGCAGCGCTGCAGCAGCAGCGGTGACGTCACCAGATGGTTTGGGGTGGAAGGGACCTCAAATCCCATCCAGTGCCACCCCGGCCATGGACAGGGACACTTTCCGCTGTCCCAGGCTGCTCCCGGCCCCATAGCCTGGCTTTGAACCCTCCCCTGGGGCAGCCACAGCTGCTCTGGGAATCCATTCCAGGGCCTCCCCACCCTCCATTTAATAAACTCCCCGATATCCCATCTGAACTGACCCTCGTAGTTAAAATGTTCCTCCCCTTCGTGCTGCCACACAACGAAGGGGAGAAAGTTTTGAGTCAGGAGCCCCCCACGTGTGAGCCCTGCCACCCCCCCCGCCTGTGACACTTGGGGACATTCCCATCACGGCTGGCACTGCCCAGCCCCTGGGACCGCGCTGGCAGCAGCCGGAGGAGGCCCCAGTGCTGGGGCAGCCACAGGAGCTCCTCCAGCCGGGCTGATCCCATCCCGGTGGGAATTCTGGGATCTCTTCCTTGCTCATGTCCCCATGTCCAGCTGTCCCCTCCAGCGAGCACGGATTGACCCGGGCCAGGCACGGGCCGAGCCCCCCTCCCATGGGGGGCACAGGGGGGCACTGGCACCGTCCCACACCCAGCGAGGAGGTGACACTGGCGACAATTCCCGCATGGCATGAGCGGCGCGGGGCTCCCTGAGGACTCGCCTGGTCCCGGCGGGGTCAGGGGGGCTCACAAGGGCTCCCTTTGTGCGGGAGAGGTGAAGCTTTGACGTCAGCCCGGCAGGAATTCCTTAATTCCATTCAGGCCTCCCTGCCACCGCCGCTAATTGCGTTTTATGTAAGAGCCGCAGCTGCGCTCGGGGACGGCAGCGGGAGGGACAGGGGAATGTCCCCGCGGGACACGCCGGGCTGGTGGCACCGGGCACGGGGACCCTCGTGGGGCCGGGGGTCAGGCAGCCCTCGGTAGAGATTGGGGCGCTCAGAGGGGACAGAGCTCGCTGGGGACATCCTGGAGCCTTGTGGGGACGAGGGGCACAGCAGGATGTCCCCTGGGGTGACACAGCAGGATGTCCCCTGGGGTGGCACAGCAGGATGTCCCTCTGTCCCCTCCTTGGGGCGGTCCGGGGTGCACAGGTCCTGCAGGGTGTGGCCAGCGCTGTCCCTGTCCCGTGTCACCGCAGCCAGCCTGGCTGAAGTGACAATTATGAATGACAATTACTAATGGCAGTGCCACCATGGCAAGTGCCAAGCCCACCATGGCCAGTGCCTGTGTCACTGTGACCAGTGCAAGTGCCACCTGGAATTGTGCCTGTGCCACCATGCCCAGGGCCAGTGCCTGTGCCACTGTGGGCCATCCCAGTGTCACTGTGACCAGTGCCAGTGCCACCATGACAGGTGCAAATGTCCCTATGGCAAGTGCCAGTGCCACCATGGCCAGTGCCTGTGCCACCATGACCAGTGTCTGTGCCACTGTGGGCCATCCCTGTGTCACTCTGACTAATGGCAGTGCCACCATGGCAGGTGCCAGTGCCACCATGGCCAGTGGCAGTGCCACCACTGGGTTGGGTTGGTGGCAGTGCAGACAAAGCCAGGCACTGATTTATCCCCCGGGTTGTGCTCCTGCTCTCCAGCTGCCTGCACCATAAAATGATGTCCCCCAAAATGTCCCCAGGCTGTCCCCTCGGGGATGTCCCTGCAAACAGCAGAGACCCAGAGGGGCTCTGAGACACCCGAGGCAGGCACAGCGCCGGGGTGAGGAGGATGAGGATGAGGATGAAGGGATTGGGGAGGGGGAATGCTGGCAGCTCTCAATGGGGACACGGCGGGTCCCCGGCTGTCCCCTCCCCCCGGCGGCGTGGCCGAGCTTAGGCGGTAAAAAGCGAGAGCTGGTACCGGGGAGAACATGCCTGGCATTCCTGCGCTGTCTCCGGGGGAATTTCGGCCGTTCCACATGAAAAATGCTCCCTGCCCCGCGGGTCACCGTGTCTGCAGGAGAAATTTCCGAGCGGAAAAGCTCAAAGCGGCCAAAGCCACGGCTGGGGGCCAGCCCCGGGCACTGCGGGGCACCTGGCGTGGCCAGGGCCACCGGGGCAGGTGCCAGGGCCACTGGGGGCCATTGCTGTGCCACTGTGACCAGTGACAGAGTCACCAGGAATTGTGTCAGTGCCACCAGGGCCAGTGCCTGTGCCACTGTGGGCCATCCCTGTGTCACTGTGACTAATGACAGTGCCACCATGGCAGGTGCAAATGTCCCTATGGCAAGTGCCAGTGCCTCCATGGCCAGTGCCTGTGCCACCGTGACCAGTGCCTGTGTCACTGTGGGCCATCCCTGTGTCACTGTGACCAATGCCAGTGGCACCAGGAATTGTGCCTGTGCCACCATGCCCAGTGACAAGTGTCAGTGCCACCACGGCCAGTGCCTGTGCCACTGTGTGCCATCCCCGTGTCACTGTGACAAATGACAGTGCCACTAGGAATTGTGCCCGTGCCACCATACCCAGTGCCAGTGCCACCATGCCCAGTGCCAGTGCCATCGTGGCCAGTGCCTGTGTCACTGTGGGCCATCCCTGTGTCACTGTGACCAGTGCCAGTGCCACCATGGCAGGTGCCTGTGCTACTGTGGACCATCCCCATGTCACTGTGACTAATGGCAGTGCCACCATGGCAGCTGCCAGGGCCACCATGGCCAGTGTCTGTGTCACTGTGAGTCATCCCCATGTCACTGTGACCAGTGACAATGCCACCACAACAGGTGCCAGTGCCACAATGACAAGTGACAATGCCACCATGCAGGTGCCTCTGCTACTGTGAGCCGTCCCCGTGTCACTGTGACCAATGCCAGTGCCACCATGGCCAATTCCAGTGCCACAATGAATTGTGCCTGTGCCACAGGGCCCGTGCCTCTGCTACTGTGACTGGTGTTGATGGCACTGTGACCAGTGACAGTGCCACCATGGCCAGTGCCTGGGCTACTGTGGACCATCTCCATGTCACTGTGGCCACCATGACTGGTGCCAATGCCCAGTGCCAGTGCCTGTGTCACTGTGGGCCATCTCCATGTCACTGTGACTAGTCACATTGTCACCATGGCAGGTGCAAATACCCCTATGGCAGGTGCCAGTGCCACCATGGCCAGTGCCTGTGCCACCACGATTTGTGTCTGTGCCACCACAGTCAGTGCTTGGGCTACAGTGACCCCTCCCGATGTCACTGAGGCCACCCTGACTGGTGCCAATGCCCAGTGCCAATGCCACCACAAATTGGGCCTGTGCCACCACAACAGGTGCCTGTGCCACAATGACAAGTGACAATGCCACCATGCAGGTGCCTCTGCTACTGTGAGCCGTCCCCGTGTCACTGTGACCAGTGACAGTGCCACCACAAATTGTGCCAGTGCCACCATGGCAGGTGCTTGTGCCACTGTGGGCCATCCCCATTTCACTTTGACCAGTGCCAGTGCCACCATGGCAGGTGCCAATGCCACAGTGACCAGTGACAGTGCCACTATGGCAGGTGCAAATGCCCCTATGGCAAGTGCCAGTGTCACCATGGCCAGTGCCAGTGCCACCACGAATTGTGCCTGTGGCACCATGGCAGGTGCCAGTGCCACCATGGCAGGTGCCAGTGCCACAGTAACAAGTGACAGTGTCACCATGGCAGGTGCAAATGCCCCTATGACAAGTGCCAGTGCCACCATGACCAGTGCCTGTGCCACCAGGAATTGCGCCTGTACCACCACGGCAGGTGCCAGGGCCACCATGGCTGGTGCCTGTGCCACAATGACAAGTGACAATGCCACCGTGGCAGGTGCAAATGCCCCTATGGCAAGTGCCAGTGCCACTGCGAGCCATCCCCATGTCACCGTAACCAGTGCCAGTGCCACCATGGCCACTGTGGCCAGCACCAATGCCACTGTGACCAGTGCCAGGGTGACCCTGGCAGCCCCAGCTCGCCCCCAGCACCGCAGTGGAGCCCCGGCCGTGTCCCAGTCGTGGCCACTCCAATCATGTATTTAAAAATAAATCCTCCTCCTCTGGAGCTGTGCGGGGGGAGAGAGGCTCGTGGAGGATAATGAAGAGGAATTTAATTAAGGGCACTGCCGGGAATGTCTCTCCCACAATAAAGATAAGGAGGATCAATTGCTGCTTCCCGGGATCAAAGCCGGGGCTGGAGGGGAAGCGGCTGCAGAGGGAGGGGGAGGCAGCGAGGGGAGGGAGCACAAGGGAGGGCGGCAGAGAGAGAGACAGCGAGATAAGATGAGAGAAATCATTGATCGCGGCGCTCCCCGAGGGCTGGCGGGACTCGCGGGTCGATGGTGGGTGCCAAAATTCCACCCTGCGCATCCCTGAGATGAGCTGGAACAGCCAAACTCCCCATTTCTCCTCAGGAATGCAAAAATCAGAGTTAAAGTTCTGGTATTGAAGACACTGAGATATAAAAAGAGAGATCCTGGAATATCTTGAGCTGGAAGAACCCAGAGGATCACAGATCCAGCTCTGGCTCTGCACAGAACAATCCCAAAATCCCACCCTGAGCATCCCTGAGATGAGCTGGAATAGCCAAATTTCCCGTTTCTACTCAAGAATGCAAATATCAGAGTTAAGGTTCTGGTATAGAAGACACTGAAATTTTAAAAAAGAGATCCTGGAATGTCCTGAGCTGGAAGAACCCATCGGGATCGCTGATCCAGCTCCTGGCACTGCACAGAACAATCCCAAAATCCCACCCTGAGCATCCCTGAGATGAGCTGGAACAGCCAAACTCCCCATTTCTCATCAGGAATGCAAATATCAGAGTTAGGGTTCTGGTATTTAGGACATAGAGAAAAATAAGGAGAGATCCTGGAATATCCTGAGCTGGAAGAACCCATCGGGATCGCTGATCCAGCTCTGGCCCTGCACAGAACAATCCCAAAATCCCACTCTGCCCATCCCTGAGATGGGCTGGAACAGCCAAACTCCCCATTTCTCCTCAGGAATTCAAATATCAGAGTTAAGGTTCTGGTATAGAAGACACCAGGATAAAAAAAAAAAGATCCTGGAATATCCTGAGCTGGAAGAACCCAGAGGATCACAGATCCAGCTCTGGCTCTGCACAGAACAATCCCCAAATCCCACCCTGCTCACCCCGAGAGCGTTTTCCAAACATTCCCGGAGCTTTGGAGGGTTTGGAACAGTGACCATTCCCTGGGGAACATTTCCAGAGCCACCTCAGCGGGACGAACCTTTCCCTAAAACCCAACCCAGCCCCACCAGCCCAGCTCCAGCCCTTCCCTGGGTGCTGTGGCTGTCACAGCGAGCAGAAATAGGATTTGTCCCTCCTCAACCTCTCCGTGCCCACCTCAATCACCCTGCCCTGCCCTCCCCGCGCCCCGGGAATGCCGGGTGGGATCGCTGCTCCATGGGAATCACGCCGCGCTCCCTTCTCAAGCCCTTCCCACGCGTGCAAAGCAGGCACGGGCGGCTGCCGGGGCTCCCCCGGGGGGACGCGACCGACCGGCCCCGCTGGCTGGGCTGCCACCGGCTCGGCGGGGAGGTGGCACACCCAGATGCTGTCGCCGTGCCAGGCTGCCAGCCCGCTCCTCCCCGCCCGAGCCGGCTGAACCGCTTCTCCCTGCTCGCAAGGAGCGGGTGAGGCAAGAGCCCAGCCCGGTTCTCTGCGGCGCTGCAGGGAATTCCCAGCGGATCCTGTATTTTTTTAGGCTTCAGAGTTCTGCTGCTAACTGTTGCATGCTGATTCCTATGAGAAACTGAGCTAAAGTTTCTCGTTCTTAAAACACATTCTCATTATTGTAAATATCGATGTGGGCTAACCCTTCTCAGGATTTTTTTATAACACTGTTCCCCTCTCATGGTGTTTACCAAAGGAGAAGAGACGCAGCTCTTCTCTGACCATCACTGCCCTTTTAGTGCATTGTGTTATAAAAGGGCAAAGATAATAAAATAAAATAAAATAAAATAAACAAAATAAAATAAAATAAAACAAAATAAAAAATAAAATAAAATAAAATAAAATAAAATAAAATAAAATAAAATAAAATAAAATAAAATAAAATAAAATAAAATAAACAAAACAAAACAAAACAAAATAAAATAAAATAATAAAATAAAATAAAATAAAATAAAATAAAATAAAATAATAAAATAAAATAAAATAAAATAAAGCTTTCTGATGATCACAGAACTCTGTGTGTGTGTGCTTTATTGCCGTTTCCCTGCTGTGACAGGATCCCACCCTGCTCTGCCATGGCAGAGATGTCACAGCCCAGGTGAGCCCCCAGAGTGGGGAGCAGCCCCCCGGGCCCCCAGGGAGTTGGGGGTCACCGTTCCCCATTCCCCATCTGCACAAGCCGGGGTCCTGCAGTGGCTCTGGGGTTGGGAGATGCACAGCGTTGCCTCTCTGGATGATCAGGACTCCCAGGCAGGCTGGGCTGGGCATCAGCGTCCCGAATTTGGGATCAACCAGGCCCATCCCTCTCCAAAAACCTGTCTGGCTGCTGCTTTGCATTCCCAGGCAGGCAGATCCGCTGGGAAAATCGCCCTGGCCTGCAGCTGCCAAGGGTGTCGTGCTCCCTTCCCGTGTGAGACGCGGCGTGAGCGCCGCCGTGGGCGTGGAGGATTCCAAATGAGGCCAAAGCGGCTCCGGGCAGAAGCTTCTGGAACCTCCTGCTCCCCCCAGGCAGCGCCGTGCTCACCCACGGGCAGCCCCAGGGGTGCTGGGGTCCCTCCGTGCACGGAGCCCTGGGCAGCATGAAGTAACTTTATATTTTATATACATATATATATTAAAAGCTTTAAAAATGATCCATTAGACAGCAAATTATGAAGAGCTCATAGTAGAGGATGAGGCAATGATTTTCTTTCATAATACTTGGAGCAGAAATCCAGCTCTTACTCATGGTGGCACATCCAACAGTGTTAGGGCAGCAAGGAATAACTTTATACTTTTTATTTATATATATAAAAGTAACTTTAAAAATGATCCATTAGACAGCAAAGTATGAAGAGCTGTAGTAGAGGATGAGGCAATGATTTCCTTTCATAATACTTGGAACAGAAATCCAGCGCTTACTCATGATGGCACATCCAACAGTGTTAGGGCAGCAAGGAGTAACTCTATATATATATATATATATATTAGTAACTTTAAAATTGATCCATTAGACAGTAAAGTATGAAGAGCTGATAGCAGAGGATGAAGCAATGATTTCATTTCATGATACTTGGAGCAGAAATTCAGCGCTTACTCATGGTGGCACATCCAACAGTGTTAGGGCAGCAAGGAGCAACTTTATACTTTTTTATATATATATAAAAGTAACTTTAAAAATTATCCATTAGACAGCAAAGTATGAAAAACTTATAGTAGAGGGTGAAGCAATGGTTTAGTCTCTTAATACTTGGAGCAGAAATCCAGCTCTTACTCATGGTGGCACATCCAACAGTGTTAGGGCAGCAAGGAGTAACTTTATGCTTTATATATACATATATATATATATATAAAACTTTTAAAATGATCCATTAGACAACAAAGTATGAAAAACTTATAGTAGAGGATGAAGCAACGGTTTCATTTCATAATACTTGGAGCAGAAATCCAGCGCTTACTCATGGTGGCACATCCAACAGTGTTAGGGCAGCAAGGAGCAACTTTATACTTTTTTATATATATATAAAAGTAACTTTAAAATTATCCATTAGACAGCAAAGTATGAAAAACTTATAGTAGAGGATGAAGCAATGGTTTACTCTCATGATACTTGGAGCAGAAATCCAGCGCTTACTCATGATGGCACATCCAACAGTGTTAGGGCAGCAAGGAGTAACTTTATACTTTTTATTTATATATATAAAAGTAATTTTAAAAATTATCCATTAGACAGCAAAGTATGAAAAACTTATAGTAGAGGGTGAAGCAATGGTTTAGTCTCTTAATACTTGGAGCAGAAATCCAGCTCTTACTCATGGTGGCACATCCAACAGTGTCAGGGCAGCAAGGAACAACTTTATACTTTATATATATATATATATATAAAAGTAACTTTAAAATTGATCTATTAGACAGCAAGGTATGAAGAGATCATAGTAGAGGATGAGGCAATGATTTCCTTTCATAATACTTGGAACAGAAATCCAGCGCTTACTCATGATGGCTCATCCAACAGTGTTAGGGCAGCAAGGAGTAACTATATATATATATATATATATTAGTAACTTTAAAATTGATCCATTAGACAGTAAAGTATGAAGAGCTGATAGCAGAGGATGAAGCAATGATTTCATTTCATGATACTTGGAGCAAAAATTCAGCGCTTACTCATGGTGGCACATCCAACAGTGTCAGCGCAGCAAGGAGTAACTTTATGCTTTATATATATATATATATAAAAGTAACTTTAAAAATTATCCATTAGACAGCAAAGTATGAAAAACTTATAGTAGAGGATGAAGCAATGATTTACTCTCATGATACTTGGAGCAGAAATCCAGCGCTTACTCATGGTGGCACATCCAACAGTGTTAGGGCAGCAAGGAGCAACTTTATACTTTTTTATATATATATAAAAGTAACTTTAAAAATTATCCATTAGACAGCAAAGTATGAAAAACTTATAGTAGAGGATGAAGCAATGGTTTAGTCTCTTAATACTTGGAGCAGAAATCCAGCTCTTACTCATGGTGGCACATCCAACAGTGTTAGGGCAGCAAGGAGTAACTTTATGCTTTATATATACATATATATATATATAAAACTTTTAAAATGATCCATTAGACAACAAAGTATGAAAAACTTATAGTAGAGGGTGAAGCAATGGTTTAGTCTCTTAATACTTGGAGCAGAAATCCAGCGCTTACTCATGGTGGCACATCCAACAGTGTTAGGGCAGCAAGGAGTAACTTTATACTTTTTATTTATATATATAAAAGTAATTTTAAAAATGATCCATTAGACAGCAAAGATGATGAGATCATAGTAGAGGATGAAGCAACGGTTTCATTTCATAATACTTGGAGCAGAAATTCAGTGTTTGCTCATGATGGCACATCCAACAGTGTTAGGGCAGCAAGGAGTAACTTTATACATTATATATATATATATATAAAAGTAACATTTTAAATGATCCATTAGACAGCTAAGATGAAGAGATCATAGTAGACGATGAAGCAACGGTTTCATTTCATAACACTTGGAACAGAAATCCAGCACTTACTCATGGTGGCACATCCAACAGTGTTAGGGCAGCAAGGAGTAACTTTAAACTTTATATATATATATATATACTAAAAAGTAACTTTTAAAATGATCCATTAGACAGCAAAGATGAAGAGATCATAGAGGATGAAGCAATGGTTTCCTTTCATGATACTTGGAGCAGAAATCCAGCTCCTACTCATGATGGCTCATCCAACAGGGCAGCAATCTCAGAACTCTAAGATGTCGGATTCTCCAGCCAGGTTTCCTGACTGCGTGATTTTAACAAAATAATCATGAGAGATTCAGACAGGAGAAAAATGCTACATTAATTATCTCTGCTTATCCTTTATGTATATAAAGGGTATATATGTATATATCCATTATACATATTTTATATGTATGTGTCCTTTATATACATATTTTATATGTATATGTCCTTTATATACATATTTTATATGTATATAAATGCATATTTTTGTCCTGAATATGCATTTATGTACAACTGTGCTGCTGCATTTCCACAGACTGATCCACCCACCCTCATCATTTAACATGGATATTTTTATTATCACGTTATATGTGCAGATGCAGCCCAGGATCTCAGAATCAAACATTGCACCGTGATTTTTTTTTTCCATATATCATTCTCTTCACAACTTAAAACACTTGAAATTATAAGAAACACGTGGGCCTGATATTTCTGAGCCTGAGAGGATTTTTAGCCTGCTAGAAGCAGCTGACTTCTTTCCCAAGAGAAAACTTCTCGACAAGGTTTTATTCTCAAAACAATCTGGTAAAAACAACATTTCTTTCTCAAAGCAACCTTGTCCAGGTGGTGTTTTGCTGTTTCTCTAGTTTAAAAAATGGAATTAGAGAGGTGTCGTTCCTATTCACCAGTCATGTCAATTCTGTATCGTAACACCTTATAAAAGAGTAGCAAGAATTAGACAATAAAGCTTTTTTATCTTTTTTGCCTTCTGAATTTTGGAGTCTATCATCTTTTGTGTCCTTCAGTGACAGAAACACATTCAAAATGTTTTATCTGGGGTAGGGGGTTTCAATATGTGTATGATATATGATATATATGATATATTTCAATATATATATATATTGAAATATATATATATATTGAAAAATATATATTACATATATATATAATATATAATATACAAGATATAACAGATAATATATAATTATATATAAAAATATAATATATTTATATATAAATATTTATAATATATTAGGATATATGATATACAATATTTATAAATATATTTATAAATATTATATAATATATAATGATTATAATATTGTATATAATAATATAAATTATTATATTATATTATATATTATATTACATATTACATATTATATCTTATACTATATATTATATAATGTATAAGATATTATATGTTATATGTTATATGTTATATGTTATATATTATATATTATATATTATATATAATATATAATATATAATATATTATATATTATATATTATATATTATATATTATATATTATATATTATATATTATATATTATATATTATATATTATATATTGTAATATGTATTGTATATTGTATATTGCATATTGTATATCTTTATATACATGTAATATTATTTTATATTTTTTCCATTATATATATTTTTATATATATATATATTGAAATTAATGATCTATCACGGTGACACAGCGGTGACAGGAGGTGTCACAACCCCCCTGGGGCCACCTGAGTCACGGCTCTGTCAGGGCTGCTCCAGGGAGGAGAGCTCTGGTGGCTTTCACAGCCCCGGAGTGTCCCTGAGCAGCCCTGGGTGGGGATGAGGGGCTGTGTGGTTGTAGGACACGAAAGAAAGACGAAAGACTCCAAATATTTCAGAAGAATTATTTTAGAAAAGCTTTATTTTCTAATTCTTACTACTTTTTTATAAGTGTTCCAATACAGACTGAACATGATTGGTGAATAGAAACGACACCTCTCTAATCCCATCGGTTAAACTGGAGAAACAGCAAAACTCCACCTGAAGAAAGATTTTTGGAGACAGAATAATTGTTTTCCCAGATTGTTTTGAGAAAGGAGAGTTGTTTTGCCAAGATTGTTTTGAGAAGAAGCTTTTTGAGAAATTTTCCCTTGGGAAAAAAGTTAGCAGCTGCTAGCAGGCAAAAATCTCTCAGACCCAGAAATATCCACAGGGCTGTGGGCAGGAGTTGAGCTCCATGTGGATCCTTCCAGCTCAGGGAATTCCATGATTCTGTGGTTTATGGATCCTATCAGCTCATGGCAGGCACGATGGGGTGGATCCTGCAAGGACAGGAGATGTCCTGATGGTCCCACACACACAAATTTTGGACCTGATTCTCTCTGTCCCGTTCCAGAGTTTATCCCATGGGATGGGCAGAGCTGTCCTGCTTGGAGGAATCTTCCAGCAGAGACCCAGCACCCCAAAAAACATCACCACAACTCCAGGAGGCCACATGAGCTTTAGAGTGGCCACCAGTGCTCAACCAGCCAGGTCTACAGGGGTGGGTCTGGGGTTGCATTTTTGGCCCAACACCCCAAAAAACATCACCACAGCTCCAGGAGGCCACTGGAGCTTCAGAGTGGCCACCAGGGTTCAACCAGCCAGGTCCTCAGGTGGGTCTGAGGTTGCATTTTTGGCCCAGGAGTTTCAGGGTGGCCACCAGTGCTGAACCAGCCAGGTCCTCAGGGGAGTCTGAGGTTTCATATTTAACCCAGCATCCAAAAAACATCACCACAGCTCCAGGAGGCCACTGGAGCTTCAGGGTGGCCACCAGTGCTTGGCCAACCAGGTCTCCAGGGGTGTCTGGGGTTGCATTTTTGACCCAACACCCCAAAAAGGAGCAAAAAGCTCCAGGAGGCCACTGGAGTTTCAGAGTGGCCACCAATGTTTGACCATCCGGGTCTTCAGAGGTGTCCGGGGTTGCATTTTTGGTCCAGAAGTTTCAGGGTGGCCACCAGTGCTGAACCAGCCAGGTCCTCAGGTGGGTCTGAGGTTGCATTTTTGACCCAGCACCGAAAAAACATCACCACAGCTCCAGGAGGCCACTGGATTTTCAGGATGGCCACCAGTGCTGAACCAGCTGGGTCCCATGGTGTGTCTGGGGTTGTATTTTTGGCCCAGCACCCCAAAAAAAATCACCACAGCTCCAGGAGGCCACTGGAGCTTCAGGGTGGCCACCAGTGCTTGGCCAGCCAGGTCCCTGGGGTGGGTCTGGGGTTGCATTTTTGGCCCAGGAGCTTCAGGGTGGCCACAAGTGCTTGCCCAGCCAGGTCCCTGGGGTGGATCTGGGGTTGCATTTTTGGCCCAGCACCCCAAAAAACATCACCACAGTTCCAGGAGGCCACTGGAGCTTCAGGGTGGCCACCAGTGCTTGGCCAGCCAGGTCCTCAGGGGGGTCTGAGGTTGCATTTTTGGCCCAGCACCCCAAAAAACATCACCACAGCTCCAGGAGGCCACTGGAGCTTCAGAGTGGCCACCAGTGCTGAACCAGCCAGGTCCCCAGGGGTGTCTGGGGTTGCATTTTTGACCCAGCACCCAAAAAAACATCACCACAGCTCCAGGAGGCCACTGGAGCTTCAGAGTGGCCACCAATGCTTGGCCAGCCAGGCCCCCAGGGGTGTCTGGAGTTGCATTTTTGACCCAACACCCCAAAAAGGAGCAAAAAGCTCCAGGAGGCCACTGGAGTTTCAGAGTGGCCACCAATGTTTGACCATCCAGGTCTTCAGGGGTGTCCGGGGTTGCATTTTTGGTCCAGGAGTTTCAGGGTGGCCACCAGTGCTGAACCAACCAGGTCCTCAGGTGGGTCTGAGGTTGCATTTTTGACCCAGCACCCAAAAAACATCACCACAGCTCCAGGAGGCCACTGGATTTTCAGGATGACCACCAGTGCTGAACCAGCTGGGTCCCGTGGTGTGTCTGGGGTTGTATTTTGACCCAGCACCCCAAAAAAAATCACCACAGCTCCAGGAGGCCACTGGAGCTCCAGGGTGGCCACCAGTGCTTGGCCAGCCAGGTCCCTGGGGTGGGTCTGGGGTTGCATTTTTGGCCCAGGAGCTTCAGGGTGGCCACCAGTGCTGAACCAGCCAGGTCCTCAGGTGGGTCTGAGGTGGCATTTTGGCCCAGCACCCCAAAAAACATCACCACAGCTTCAGGAGGCCACTGGAATTTCAGAGTTGCCACCAGTGCTTGACCAGCTGGGTCCTCAGCAGGGTCTGGGGTTGCATTTTTGGCCCAGGTGTGACCCAGTCGTTTCGTGCTGCAGAAAAATGGGATCAAAGTTTCCGGGTGCTGATTTCTCCCCCCCTTTTTTTTGGGCCTCTCCAAGCTGCCATTGAAGACGGGAAGGACTTTCATGTGGGGATTTCTCTCCTTCAGATCTTCAAAGAAATCCAGCGATCAAACAGGTGGTTGTGGAGGCATCTTAAAAAAAAACTACAAAAAAAACCCTATTTAAAAATCCCTACCAAAAAAACCTATTAAAAAAAAAAAAACAAAAACCCTACAAAAAAAAACCATAAAGAAAAGGAAAAAAAAAAAAAAAAAACACTTTGAAAGAATCAGAGGCAAAGGAACACCTCAGCTTTGTTGTGTTAATTGTTCCGGCACTCAAAGTTCTGACAAAACGTCTCAGAAATCTCCCTGGCTCCGAGCCCGGGATGTGTCAGACACACAAAGAAAAAACCCCGACACAAAACCCGAGCAAAGGGAAAACCGACAGCGAGAGAGCCCCGACAGGAAGGAACAACCCCAAGGTTCCAAAGAAGGAGCTCGGCCTCGACCAGGGGGGAGGTGACACCCAAATTCCAGAGCTCCAGGGGCGTCATGAAGAGGCACCGGTTAATGAGAGCTGCCCCTGGCCCTTTATCCATCCCCTTCCCGGAGGTTCTGGGAAGCTCCAGCGGGATCCAGCCCCATCCCCGGGGGTTCCTGAGGTCACCCTGAGCCCGCTCCTCTCAACCTCAAAGAAAGGCTCGGTGGATCCGGGATTCCCGGCACAAGCCCGGGCAGGAGCCGCTGCCGGGGCTGACTCAGAGCCCCCGGGGCCAGGGGAGCGCCCTCAGCTCTGCCGGGAATCCCTCCGTGCTGGGAGTGGTGCTGGGGCTGCTCACGGCTGCTCCCACCTCAAAATTGAAATATTCTCCCTCTGCCCACCCCTCTGGCCTCTGGGCTAGCTCAGTCCCTCAGGAGATATAGGGAAAATATTTCAGGGCACAGGATAAAAGATTCCAAAAGAGGCTCTCACCCCCAGCTTCAGTCTAAGGCTTTATTCTCGAAGGGTTCCAGGGACAGAGTGAACAAGGAAGAAACAGGGATTTATCTAATTTTATCTAATTTTATCTAATTTTTGGCTGAGGAAAGATAGCTGGCCTAGGCCAATGAGGTCAGGAGTAGGAAAGATAGGGAGGAAGGATTGAATTTCATGGCACAGGATTCAGGGGTTCTCTGAGGAGGGGAAAAGCCATTCCCCAGAAGAATACAACACAAAATTCCCTTTTTTTCCCGAGTCAAGCTCATTATTTATAACACTCCCACCCCAAAATTGAAATATTCTCCCTCTGCCCACTCCCCGGCTCTGGGCTCTGGGCTAGCTCAGTCCCTCAGGTGATATAGGGAAAATATTTCAGGGCACAGGATAAAAGATTCCAAAAAAAGGCTCTCACCTCCAGCTTCAGTCCAGGGCTTTATTCTCGAAGGGTTCCAGGGACAGAGTGAACAAGGAAGAAACAGGGATTTATCTAATTTTATCTAATTTTATCTAATTTTTGGCTGAGGAAAGATAGCTGGCCTAGGCCAATGAGGTCAGGAGTAGGAAAGATAGGGAGGAAGGATTGAATTTCATGGCACAGGATTCAGGGGGTATCTGAGGAGGGGAAAAACCATTCCCCAGAAGAATACAACACAAAATTCCCTTTTTTTCCCGAGTCAAGCTCATTATTTATAACACTCCCACCCCAAAATTGAAATATTCTCCCTCTGCCCACTCCCCGGCTCTGGGCTAGCTCAGTCCCTCAGGAGATATAGGGAAAATATTTCAGGGCACAGGATAAAAGATTCCAAAAGAGACTCTCACCCCCAGCTTCAGTCTAAGGCTTTATTCTCGAAGGGTTCCAGGGACAGAGTGAACAAGGAAGAAACAGGGATTTATCTAATTTTATCTAATTTTATCTAATTTTTGGCTGAGGAAAGATAGCTGGCCTAGGCCAATGAGGTCAGGAGTAGGAAAAATAGGGAGGAAGGGTTAAACTACACGGTCACAGGATTCAGGGGGTATCTGAGGAGGGGAAAAACCATTCCCTAGAAGAATACAACACAAAATTCCCTTTTTTTCCCCCCTTTCTCAGGGTTCTGCTGCTGCTCAGGGAGGGATGTGGATCCCAAAGCAACCCCCGGTGAGAGGGGGGATCCAAGAGAGTCACAGACACACCACCCAGCAAAAATTCCCATGAAAAATCTTTGGGAATGCCCAATTCCCATGGCTGAATGTCCCTTTACCTGTCCTGGGGTGATGTCCCAAACCCTGGGATGCAGCACCAAATTCCCCCAAGAGCAGCAGGAGAAGGATCCAGGCTGGATAATCCCTTGGGACAGTGAACAGAGGGGAAATGATTTAATTTAAATTTTATCTTTTGTGTTTTTCAGGTTCTGTGCTGCCCAGGGGTGCAGCTCTGAGCTCACAGTGTCAGTCACCTCCCCTCACAGAGCAGACAGACAAAACAAATCCATTTCTGCTCCACACCAAGGACAACTTTCAGGCCCAAAAGCACAAACAAGGGTGGGCTGGAGGCAGAAAACAAAAAGGAAAAGACCTCACAAAATGAAGTTGTAATTGGACAATTAAAACCCAGTATGCAAACAGACCAAAACTTATAAAAATGTAAAATCTCGTGAGGGGTCCGCCATTTTGTGACCGGTCCGCCATTTTGTGACCAGTCCGCCATTTTGTGTCCATCCTCAGGCCACCCTGGGTGCAGCCTTGATCAGGTTCTTGTAATGCCCAGGGTGGATCCTGAAGGCCTTTTAATAAATATTTACTTTATTCTCTAGCTGTGTCCAGTCTCTGTTCCAGCTCAGCCTTCCCAATGTTATAAATAATGAGCTTGACTAGGCCAATATCTCAATCACCAATCAATTTATTAATTAATACAGAATGGTAAAATGTGAGCAAAGCAGTGCTGGGTACAGTGGGGGTTTCCCCTCCGACTGTTGATTTTCTGCTGGGATTTATTGAGATTTTCCATAAGCACTTCTCGGCAACCTTTTTTTTTTTCTAGTTTCCTCCTAATTTCTATTTTTGAAATCTAATTTCTATACCCATTGTGATCAATTTCTATTGGTGATGTTAAATTTTCTATACTTCAAAAGGTGTGAAATCAGTGAGGTCAGAAATAACATCTTGTGATGATGATGTTCCCAGGACATAAATTAGTGGTGATGGCATCCAAATTTCCTTCTTCAGAAGAAAATACCAGAGATGAGAGATTCAGTCTTCCTTTTAGGACTATAAATCAGTTTTGTTGGTGAGGTCCAGCTTCCATCTCCTCTTCCCAGGATCATTAATTTTAGTTTGGGATATCTCACTTCCTTCTATTTGGGTGATTACAATCCTTTCTATATAGATATGCTAAAGCTAAAGTTCAAACCTTCTATTAAAAATCTTATAGGCTCACATGATTCATTTATAAGCAAGCAAAATATCAGTTCCAAAGCCCCTTTCCATGCTTTTTCTGTTTTGTTCATTAAACTCATGTTTTTGTAATTACCCTATGGCCTTTTCCACACATTTCACAACCATAACTACAAAGTTCATCTTTTTCTACCTGACACCAAACACAACCCCACATTTCACACCAAGCATCAGTTCCAGTGGATATAAACCCACAGGATAACCCACAGTGTCCCTCATCCTCCCAGAGAATTCATCTCCACGGTGTCCCTCATCCTCCAGGAGAATTCATCTCCGTCTCTCTCCCGCTTTTCCTGTTCCTCCCCCGGAGCCCAGCCCCGCTCCCACACCCTGCCAGGGCAGTGTTTGGAGCTGAAGTCACCCCCAAAAAATGACATTTTCTGAGGTCATTCCCAGCCGCCCCAAACCCCCGCGGGGCCGGGCAGGGCGGGGTGGGGGCTGCGGGAATTGCCAGTTCTCGGGATGAAAGGGCTGGATGGATGAAAGAGCCGCGAATAATGGTGGGGGGCTGAAAGGGGGGCTCAGAGGCAGCGGAAATCAAGGCTGCGATGAAAGGAGCGTTTCCAGGGGCTGGCGGGGGAATTCCGGGAACGCAGGGATGGGGGGAGGACACCGGGGTGTCTCCGGGCTGCCTCTGGCACCGCCTCATCCAAGGGCATTTCCCACCCTTCCCATGGCTGTGGATAAAGCTGTGGAGGGGACTCGGAGCGGCCTCGGGGAGATGTCACAGCTCAGGGAGGGGCTGAGGTGACCACGACAGCGGGACGAGCTCTGCTGTCACCAGCGGGGACACGGGGTGGGGTGGGCAGCGCGTTGCTCACACCCGGTGGTGCCCACCCAGGGTCTCAGAGTGGCCACAGAGTGGCTGACCTGGACCCCAGGGGGGTCTGGGGTGGCATTTTGGGCTCAGATGTGACCCAGCCATTCCCTGTGCTCCAGGGACAGCTCACACCCCCCAACATTCCCATTAAAATCTTTGGGAATGCCCAATGGCCATGCCCGAGTCCCTTCACCTGTCCTTGGCAGTGTAGTCCCAAATCTCAGGATGCAGCACCCAGAGCTGCCACGGCTCCAAAAACAGCGTGGGGATGTTTTCCTGCAAATCCCAAATGAAACAGAGCTGCAGCATCCCGGGATGCTCCAACAGCAAACCTGAAAAGGAGCCTCTGCTCTGTGCCTGGCTCATCCCATGGATCCCATCCCATGGATCCCATCCCATGGATCCCATCTCATCCCATCCCACAGATCCCATCCCATGGATCCCATTCCATGGATCCCATCCCATCCCATGGATCCTCTCCCATAGATCCCATCCCATCTCATAGATCCCATCCCACAGATCTCATCCCATGGATCCCATCCCGTCCCATAGATTCCATCCCATGCCATGGATGTCATGGATCCCATCCCACAGATCCCATGGATCCCATCCCACAGATCCCATCCCACTGATCCCATTCCATGGATCCCATGGATTCCACGGATCCCATGGATCCCGTCCTGTCCCCTCCCGGCAGCATGCAGGGCTCCGGGACTTTGCCCGGGCTCTCCCGGGGCGGTTTCCAGCGCTCCCGAGTCCCTCAATGGCTCGGGAAGCACGCGGGGAATGCGCGGCGGGGGGGCCGAGCGCGGTGACCCCCGGTGGCACTGCCCGGTGGGACCCGGGGGTGGCATTCCGGACACGGCCCTGCCACCCTGGCCCCGCGGGGAGGGAGGAGGGGTCGGGCTAGAAACCTGGAATCCTCAGGGAGCAGGGAAAGGGATTTCCATGGCCCAGTGGAGAAGGGGATGGAGGGGAAGGGTGGAGAGGCAGCTCCTGCCACCAAAGCACGGGGATATCCCCCAAATTCAAACCCACGGGGGTTCAGCGATGTGAGAGGCAGGGCTGGGACAGGAGGGGAGGAGAGGAGGGATCCCGGTCCCCCACAGTCCTGCTTCCATCACAGCTTCCCCTAAATTTTGGGCTCCATTTGTCCAGCAGCTGCTCAGCCTTAAAATCCAAATTTCCCATTCCTGGGAGCACTGAGCCCCCCACAGCAGCGACGTGCTCAGTCCCAGTTCAGCACCCCAGAGCACTGGGGAGGCACCAGTTAAACCCAGTTAAACCCAGTTAAACCCAGTTAAACCCAGTTTGAGGAGGGGCTGAGTACACAGAGGTGTGCAGGACGTGTCTGAGCTCACCTGGGCTGGAGCACGGCCCCATCCCAGCGGGACAGGGACAGGGAAAGGGACAGGGATAGGGATGGGGACAGGGACAGGGACAGAGACAGGGACGGGGATGGGAACGGGGACAGGGGACAGGGATGGGGACAGGGACAGGGGACAGGGGACAGGGATAGGGAAAGGGACAGGGAAAAAGACAGGGATAGGGAAAGGGACAGGGAAAAAGACAGGGATGGGGACACGGATGGGGACAGGGACCTGGGACCAGGACAGGGAAAGGGACAGGGATGGGGACGGGGACAGGGACACCAGCCTGGCCCAGCCCCTCCCTCCCCCGCAGCAATCAAGGTGACAACTCAACGTTACATTTACTTTTAATTTAATGGTTTTCTCCAGCCCGCGCTGGTGGAAGGAGGGAAAACACAAAACCTCCCCCGCAGAGGGGAAAAGGGCCAGCGAGCCCACGTGGCCATAGTGCAAGGCAGCCGTGTGACACAAGGACACGGCCACCTCCCCAAAACCCCCCCGGGAGGCCTCTGCAGAGCCAGCACATCCCGTGCTGTGCCCTCCACACCAGCCTGGACAAAGGCAATAAATAAACACACGGTGCCTCACCAAAGGCACCTATTTTTTTTTTCTTCTTTTTTTTCCCCACATTACAATGAGAGATGTTGGCATCACAGCAGTTCCCAGCCCACACAGGCTTTTTTTTTTAATTTTTTTTTTGGCCACGTCCAGTTTCTCAGCACTCAGAGGAGAGGGCAGAGCCGTGGCCTTGGGGTGCCCCCAGCACCCCCAAAAAGCCCACGGGGCAGCACCTTGGAGCCCTGGCCAGCACCCTGCTACATCTGCAGCTCGTTTGAGGTATATCACCCGCCCCCTCCGTTACCTTGTGCAGCCAAAAAAACAGTGCAAAAAACCCAAAACCTTCCCTACCCTCCCGCCCCAACCCTTTGATTTCACCCCCGTGATGAGATGAGTCTGTTCCAGTGAGGGGAGGGCGGCAGCCAGGACCCTCCGGGACCCCCCCAGCCCCTCCTCGGGGGTCACTTTGGGGGGGTTTTGGTCCATTCAATGTCCCGGCCCCCCCGAGGCTGCCAAAGAAATCCGGGGGATGAGGATCAGCAGCACCGGCAGCCCCGGGGAGGGGAGGGAGGAAGAGAAGGGAGGAGGGGAGGGAGTGAGGGAGGCTCAGTCCCCTCCCCAAAAATGCACCACACCCTCGGGGGTGAAATTTGGAGCTCCAGGGGTGCAACTGGGAGCACAACACACCCGGGGGTGCAACTGGGAGCTCCAGGGATGCAACTGGGAGCTCCAGGGGTGCAATTTGGAGCTCCAGGGGTGCAACTGGGAGCTCCAGGGGTGCAATTTGGAGCACCACACCCCCGGGGGTGCAATTGGGCACTCCAGAGATGCATTTGGGAGCTCCGGGGGTGCAATTTGGAGCTCTGGGGATGCAATTGGGAGCACCACACGCCCGGGGGTGCAATCTGGAGCTCCAGGGGTGCAACTGGGAGCACCACACCCCCGGGGGTGAAATGTGGAGGTCCGGGGTGCAATTTCGAGCTCCACACCCCCTTGAGGGGAGCCCTGCAGGGTGGGAGGTGGGCTCAGCTCAGTTTCACCCCCACGGTCACAGCGCGCCGCCGGTAGAGCTCGGTGTCATTGTCACAGCCGGCCAGGGACGCGCTGCTCTCGGCCAAGGGGCTGCGGCAGTGGGTGACAGTCCAGCGGCGCAGCCGCCGCCCTTCCTCCCGCTCCTCCTCCTCCTCCAGCCGCAGGAGGCTCTCGGCGGACACGCAGCCCCGCATGGCCCCGGCGCCGGGGGGGCCGCGGGAGGGCAGGTCCAGCTGGTCGAAGGACTCGGTGGACAGGATGCTGTCCTCGCTGACGGCGCTGGCCGGGCGGGCGCGGGGGCCCTGGGGCAGGGAGAGCTCGCTGAAAGCCCCAAAACCCGGCCCGGGGGAGCCGCCAGGCTCAGGGGAACCGCCAGGCTCGGTGGTGCCACCCGAGGAGAATTTGCCGTTGTGTTTGAGGATTCCTTTCCTGCGGGCTGGGAGCCCTGGGAGGGAGGCGAGGAGGGCGACTCGGCAAACACGGGCCCGTCCAGGTCCAAACTCCCCGCGTCCAGCACATCCCCGGACTCGGAGCACTCCAGGGATGAGTAATAGCCTGACTCCCGTGCCGAGGGTTTCTTCAGGATTCCTTCTTGGGCACGGCCGCGGGCGCTGCTGTGGCTGTTCCAGAGGGCAGGATCCTGGAGATCCCCTCACCATCCTCACCCGGCGGCGGCCCAGGGCCGGGCACCTTCTGCTCACACGAATTCCTCTTCTTCAAGATACCCTTGGGTCTCTTCAAGATGGACTTGGAAGGTTCTCAGGAGGACAGCAGGCACCTCCTGCAGCCCGTGCGAGATGTCGTTCTCCTTTTTGGATTTCTTGAGCGAGCGCTGGCGCTCCAGGGCCACGCCGGGGATGTGCTGCTTGAGGAAGCAGCGCACTTGGAGCCGTTCTCCAGCAGGGGCCGCGAGGAGCGGCGCAGCCACTCGGCCACCGTGGCCAGCGGGGATTCGCTGCTCTCCCGCAGCAGCTCCTGCTCGCCCAGTGGCATCCGGTAGCCCCAGTTGACCCACCAGTGCGTGGCGATGTCCTCGATGGTGGCCCGGCGTTCGGGGTTCACCATCAGCATCCAGCGGATCAGCCCGCAGGCATCTGGGGGAAGGGATGGGTCAGGCACAGGGAGGGACACAGGGGAGGGGACACACAAGGGGACAAGGGTGGGTGGCCCTACCTGAGAGCTTGGTGGGCTCCCGGTAGTCGCCGCTCGTGATCTGCTTGACCAGAGTCTTGTAGTCGTGGCCGTCGAAGGGCATGGTGCCGTGCACCAGGATGTAGAGCAGCACACCCAGGGACCAGCTGTCCACCTGGGAAAGGGACAGAGGAGCCTGGAGGGGACAGCAGGACCGGGCTGTCCCCATCCCCACCCCACCCAGGGTGGCAGCAGCCACAGGGAAGGGACAGAGCGTGGGCAGGACCCCAGCACACCCAGCAGTGCCCAAGGGCTCGAGGGTGTTGTTATCCCAAAATAAATTGGGAAAATCCCCCAGAACATTCCCACACCCCCAGGGAGGCCCAACCCACCTCGGGGCCCTTGTAGGGCCGCCCGTTGATGATCTCAGGGGACGCGTACAGGGGGCTGCCGCAGTAGGTCTGCAGGAGCTTGTCCTGCTGGAAAACGTTGGACAGCCCGAAATCTGCGATCTGTGGTGGGGAGAAACACCAAGCTGTCATCCACCAAAGTTCTCTTTCCCAAAGCTCCCCTTTCCTAAAGTTGCCCTTTCCCAAATTCCCCTTTCCCAAAACCTCCTTTCCTAAAGTTCACCTTTCTCAAAGCCTCCTTTCTCAAAGTTGCTTTCCTAAAGTTCCCCTTTTCCCAAATTTCCCTTTCCCAAAGTTCCCCTTTCCCAAAGTTCCCTTCCCCAAAGTTCCCCTTTCCTAAAGTTCCCCTTTCCCGAAGTTCCCCTTTCCCGAAGTTCCCCTTTTGTAAAGTCCTTTCCCAAAGTTCACCTTTCTCAAAGTTCCCATTTCCCAAAGTTCCCCTTTCCCAAAGTTCCCCTTTCCCAAAGCTCCTTTTCCCCAAATTTCCCTCTCCCGAAGTTCCCCTTTCCCAAATTTCCTTTTCCCAACTTTCCCAAGGCTGAAAGTTCCCCTGCACTCTCCAGGGATGAACCTGCTCCAAACCAGGGCTGTCCTGGGTTCCAAACCCCCTCAGGGGGCACCCCCAGCCTGGTCTCCCACCCCTGAGTCTCTCCTGTTCCTCTCAGCCTCCCCAAAACCTCATCCTGGCCCGGCAGCGGGAGCAGAGTGGGAAGGCGAGGCTGGAAACCCTTCCAGGCTTTCCTGCAGCTCCTTCCCAGCCACCCCAGGCTGCACCTTGCACAGGTGCTCATTATCCTCATTACAGTCACCTCACACGGGGCACGAGGTTCTGTGGCTGCCCTTGAGGTCCCAATTACAAAATTATCCCCGCTGGAGATAAATCCTGCGAGCTGTTATCAGTGACCGCGGGGATCCCTGGCCCAGGCCGGGCCGTGCCCTTTCTCCCGGGCAGAAATCTCCACCCTGGGCCCTGGAGGAGCTGGGGTTTCCCAGCTGGCACGTACAGAAAGCAGGAAAAGAGAAAACCCTCAGAAAAACTCTCCTCATCCAGGGTGCTCAGACTTTGCCCTCTTATCAGCAGGCTGATATCAGTTATGGCTTTACCATATCTGCCCGGCCTCCAGGCTGTGCCAGCGGGCAAACAGCATTCCAGGAGGTGCCAGAGCTGCGGGAATCACTGCCCTGAGGGCTCTGAGGTCACACCCTGTCCCTCCAGGCCCCTCAGGTGACACTGCAGGCCCTGCCAGCCGCTCACCTTGATGTTCCCATTGGCGTCCAGCAGGATGTTCTCCAGCTTCAGGTCCCGGTGGACGATCCCGTTCTGTGGGGAAGAGCAGGGGTTAAAAAATGGAGGGTTTGAGGGAGGGAAAGTCCGAGCAGGGGTTAATTCCTGGAGGGTTTGAGGGACCCTCAAAGTGAGAGGGAGGTCACAGCAAAGGGGACAGAGGAGCCACAAGGGGCTGGGTGGTCCATCCCGGGTGTGGCCCTGGGGGTGGGTGGCACAGCCCGGGTGGCTCCAGGGGTGGGTGGCCCAGCCTGGGTGTGGCCCCGGGGATGGGTGGCACAGCCTGGGTGTGGCTCCAGGGATGGGTGGCACAGCCCGGGTGGCACCAGCTGGGCAGCAGGAGCAGGGAGGTGCCTGTGCCAGGTGTCACCCGGGGCTTCTCCATTGTCCCCAATGTGCCAGCGCCACCAGGGCACAGCTGAGGGCCAAGCCCTGTCTCCACTGAAGGCTGAGGCCATGGGGCATCCTCCAGGGAGAGCCTTGGGCTGGAGGGTCCTGCCAGGGTAAAATCTAAAGTGCCAGGAGGGTCCTGTCAGGGCATCACCCACAGCCCTGGGAGGGTCCTGCCAGGGTAAAACCCACAGCCCTGGGAAGGTCCTGCCAGGGCACAATCCACAGCCCTGGGAAGGTCCTGCCAGGGTAAAATCCACAGCACCAAGAGGGTCCTTTCAGGGCATCACCCACAGCCCCAGGAGGTCCTGCCAGGGTAAAATCCACAGCCCTGGGAAGGTCCTGCCAGGGCACAATCCACAGCCCTGGGAAGGTCCTGCCAGGGTAAAATCCACAGCCCTGAGGAGGGTCCTGCCAGGGTAAAATCCACAGCCCCAAGAGGATCCTGCCAGGGCACCACGCAGAGCCCCGTGGAGGGTCTTGCCCAGGTACAATGCACAGCCCTGAGGAGGGTCCTGTCAGGGTACAATGCACAGCCCTGGGGAAGGTCCTGTCAGGGTACAATGCACAGCCCTGGGGAAGGTCCTGTCAGGGTACAATGCACAGCCCCAGGAAGGTCCTGCAGCTTCACGTTCCCCTCAGGAACAGGCCAGGTGACCCAGGGCTCGGCTTCCAGCCCCGCGGGCAGCCCTGGGCGTCTCCGTCTGCCGCTGTGGGCAGGGAGGTGACAGCTGCCAGGCCGGGTTAGTCACCCCCGCACCGCTGCAGCTCAGCCGGGACCTCCCAAAAGTTGCCGGGGCACTGCCACACCCTCCGGAGAAAGGCAAGGCCAACCCCTGGGCTGGGAAAGGTGGAGAGCTGCGAGCTCCTCTCACCTCCACAGGGCTCTGCACCCAGGGGTGGGAGCACCCAGGAGCCCACCCAACCCCTGTTCCATCGGGAGGGACAGGCAGGAGCCCATCCAGCCTCTCTTCCATTGGGAAATCATCGGTGGGAGCACCCAGGAGCCCATCCAGTTTCTTTCCCAATTGGAAATCACTTGGAGGAGCACCCAGGAGCCCACCCAGCCTCTGTCCCACTGGTGGGAGCACCCAGGAACCCATCCACCCATCAGGAGGGGCCCTCAGTAGCCCATCCAACCTCTTTCCCACCAGGAAATCATTGGGAGGAGTGCCCAGGAGCCCATCCAGCCCCTTTGCCAATGGGAAATCATTGGTGGGAGCATCCAGGAGGCCCATCCAGCTTCTTTCCCAATGGGAAATCATCGGGAGGAGCTCCCAGGAGCCCATCCAGTCCCTCTACCATCGGGGGGGAGCACTCAGGAGCCCATCCAGCCTCTCTCAGGCCTGGAAATCATCAGTGGGAGCACCCAGGAGACCACCCAGCCTCTCTCCCACTGGAAAATCAATGGGATAAGCACTCAGGAGCCCATCCAGCCCCTCTCCCACCAGGAAATCATTGGGAGAAGCACTCAGGAGCCCATCCAGCCTCTCTCCCACTGCAAAATCATTGGGATAAGCACTCAGGAGCCCATCCAGCCCCTGTCCCATTGTGGGGGAGTGCTCAGGAGCTCATCCAGCCTCTCTTGGGCCTGGAAATCATCAGTGGGAACACCCAGGAGCCCATCCAGCCCCTCTCCCACCAGGAAATCATTGGGAGAAGCACTCAGGAGCCCTCCCAGCCTCTCCCCCATTGGGAAATCATTGGGAAGAGCACCCAGGAGCCCATCCTGCCCCTCTCCCAATGGAAAATCATCAAGGGGAGCATCCAGGAGCCCATCCAGCCTCTCTCACATGGAAAATCATCAAGGGGAGCATCCAGGAGCCCATCCAGCCTCTCTCCCGCTGGAAAATCATCGGGAGAAGCACTCAGGATCCCACCCAGCCTCTCCCCCATTGGGAAATCATCAGTGGGAGCACCCAGGAGCCCATCCAGCTTCTTTCCCAATGGGAAATCATCGGGAGGAGCACTCAGGAGCCCATCCAGCTTCTTTTCCAATGGGAAATCATCGATGGAAGCACCCTGGAGCCCACCCAGCCTCTCTCCCGCTGGAAAATCATTGGAATAAGCACTCAGGAGCCCACCCAGCCCCTGTCCCACTAGGAGGGGCACCCAGGAGCCCATCCAGCCTCTCTCCCGCTGGAAAATCATTGGGAGAAGCGGTCAGGAGCCCACCCAGCCCCTCTCCCATTGGTGGGAGTGCTCTGGAGCTCATCCAGCCTCTCTCCCATCATGGAGCGCCCAGGCCCACCCGCCCTCTCCCACTGGTCTGGAGCCCCAGGAGCCCACCCAGCCTCTCTCCCACTGGGAAATCATTGGGAGAAGCACCCAGGAGCCCCCAGCCTCTCTCCCATCAGGAGGATTGCTCAGGAGCCCATCCAGCCTCTCTCCCGTCGGGAAATCCCCGGGAACCCCCCTGGGAGGCGGTGCCAGCCCACCTTGTGGCAGTAGTAGACGGCGGACACGACCTGGCGGAAGAAGTGTCGCGCCTCCTGCTCGGAGAGCCGCTGCCGCTCGCTGATGTAATCGTAGAGGTCGCCCCTGCTGGCGTATTCCATGACAATGACGATCTTGCTGCTGTTCTCAAACACTGCGGGACACCGGAAAGGGTTAAAAGGGACTCTCGGAGCTGGGGGAGTTTCCTTAGGGCGCTCCTGGTAATGAGCAGGTGGAGCCTTGATGGACCCGACCCTGTGCACCCCAATCCCTGTGCACCCCAATCCCTGCGCACCCCAATCCCTGTGCACCCCAATCCCTGCGCACCCCAATCCCTGTGCACCCCAATCCCTGCACACCCCAATCCCTGCGCACCCCAATCCCTGCGCACCCCAATCCCTGTGCACCCCAATCCCTGTGCATCCCAATCCCTGTGCATCCCAATCCCTGCTCATCCCCATCCCGGCCCTTGGTCTAAACAGGGACCTGCAGGTCAGGTGACACCAGAGCTGTCACCCACAGACCCCAGTGCCACCAGGGCTGCTGGCCCAGTAGCTCTGCCACCACCAAGGCTGTGCCAACACAGAGGCTGTGCCACCCCAAAGGCTCTGTCACCATAGTGGCTCTGTCACCACAGCAGTTCTGTCACCACCAAGGCTCTGTCACTGCAGAGGCTGTGCCACCACTGGCTCAGCCATCACAGCAGCTCTGCTGCCACAGCAGCTCTATTATCACCAGCTCTGTCACCACAGTGGCTCTGCCATCACCAGCTTTGCCACCACTGAAGCCCTGCCACCACTGAGGCTCTACCACCACAGAGGCTGTGTCACCAAAGCAGCTCTGCCACCACAGTGGCTCTGCCACCACTGAGGCTCTGCCACCACTGGCTCTGTCACCACCAAGGCTGTGTCACCACCAAGGCTCTGTCACCACTGAGGTTCTGCTACCACCGAGGCTGTGCCACCACAGGATCTGCCACCTCTACCAGCTCTGCCACCACAGGCCCTGCCACCACCAAGGTTTTGCCACCACCAGCTCTGTCACCCCAGCAGCTCTGCCATCACTGAGGCTCTGTCACCTCCAAAGCTCTACCACCACAGCAGCTCTGCCACCACCGAGGCTCTGCCACCACCAAGTCTGCCAACACAGAGGCTGTGCCACCATCAGCTCTGTCACCACCAGGACTCTGCCACCACAGCAGCTCTGCCACCACCAAGGCTCTGCCACCACAGAGCTCTGCCACCACAGCAGCTCTACACCACAGTGGCTCTGCCACCACTGGCCCTGCCACGACCAAGGCTCTGCCACCACAGTGACTTGGCCGCCACCGGCTCTGCCACCCCCGAGGTGACCCAGCGTGCAGCTCTTTGCTGGAACCCCCGCCGAGGGGACGGTGACAGCGCTGGCACAGCCCGGTGACCTTCCTGCCTGTTCCCATTGCTCCCAAACAAGGCTCCGGCCTCAGCCAAGAGCCGCAGCGTTTTTTTCCTGTTTGCAGAGCGGCACCTCGGTGTTTTTGAATTCCAGGCGCCGCTGGGTGTGAGTCAGAGCTCGCAAACACCGCGGAGGAGCTGCCAGCCCGCCCGCCTTTGTTTGGAGGACAAAAGGGCTCCGGATCCCTCACAAAGCGCCGGGAGCGGGGGCAGAGCCAGCCCGGGGAAAGGCACAGCAGGTTCCAGCCTCAGGACTCGGTGTCTGCTAAGCCTGACCCGCCTGTGGGTTTGGGCTGAGCCTGGTTCTGCTTGGAGCTGGAGGAATTTCTCTGGGGTTATCCCAACCCCCCGGGCAGCAAAGCCCAGCCCTGGCCATAAAGTCAAGCCCAGCAGCAGGAACTCTCCCAGCACGCTGTGGTTTGGTTTTCCAGTGCTCCAGGGGAGGGAATGAGGATCTCCAGGAGTGAGATTAAATCCTGATCCCTAATCCTTGGGCTCAGATCCAGGGAGATTCCAAATTCTGAATGTGACAGCCACACTCAGGCCCTGCTCCTCAGCCTTCCCTCACAGCCCCACCGAGGCCTCCAGCTCCCAAAATCCACATTTGGAGCTGGATTCCAATGAGGAGGGAATGAGGATCTCCAGGAGTGAGATTAAATCCTGCCTCGGGCTCAGAACAGATCCAGGGAGGTTCTGAATTCTGAGTGTGACAGCCACACTCAGGCCCTGCTCCTCAGCCTTCCCTCACAGCCCCACTGAGGCTTCCAACTCCCAAAATCCACATTTGGAGCTGGATTCCAACGAGGAGGGAATGAGGATCTCCAGGAGTGAGATTAATAAATCCTGCCTCGGGCTCAGAACAGATCCAGGGAGATTTCCCAATTCTGAGTGTGACAGCCACACTCAGGCCCTGCTCCTCAGCCTCCCTCCACAGCCACACCGAGGCCTCCAGCTCCTAAAATCCACATTTGGAGCTGGAGTCCAATGAATTCAGCTCCTCCAATGAGGAGGGAATGAGGATCTCCAGGAGTGAGATTAAATCCTGCCTCAGGCTCAGAGCAGATCCAGGGAGATTCTGAATTCTGAGTGTGACAGCCACACTCAGGCCCTGCTCCTCAGCCCCACCGAGGCTTCCAGCTCCCAAAATCCACATTTGGAGCTGGATTCCCCTTCTGGGAGGGAGGGGATGGGACAGTAATGGTTATTTCTGGAGCAGGGATTTCCCCTCACCAAGGAAAAAACAACCCGGGAGCATCGGAGTTCCCTGTGAGCAACCAGGAACTGTCGCTCACAGGTCCTGGAAGGGAGGAGAGGACTGGGCTAAACCCACCCAGCATTAAACACACCCAAAGCCACCCCAAAAACCTTCCCCGGTACCCAGATCATGGGCACAGCTGGAAAAGGGAAGGGAAAAGAAAGGGAAGGGAAAGGGAAGGGAAAGGGAAGGGAAAGGAAAGGGAAAGGAAAGGGAAAGGAAAGGGAAAGGAAAGGGAAAGGAAAGGGAAAGGAAAGGGGAAAGGGGGAAAGGGAAAGGGAAAGGGAAAGGAAAGGGAAAGGAAAGGGAAAGGAAAGGGAAAGGAAAGGGAAAGGAAAGGAAAGGAAAGGAAAGGAAAGGAAAGGAAAGGAAAGGAAAGGAAAGGAAAGGAAAGGAAAGGAAAGGAAAGGAAAGGAAAGGAAAGGAAAGGAAAGGAAAGGAAGGAGGCCTCACCTTCATGCACGGCAATGATGTGGGGGTGGTTGAGGGAGGACATGATCTCAATCTCCCTCCGGATGTGCACCAGGTCCTGCTCATCCTTGATTTTATCCTTCCGGATGGATTTGATGGCCACCTGTGGGCGAGCACAGAGGGGCTGTGAGTTCCTGAAGGAAGGAATTCCTCCCTCCTCTTTTTTTGGGGAAGGGGCTCCCAGACAAAATCCCCACGAGCTGGCTTCCCCCTGAGCTGTATCCATGAGCTGAGCAGCGCGGCTCCATGGAAACAGCTCCCAGAAAAGTGAATTTTATCCATTTGGGGTTTGTTCTCCCCAGGTGCTGCTGCTGCACACAAAGGAGAAGCTCACACCTGTGATAGCTCCTCATTTTGGGGGCTCGAGTCTCCTCTCAGGCAGAACAGCCTGGATTTTTGGGGATCCTCAAGGTTCCTCCATCAGGTAGCACAGCCCTGCTCCTGATTTTTGGGGGTCTGAGCCTCCTCCTGGGTAGCACAGCCCTGGTTTTTGGGGCTCCCCAAGAGCCCTGCTCCTGATTTTGGGGGGGCCTGAGCCTCCTCCCAGGTCGCACAGCCTCTCTACCGATTTTTGGGGGTCCAAACCTCCTCCCATGTCTCACAACCCTGATTTTTGGGGCTCCCTGAGCCTCCTCCCAGGTCACACAGCCCTGTTCTCGATTTTTGGGGCTCCCCAAGAGCCCTGCTCCTGATTTTGTGGGGGCCTGAGCCTTCTCCCAGGTCACACAGCCCCACTCCTCATTTTTGGGGCTCCCTGAGCCTCCTCCTGGGTAACATAGCCCAGATTTTTGGGGCTCCCCAAGAGCCCTGCTCCTGATTTTAGAGCTCCCCAGCCTCCTCCCAGGTCACACAGCCCTGTTCTCAATTTTTGGGGCTCCCAGAGCCTCCTCCCTGGTAACAAAGCCCTGCTCCTGATTTTTGGGGCTCCCCAAGCCTCCTCCCAGGTCGCAAAACCCTGCTCCCGATTTTTGGGGGTCCAAACCTCCTCTCATGTCGCACAACCCTGATTTTTGGGGCTCCCTGAGCCTCCTCCCAGGTTGCACAGCCTCTCTACCGATTTTTGGGGGTGCAAACCTCCTCCCATGTCTCACAACCCTGATTTTTGGGGCTCCCTGAGCCTCCTCCCAGGTCACACAGCCCTGTTCTCGATTTTTGGGGCTCACCGAGCCTCCTCCCTGGTAACACAGCCCTGATTTTGGGGCTCCCCAAAAGCCCTGCTCCTGATTTTGGGGCTCCCCAAGCCTCATCCTGCAAATAACACAGCCCTGCTCATTTTGGGGGCTCCCCGAGCCTCCTCCCAGGTCACACAACCCTGCTCTCAATTTTTGGGTGTCCAAACCTCCTTCCAGATAGCACAACCCTGATTTTTGGGGCTCCCCGAGCTTCCTCCCTGGTAACAATGCCCAGTTTTCAATTTTTGGGGCTCCAAACCTCCTCCCATGTCTCACAACCCTGATTTTTGGGGCTCCCCGAGCCTCCTCCCTGGTAACAAAGCCCAGTTCATGATTTTTGGGGGTCCAAACCTCCTCCCATGTCTCACAACCCTGATTTTTGGGGCTCCCCGAGCCTCCTCCCTGGTAACAATGCCCAGTTTTCGATTTTTGGGGCTCCAAACCTCCTCCCATGTCTCACAACCCTGATTTTTGGGGCTCCCCGAGCCTCCTCCCTGGTAACAAAGCCCAGTTCATGATTTTTGGGGGTCCAAACCTCCTCCCATGTCTCACAACCCTGATTTTTGGGGCTCTGCGAGCCTCCTCCCAGGTAACAAAGCCCTGCTCCTCATTTTTGGGGCTCCCCGAGCCTCCTCCCAGCCCCTCTCCCGATTTTTTGGGGCTTTGCAGGGATCTCATCCCCGCTGGAGCAGGGCCAGCCCCAGGAATGACTCAGGACATAACCACAACATCAACAACAACAACGGCGGCCAATTCCTGGGATCAGGAAAAGGGAAAAAAAAACCCCAAACCCAAACCCAAACCCCACACCTCGCGTTTTGTTCGCCTCTAAACCACTTCATTTATTTAAAAAATAAAAAGTTGGGATGAAAGAGCACAGATCCCTCCTCGGAGCGAGGTGGGAGAGCCGGGGGAGGTTTTTTTTTCCAGGCTTCCCTTTGCCCTTCTCAAATTTTCCTGGGCCAGGAGGAGATTGAAAAGGGAGGAGAAAGAGGCGATAAGAATGGGAGCCTTCTAATCCCCTTTCAAAGGGGCTGCGGGCACACAATGCGCTCCCAGGGCTGAATTTACAACTGAATCCAGCAGGACCTTTTATTTCTTTTTTTTTGGCTTCTTTTTTTTCTTTTTTTTTTTCTTCTCCTTTTTTTTTTTTTTTTTGTTTCTTTTTTTTTTTTTTTCCTTTTCTTTTATTTTCTGGCTTATTTTTTTTTTCCCTTTTCTTTTCTTTTTATTTTTTCTTCTTTTTTTTGCTTCTTTTTTCCTTTTCTTTTTATTTTTTCTTCTTTTTTTTTTTTTTGCTTCTTTTTTCCTTTTCTTTTCTTTTTATTTTTTCTTCTTTTTTTGCTTTGCTTCTTTTTCTGCTTCTTTTTTTTCTTTTCTTTTCTTTTTATTTTTTCTTCTTTTTTTGCTTCTTTTTTTTCTTTTCTTTTCTTTATATTTTTTCTTTTTTTTGCTTCTTTTTTTTCTTTTCTTTTCTTTATATTTTTTCTTTTTTTTTGCTTTGCTCCTTTTTTTGCTTCTTTTTTTCTTTTCTTTTCTTTTTATTTTTGCTTCTTTTATTTTTGCTTCTTTTATTTTTGCTTCTTGTCTTCTTTTTTTTTTTTTTTTTGCTTCTTTTTTTTTTTTAATCCTTTTTTTTTTCCCTTCTTTTCCCCTCCCAGACAAGAATGCGGAACAGTTTTTAATCCCATCCAGGGACCCTCGCTCCAGTCTCCAAGCAACGGCGAGAGAGGGGCCAGGGAGCCCCGGGGAGGTCCGGGAGGTGCGGGAGGGACGCTCGGCCCCGGGGATTTGGGGATTTTGGGATTTTGGAAGCCTCGTTCCCCAAAGCCCGGCCCAGCCGAGCTTGGCTAAGCCGGGCCTGTGGCACCCGCGGGAGGCAGCGGGGATGGAACCAGCGAGAGATCAGAGTCTGAAAGGGGCTCAGGTGGGCACCTGGAGTCACTTTGTGCCCCAAAATCCCATTTGGGTGACCCTAAGTTGCATTTTTGTGGCCCCAAATCCCATTCTGGTGCCCCCAAATCCCATTTTTATGGCCCCAAATCCCATTTAGTGCCTCCAGACTCCATTTTTGTGACCCCAATTCCATTTTTGTAGCCCCAAACCCCACTTTTGTGGCCTCAAATTGCATTATTGTGCCTCCAAATTCAATTTTTGTGGCCCCTAAATCCCATTTTGGTGGCCCAATTCCCATTTTGGTGGCCCCAAATCCCATTTAGTGCCTCCAAATCCCATTTTTGTGCCCCTAAATCCCACTTTGGTGGCCCCAAATTGCATTTTTGTGGCCCTAAATTGTGTTTTTGTGGCCCCAAATCCCATTTTTTTGCCCCCAAATCCCATTTTTCTGCCCCTAATTCCCTTTTTTGTGGCCCCAAATCCCATTTTGGTGCCCCCAAATCCCATTTTGGTGCCTCCAAATCCCATTTTGGTGCATCCAAATGCCATTTTGGTGGCCCCAAATTCCATTTTTCTGCCCCAATGCCATTTTCATGCCCCCAAATCCCACTTTTGTGGCACCAAATCCCATTTAGTGCCTCCAAATCCCATTTTTGTGGCCCTAAATTGCATTTTTGTTCCTCCAAATCCCATTTTTTTGCCCCTAAATCCCACTTTGGTGGCCCCAAATTGCGTTTTTGTGGCCCTAAATCGCATTTTTGTGGCCCAAATCCCATTTTGGTGGCCCCAAATCCCATTTTTGCCCCTAAATCCTATTTTTGTGGCCCCAAATCCCATTTAGTGCCCCAAATCCTGTTTTGTGGCCCCAAATCCCATTTTCCTGCCCCCAAATCCCACTTTGGTGGCCCCAAATCCCATTTTGGTGCCCCCAAATCCCATTTTTTTTGCCCCCAAATCCCATTTTTCTGGCCCTAATTCCCTTTTTTGTGCCCCCAAATCCCATTTAGTGCCTCCAAATCCCATTTTTCTGCCCCCAAATCCATTTTTCTGCCCCTGAACCACCTCAGGCAGGGCAGGAATTGCTGCTGGAGGATCCAGCACGTGTGGCAGCAAATGGACTCTGGCCAGGAGAAGTTCAATAACCCCAAGTTTCAGGATAAAGCAATAATGAAATTGTTTAAACGCTTCTGGGAAGCCCAGCCAGGTTTTCATTCTCCTGACCTTTGTTTGGCAGGTTAAATTTTAACAATTTATTATTTTTTTTTCTCCCTGCTGCCGCAGTTCCCTGACCCTGGCAGAGCCTTCCTGCAGCCAGGCAGAGTCCCAAATTCCTGCTGGCTCCCTGCAAAGCCTCGGAATTCCGGAGCCAAAAATTCAGAGCATTTTTGAGCTTTTCCTCGCTGCCCCAGAGGCTCAAACCCCAAAAAATTCTGAGCCAGGGCTCGGGGTGTGATCCATGATCCATAAAAAGGTGAAGCAGATCCAGGAGATGCCCCTGGCAGCGCTGGATCCTCTCTGTGATCCCAAAATCAGTGAGCTCAAAATTAGGGACCCCAAAATCAGTGAGCCCAAAATTAGCGGTCCCAAAATTAGTGAGCCCTAAATTGGTGACCCCAAAATTGGTGAGCCCAAAATCAGTGAGCCCCAAAATCGGTGATCTCAAAATTAATGATCTCAAAATTAGTGAGCCCAAAATTAGTGATGCCCAAAATTAGTGATGCCAAAATTGGTGAGCCCAAAATTGGTGAGCCCCAAAATTGGTGAGCCCCAAAATTGGTAAACCCAAAATTAGTGATCTCAAAATTAGGGATCCCAAAATTAGGGATCCCCAAATTCAGGGGAGCCCAAAATCAGGGACACCAAAATTGGTGATCTCAAAATTGGTGACCCCAAAATCAGTGATCCCAAAGTTGGTGATCAAAATTAGTGATCCCAAATTAGTGACCCCAGAATTAGTGATCCCAAAATTAGTGACCCCAAAAAAATGCCTGCCACAAACTGACATCAGGAACCTGGGGACCGAGTCGAATTTCCCAGAAGGAAAAGAGCCACCATTCATGCCTAACTCAGTTTGCTTTGCACTGGGCTTCCAACTGCTAAAATTCCACTAAAATTCTGAATAAATCAGGATTTCTCTCCCAGATTCAAGGTGCCACAAGCTGGAACCCTGGCTGTTCTTGGAGTTCCAAACTCCTGCCACAAACTGACATCAGGAACCTGGGAACTCAATTTAATTTATGAGGGAAAGGGGCCACCATTGGTGCCTGACTCAGTTTGGTTGGTGCTGGGCTTCTGCCAGCTAAAATTCCACTGAAATTCTGAATTAATCAGAATTTCTCCCAGAGGGAAAAGGGCCACCTTTGGTGCCTGACTCAGTTTGCTTTACACTGGGCTTCCAACTGCTAAAATTCCACTAAAATTCTGAATTAATCAGGATTTATCCCAGAGGGAAACTCAGTTTGCTTGGCACTGGGCCTCTGACTGCTAAAATTCCACTGAAATTCCAAATTAATCAGGATTTCTCTCCCAGATTCAAGGTGCCCCAAGTTGTAACCCTGGCTGTTCTTGGAGTTCCAATCACCTGCCACAAACTGACACGAAAAAACTGGGGGCTGAATTTAGTTTCCCAGAGAAAAGGGCCACCGTTCGTGCCTGACTCAGTTTGCTTTACACTGATCCTCTGACTGCTAAAATTCCATTGAAATTCCAAATAAATCAGGATTTCTCCCAGAAAGAAAAGAGCCACCATTCATGCCTAACTCAGTTTGCTTTGCACTGGGCTTCTGACTGCTAAAATTCCACTGAAATTCCAAATGAATCAGGATTTTTCCCAGAGGGAAAAGGGCCACCTTTGGTGCCTGACTCAGTTTGCTTGGCACTGGGCCTCTGACTGCTAAAATTCCACTGAAATTCTGAATAAATCAGAATTTCTCCCAGATTCAAGGTGCCCCGGGTTGGAACCCTGAATTTGAATAAATCAGGATTTCTCTCCCAGATTCAAGGTGTCCAAGTCAGAACCCTGGCTGCCCTTGGAGTGCCAAACACCTGCCACAATCTGACATCAGGAACCTGGGGGCTGAATTTAATTTATGAGGGAAAGGGGCCACCAATAGTGCCTGACTCAGTTTGCTTGGTACTGGGCTTCTGCCAGCTAAAATTCCACTGAAATTCCGAATTAATCAGAATTTCTCCCAGAGGGAAAAGGGCCACCTTTGGTGCCTGACTCAGTTTACTTGGCACTGGGCCTCTGACTGCTAAAATTCCACTAAAATTCCAAATAAATCAGGATTTCTCTCCCAGATTCAAGGTGCCACAAGCTGGAACCCTGGCTGTTCTTGGAGTTCCAAACTCCTGCCACAAACTGACATGAAAAAACTGGGGGCTGAATTTAGTTTCCCAGAGAAAAGGGCCACCGTTCGTGCCTGACTCAGTTTGCTTTACACTGATCCTCTGACTGCTAAAATTCCATTGAAATTCCAAATAAATCAGGATTTCTCCCAGAAAGAAAAGAGCCACCATTTATGCCTAACTCAGTTTGCTTTGCACTGGGCTTCTGCTGCTAAAATTCCACTAAAATTCCGAATTAATCAGGATTTCTCTCCCAGATTCAAGGTGCCAAAAGTTGGAACCCTGGCTGTCCTTGGAGTGCCAAACGCCTGGAACAAACAGGAGAATCCCCAGCAGGAAAACAGCCAAAAAAATCCCACTGGAGCCTCCCTCCAGCTCCCTTTCCAAGTTAAAAAAAGCTTTGAATTACGATTTTTTGGGGGGTAGGACAGGTATTTTCAGCAGCTGCTGAAAGATGCATGAAGCCACAACCCCGGGCAGAGCTTCAGAAGTTGTTCCAGGCTGCAAGGGCAGCGTGAAATGCGGATTTAAATCCGCCGTGGAGCAGAGCAGGATCAAAAGAGGTTCTGGAATGTTCCAGGTGCTGCTTTCTCCTGATGCCACCGCGGGGCCCCCCCAAATGGGGTTGGTGACACCGAGGGGAGTCCCCAGGGAGGTCCCCGGGGGGTTGGGATTGGCTGAGGGCCTGGGAGGGGGAGCCAGGCTGGGAAAAATCCAGGCTGGGAGGGGAAGAAAGAGCCCCGAGGGTGGCCTGGAAACAGGTGGGGAAAAGGGAAGGGAGAAAAAGGGGAAGAAAAAAAATGGGAAGGAGGAAAAAAAAGGGGGAAGGAGAAAAAGGGGAAGAAAATAAAAGGGGGAAAGGAAAAAAGGGGAAGGAAACAAAAAGGGAAGGGAAAAAGGGAAGGGAAAAAAGGGAAGGGAAAAAAGGGAAGGGAAAAAAGGGAAGGGAAAAAAGGGAAGGGAAAAAAGGGAAGGGAAAAAAGGGAAGGGAAAAAAGGGAAGGGAAAAAAGGGAAGGGAAAAAAGGGAAGGGAAAAAAGGGAAGGGAAAAAAGGGAAAGAAAAAAAAAAGGAAAAGAAAAAAAGGAAAAGAAAAAAAGGGGAAAGAAAAATAAAAGGGAAAGAAAAATAAAAGGGAAAGAAAAATAAAAGGGAAAGAAAAATAAAAGGGAAAGAAAAATAAAAGGGAAAGGAAAAATAAAAGGGAAAGGAAAAAAAAAAAGGGAAAGAGTAAAAAAGCGAAGGGAGCTAAAAAAAGAGGAGGGAAAACATCCAGCAACTCTCTCCCCGCCTAATATCGCAAGGATTTTTGTAAAGATTGGGAAAGACACCCAGCAGGAGCATCCCTCCAGACAAAGCATTCCTAACAAGGAAAAAAAAATGATTTTCCCCAGACAAATAATTCATGGAAGTCCCCAAAACATCCCCCAGCTGCAGGAGCCTGGAATTTCCTGTCACTTTCCAACCAAATCATCCTGCTCGGAGTTTAAAATTCCGAGAGAAACGAGATGCGTTCAGCACCCTCCGCCTCCGTCAGGGGCGATTCCCGATCCGCCCGAGGGGAAATCCCGGAGCAGCTCCGGCTTTTCAGCCCGAGCCGGTGCCGTGGGATCCCCGCCAGGGCTGCCCCGTCCCTGCCCGCGCAACCCGCGGGGTTTGGGAAGGGAAAATCACTTTGGGGAAGGAGGTAAAATTTGGGATTAACCAGCCTGGAAATGCTGAGAGATCCGAGGAGAAATTGGTGGGAAAAGGAGAAATTTGTGGGGTTTGCTCTGAGAAGAAATTTGTGGGAAGAGGAGAGATCTGTGGGGTTTGATCCGAGGAGGAATTGGTGGGAAGAGGAGAAATTTATAGGGAGGAGGAATTGGTGGAATGAGGCGAGATTTGTGGGGTTTGCTCCGAAGAGAAATTTGTGGGAAGAGGAGAAATTTGTGGGGTTTGCACCGAGGAGGAATTGGTGGAAAGAGGAGAAATTTGTAGGGTTTACTCCAAAGAGATTTGTAGGGTCTGCTCCGAAGAGGAATTTGTGGGAAGAGTTGAGATTTTTGGGGTTTGGTCCAAGGAGGAATTGGTGGGAAGAGGAAAAATTTGTAGGGTTTGTTCCGAGGAGGAATTTCTGGGAAGAGTTGAGATTTGTGGGGTTTGCTCCGAAGAGGAATTTCTGGGAAGAGGAGAAATTTGTGGGGTTTGCTCCAAAGAGATTTGTAGGGTTTGCACCGAGGAGGAATTTCTGGAAAGAGATTTGTGGGGTTTGTTCCGAGGAGGAATTTGTGGGAAGAGGAGAAATTTGTAGGGTTTGCTCCAAAGAGAAATTTGTGGGGTTTGCTCTGAGAAGGGATTGGTGGAAAGAGAAACCAGGGTTTGCTCCAAAGAGGAATTTCTGGGAAGAGGAGGAATTTGTGGGGTTTGAGTCTCCGGTTCCCCCATCAAGCCGGGGAGGTGCTGCTGAGCAGAGCCTCGGATTTTCTGCCGCGTTGTTTGAGGGCTCCGTGGGTTGAATTTACACGAAATCGGAGCGATGCTGGAGCCCGAACCGAGCGGGTCCCAGTGAGAATTCGGGCATAGAACCGACATTTCCGAGCTGCAGGTGCGGGCGGGGAACCGCGGGGGGATCCTCGGCGCTCCGGGGGTGGGAGCTGCGTTTGCAGGCCCCGGTGATGCAGCAATGCAGCGGCTCGGATGGAAAGGGCAGAGATCGGATTTGGGATCTGATTTCAGGGAGATTACACAAGGAAACCTCGCGGATTTGTCCCTCCCGGAGTGTCCCCGATCCCATCGCAGGGCCAGTCTTGCCCGTGGCAGCTCAGCCCGGCCTGCCCGGGGCTCTTTGTGTCCTTCCCACCCCTCGAGGCCGGGAATTCCCGTCCAAGGTTGAATCCTGGCGGATTCCCACAGGACGGAGCAGCCCCCGGGGGGGTTCAATCCCCTTTTCCCTGAGCCGGGCTGGGGTGAGTCAGGGTTTTGGCGAGCTCTGGGTGCCCCACACGCTGTGAAAACCAACCCAGCCCGCAGCCGGGGTGAGAGGAAGGGAAAAACCCTCCAGACTCGAGTGCCGTGTTTGCTTTGGCGGCCGCGCCTTCCCCCAGGAAACGGCGCCGCGGTCAAGTGGGCGAGAGGAGCCGCAGCCCCCCCGGGAGGAGCGCGGACCGAGACCCCGTCCGGGCTGTCCCCGGTCCCGCTGAGCCCCCCCTGCAGCGCGGGGCCCGCACAGGGCTGCACCGAGGGGGCACCGGCGGCGGAGAGCCGGGGGGTGCACCGGGCCGGGCCGGGGAATGCACCGGGCTGAACCGGGGGATGCACCGGGCCCAGCCAGGGCTGCACCGAGGGGGGAGCGGCGGCGGAGATCCGGGGGGTGCACCGGGCCGGGCCGGGGGTGCACCGGGGATGAGACACTCGGAGCGGGGAGTGCACCGGGCCGGGGGGTGCACCGGACCCAGCCAGGGCTGCACCGAGGGGGGAGCGGCGGCGGAGAGCCGGGGGGTGCACCGGGCTGAACCGGGGGATGCACCGGGCCGGGGGGTTCGCCGGGCCGGGGGCTGCGCCAAGGCGGTACCGGCGGAGGAGAGCCGGGGGAGATGCACCGGGCTGAACCGGGGGGCGCACCGGGCCGGGGGGTGCACCGGGCCGGGCCAGGACTGCACCGAGGCGGTACCGGCGGCGGAGACCCAGGGGATGCACCGGGCCGAGCCGGGGAATGCACCGGGCTGAAGCGGGGGGTACACCGAGGCGGTACCGGCGGCGGAGAGCCGGGGGAGATACACCGGGCCGAGAGGTGCAGCGGGCCGGGAATGCACCGAGGCGGTACCGGGGGGTGCACCGGGCCGGGCCGGGGGATGCACCGAGGCCGAGGAATGCACAGGGCCGGGCCGGGGGGTTGCGCCAAGGCGGTACCGGCGGCGGAGAGCCGGGGGATTCACCGGGCTGAACCGGGGGATGCACCGAGCCGGGCCGGGGGATGCACCGGGTGCCGGTTGGAGGGGAAGCACCGGAGGAGGAGGCAGCGCGGCCGGGCTGCGGGAATCGGGGGAAGCTCAGGGAGCACCGAAACACGGCGGGGATGCAGCGGGGACTGGGAGGGACGCAGTGGACGAGGGGCACACACCGGGGACAGGGAGGGACGCACCGGACCGGGGAATGCACCGGGGACGCCGAGGAGGCACCGAGGACGCCGAGGAGGCACCGGGGACGGCGGAAGCCCCTCCAGGACGATCCTTACCAGCTTCCCGGAGCGTTCCCGAGCTTTCTTCACCTTCCCGTAGGTGCCTTTGCCCAGCGTTTCCAGGAACTCGTAGCGGTGTTTGAGGTTGTGCTTGTGGTGGTGCCGCTTCACCGCCTGCTTCTTCATCAGCGGCCGCGGCGATTTGATCAGCCCCTCGGCCAGCGAGGCGGCCAGAGCAGAACCGGAGCCGGTTCCGGGCCCTGCCGCCCGCTCCATCGCCATCCCGGCCCCGGCTCCGCCGCCGCCCGGCTCGGCTCGGCCCGGCCCCGGCCGATAAATGCGGCGGCCCCGGTGGCCGCGCCTCCCCGCGCCCATTGGCGGCTGCCGGGGCCGCCCCGCCCGGGGCTGGGACCGGGATAAGGGGGGCCGGGACTGGGGATGGGGGGGCCGGGACCGGGGATGGGGTCCGGGACTGGGGATGGGGGTCCGGGACCGGGGATGGGGATTCCGGGATTGGGGACGGGGCCGGGACCGCGGACGGGGGTCCGGGACTGGGAACGGGGGGCCGGGACTGGGAATGGGGGTCCAGGATTGGGGATGGGGATCTGGGGTTGGGGATAGGGGGGCCGGGACCGGGGATGAGGGGGCCGGGACCGGGGATGAGGGGGCCGGGACCGAGATAGGGGGGCCGGGACCGGGATAGGGGGGCTGGGACCGGGATAGGGGGGCTGGGACCGGGGATGGGGGTCCGGGACCGCGGATGAGGGTCCGGGACCGGGGATGAGGGTCCGGGACTGGGATAGGGGGTCCGGGATTGGGGACGGGGCCGGGACTGGGGATGAGGGTCCGGGACTGGGGATGGGTGTCCGGGATTGGGGACGGGGGTCCGGGACCGGGATAGGGGGGTCCGGGATTGGGGATGAGGGGATCGGGACCGGGGAGACCCCACGGGCAGCGCTGGGAGTGGAACCCACTGGGAGGGATTGGGGTGACACTCAGGGAGCAGCGAGCTGGGGGCACCCAAAAATTTGGGGTGAAGGAGAAGATGTGGAGAGAGAGGGAACAGAGGGAATTTGGGGCACGGGAGAGGGGCAGGGGACAAAGGGGGCACGGGGGTGTTTGCAGGCGGGAGGGATTTTCCAGGGGGGTGCAGGGAGAGGATTTCACCCAAAGGTTGGGAAGAGGAGCAGGGAGGGTCAGAGGGGCTTTGGAGAAGAGGAAATGATTCACAGTGACTGAGGGCAGGGTTGGACGGGATATTGGGATGAAATTCCTGCCGGGAGAGTGGGCAGGCCCCGGCACAGCACCCCTGGATCCCTGGAAGTGCCCAAGGCCAGGATGGACATTGGAGCACCCTGGGACAGTGGGAGGGTCCCTGGCATGGCAGGGGTGGCACTGGGTGATGTTTGAGGTTCCTTCCGACCCCAACCATTCCATGATCCCACAGCGTGCAGAGAATCCAGGCACAGCACCCCTGGATCCCTGGCAGTGCCCACGGCTGGGTTGGACATTGGAGCACCCTGGGACAGTGGGAGGGTCCCTGCCATGGCAGGGGTGGCACTGGGTGATGTTTGAGGTTCCTTCCGACCCCAACTATTCCATGATCCCACAGCGTGCAGCGAATTCCATCTCACAGCAGGGGTGGAGGGACACGCACAGCCAGATTTGCACCCAAATCCAGTGAAAAAAGCGGAATTTAGGGCAAAATCAATCCGAGGAGAGGCCTGGGTGAGTGCAGCCTCAGGGCCACCCTTTGCCCTCCCGGCCGCACAACCTGGGAGGGAGGAAAGGTTCTCCAGGCCCGGAGGCTGCTGAGGCTCCCTCGGCACCACCTCCTCCCCGTGTGGTCCGGCTGCGGTAAATCCGCGTTCGGAGATATTAAAGGAATGCGATGATTTCCCAGAACAGCCCCAAACAAAAGGGGTTTGCCCGGCTGGGTGTGAGGACGCGGCGGATCGATGGCACGGCCAGATAACCGCGGCTTTACTCATCCCCAGCTGGATTTTCCCAGCGCTCCCCCCCAGCCCCGGCGAGCTCTGGAGGAGCTGGGGGGGTCCCAAACCCCTGCCGGGGATGATCCAACCCAGCCCCGCCGAGGTGACACGGAGGTGACACTGAGAGCTCTCCTCAGCGCCTCGGTGTCAGCAGAGCCCCGGGTGGGTGGCACTGTCCCCTGGCTGGTTTTGTCACTGCACTGAGGTTACAGAGTGACCTTCTGAGCACAGATGTGCCTCAGGGAAGGTGGAGCCACAAGTCACAGACACAGCCTGGCACTGAACCACTCTCCATGGCTGTCACCTGGTCCCACACACAATAAATATCATTTTGGTACAATTGAGCCATTCTTCGTGGCTGTCACCTGTCCCAGCGCTGTCCCACACACAATAAATGTCATTTTGGTACAACTGGACCATACTCTGTGACTATGACTGGTATTTGGGCCATCCCACACACATTAAATATAATTTTTGTACAATTGGGCCACTTCCCACTGCTGTCACCAGTACCTGCACTGTCCCCCACACAATAAATATCATTTTGGTACAATTGGGCTATTCTCTCTGGCTGTCACCTGTCCCAGCGCTGTCCCACACACAATAAATGTCATTTTGGTACAACTGGGCCACTCTCCGTGGCTATGAATGGTACCTGCACTGTGCCACACACATTAAATGTCATTGTGGTACAACTGGATCATGTTCTGTGACTATGACTGGTAGTAAGGCCATCCCACACACAATAAATATAATTTTGGAACAACTGGGCCACTCTGCATGGCTGTGACCTGTCCTGCAGTGGTCCCGCACACATTAAATGTGATTTTGATATAATTGGGCCACTCTTCGTGGCTGTCACCTGTCCTGGAGTGGTCCCACACACATTAAATGTCATTTTGGTACAACTGGATCATGTTCTGTGACTATGACTGGTAGTAAGGCCATCCCACACACATTAAATATAATTTTGGTACAACTGGGCCACTCTCCGTGGCTGTGAATGGTACCTGCACTGTGCCACATACATTAAACGTCATTTTGGTACAACTGGGCCACTCTTCATGGCTGTCACCTGTCCCAGCAAGGTCTCACACACAATAAATGTCATTGTGGTACAACTGGACCATGTTCTGTGACTATGACTGGTACTTGGGCCATCCCACACACAATAAATATAATTTTGGTACAACTGGGCCACTCTCTATGATTGTCACCTGTCCTGGAGTGGTGCCACATACATCAAATGTCATTTTGACACAATTGGGCTGCTTCCCACTGCTGTCACCGGTACCTGCACTGTCCCACACACAATAAATATAATTTTGGTACAATTGAGCCACTCTTCATGGCTGTCACCTGCCCTAGCATGGTCCCACACACATCAAATGTGATTTTGGTACAAATGGGCCACTCTCCACAGCTGTCACCTGTCCCAGTGTGGTCCCACACACATTAAATGTCAATTTGGTACAATGGGACCATGTTCTGTGACTATGACTGGTACTTGGGCCATCCCACACACAATAAATATAATTTTGGTATAAATGAGCCACTCTCTGTGGCTGTGACCAGTCCCAGCGCTGCCCCTCACACAATAAATGTCATTTTGGTACAACTGGGCCACTCTCCACGGCTGTCACCCATCCCAGCACTGTCCCACACACATTAAATATAATTTTGGTACAATTGTACCACTCTCCATGGCTGTCACCTGTCCCAGCACTGTCCCCCACACATTAAATGTCATTTTGATACAATTAAGACACGCGGGTGTCTTCCCCTGCCACTGTCGCTGATTTTTGCGGCCACTGGCAGGGATCAGCAGCTCCAGGCTGCTCCTGTCCACCTCCAGCCTCTCCCCGAGCTCAACAAACCGGGGGAAAAAATCTCTCCCGGCTTTAAAATCAGCCCGGGCCACCTGAAGACGACGCTGGGCCGCAGCAATCATTGCGATAATGAATTGCGATAATGGATTGCGATCGAGAACGGGCGATAATGAGCGGCGATAATGAAGTGCGGTAATGAATTATTTACTGAGCGGCAGCGGGAGCCGTTTCCACGGGCAAGGAGGAGACAAACAAGGCGGAGAGGAGCTGAGCCGAACCCGGAGTGCCGCAATCCCAGAGGCAAAGCAAACAGGATCCTGTCCGGGCACGGCCCGGGGATTGCGGCAGGGCCGGGCAGGGAGGGCTCCAACCTCCCTGGCTGCGCCGACAAAGGGATTGCAAAGTGTCGCTGTCTCTGTCCCTGTCACTATCCCTGTCGCTGTCCCTGTCGCTGTTTCTGTCCCTGTCCCTGTCCCTGTCGCTGTCCCTGTCGCTGTCTCTGTCCCTGTCACTGTCGCTGTCGCTGTCACTATCCCTGTCGTTGTCGCTGTTCCTGTCGCTGTCGTTGTCGCTGTTCCTGTCGCTGTCGCTGTCCCTGTCGCTGTCACTGTCCCTGTCGCTGTTCCTGTCGCTGTCGTTGTCGCTGTTCCTGTCGCTGTCGCTGTCCCCCGGAGCTGTCCCAGCCCTGGGATCTCTCCCAGCTCATCCCCACCCCATCCCCAAATCTCTGGAGCTCGCACCGAGCTCCAGGCACTGTTTGGAGTCCCTGTGGGTTCTCGGGATGCTTTTCCCGAGGTTTCCCCACCCCACCGTGGAGTTTCTGTTTCTCTTTCCACCGGATAAATTCCTCTCGGCCGTTCCGTGCTGCGGCCGGGGCGGGAGGCTGAGCGATGTTTGTTCCAGGCCGGCTCAGGAAACCTTTCCCATTCTCATGGAAATGCCAAAGGCCGCGGAGCGGGGCCCGCTGGAATTCTCTGATAAGGATCCTCTGTTGTGGCAGCACCCACGGCTTTCTCCGCTGGGAAAATCCCCCGAAATTCCCCCGCCAGCTTCAGAGCTGGAAATCCCAAACTGGGCTTGTCCTTCAACCCCGGTGCGTGTCCACTAAAACCAGCCTGAAATCCAGCCAGGAATTTGGCTCCATGTCAGGGAAACCTGCTCCGAGCTCAGCTCGGTGCTTGGTCACAGCCGGAGCTCTGGCTGCGTGCAGGCTGCGAAATTTGTATTAATTAATTTATTAAAATAATTATAATTATTATAATTATTATTTTAATAAAATACTTAATGAATTATTAAAATAATAATTATTAATTTATTTATTAAAATAAATACTCCAGCGTTATCCCGGCGCTGAAAATATCCTGGCCAAACCCTGTGGCTCTGCCTCGGGATTCGGTGGCCGCGGGCTCTGTTTGTGGATTGGGAAAGGAATAAACATCACGAAAGAGAATTTCCAGCGGCAGGGAGACCTCCCACGGGGAAAGGGAGAGCTCCCGGAGTCATTAAAATGCCAGAGACAACAAAAAGTTTAACGCTCGGCCCTGCAGCCCCCGCATTCCTCACCTGCTGCCCGGGATGCTCAGGCAGGTGTGAAAGCCATTTTCCCTCCGAGAAATCCTCTGATCCTCCCCATCCATCAGCAGGAGAAGGGAAACCCATCAGTGCCACTGGGAGCCTTTGGAAAAGTCATTTGTGGCCTTTCAGGGATGATGAGAGCGGCAGAGGCCACCCCGGAGCCCAGGAGTGCAGCTGGGGGTTCCATCTGTCCATCCATCCATCATCCATCCATCCATGGGTTCATGGATCCATGCATCATCCATCACCCATCCATCCATGTATTCACCATGGATCCATCCATCCACCCATCCATCCATGGATCCATGCATCCATCCCTTCATCCTTCCTCCATCCATCCCCCATCCATCATCTGTCCATCCATCCATGGATCCATCCATCCATCCGTCCATCCATCCATGGATCCATGTATCCATCCATGCATCCATGGATCCATCCATCCATCCCTCATCTATCCATCCATCCATGGATCCATGGATCCATCCATCATCCATCCATGGGTTCGTGGATCCATCCATCATCCATCCATCCATCCATTCATCCATCCCTCATCCATTCATCCATGGATCCATGGATCCATTCATCCATCATTCATAGATCATGGATCCATCCATCCATAGATCCATCATCCCTCCATCAATGGATCCACACATGGATCCATCCATCACCCATCCTTCATCTATCCATCCATCCATCCATGGGTTCATGGATCCATCCATCATCCATCCATCCATGGATACATCCATGCATCCCTCATCCATCCACCATCCATCTATCCGTCCATGTATCCATGTATCCACCGTGGATCCATCCATGGATCCATCCATCATCCATCCATGGATCCATCATCCATCCCTCATTCATCCATCCATCATCCATCCATCCATGGATCCATCCATGGATCCATCCATCCATCCATCCATCCATCCATGGATCCATCCTTCCATCCATCCATCCACCCATGGATCCATCCATCCATCCACCCATGGATCCATCCATCCATCCATCCATCCATCCATGGATCCATCCTTCCATGGATCCATCCATCCTAATTTTCCCATTAAACCACTCCTTCAAGTCTCCCTTTACCCAAATCCCCCACCCCAGGTGTCCCTGTCACCCTCCCGGGCCCTGGGGCTGTCCCAGCCCGTGGGGCTGCACAAACCCTGAGTCATTTAGAGAAAAATAAACAAAATTCCCCTCCAAAAATAAAATTTAAAAAAACCCGGAGCTTTTATTTTGGGAGCAGGAAGCGTCAGTGTCTCAGGATGGTGACTCCACATCCGCCCCAGCACCGGCAGATGCCGCAGGAACGGGAAAAGCCGGGGTGACTCCACTGCTGGTGTCCCCACAGGGTTGGGGACATCCCGGGGATGAGCACGGCAGTGACAGAGGCGCTTCCTGGAGCTCAATTCCCAACTCTCCAGGGCGGAATTCCGGGCTGAAACTGGAACAGCGCTCACACAACCAACCCCACACTGGGCTCCTTTTGGGAATTGTCACCCATAAAGGGTCACAATTGTGACCCCAAAAAGCAGCTCTGACCCCCAAATATTGTCCCCAACATCCAGGGCCAGCCCAGCCACGTGTCCTGGGCCCATGGCAAGGTGCAGGAATTGTTTTTGCTCCACCACCGGATCCTTTGGGGGCCGTTCCTTGAGGAAGTTTCCTGTTTGTGCAAAGTCTGCTCGGGGACGATAAACGCTGATTTTTTGGCAGCTCAGCCTCTGTGTCGGAGCAGCCACCGGGGCTGAAAATCCTCTCAGGAACTCCGAGCCCGCGGAGTTCAGGCGAGGACACGGCCGGGGCCGCTCTGGGATTTTTTGTTTTGTTGCTGGAAAACTCGAAAGGCTCGGCTGGGTTGGGATAAAGGCGAGCGGGGAGCGGAGGGTGCGGGGTCCCGGGGGCTGCCTGGGGCACAGGGACGGGCCCGGGGCTTTCTGCAGCCCCCAGGGACAGGAGGAGCCCCTTTGTGACATTTATCCAGGGAAAGAAGCTCGGTGGTTCTCCCATCCCAAGGGATTCACTGCAGAGCTCAGCAGGGCCCAGCCCCGGGGACATTTCCTGGGTTGGAGCTGTGCAGCAGCACCTGGGATCCTTCGGACCCAAATCCAGCTCTGGGAGGGCTCCACGGGGATGTTTGTCCGCGGGAATAAAACCCTGGAGGAGACGCGCAGTATCCGAGTTATTTGTTGGGCCTTGCAGCACCTGAAATGGGATTTTAGAGCCGCCCTGGCCCAGCACGGCCCGGCCGGGGCAGCCCAGGACAGCGGGAGCGCTGCCGGAGCTCAGCCCGGGGATGCCATCTGCTGTTCACAGCTCCGGGCACAGACCTGGGGCACCGCTCAGCTCAAAACAAACCACCCCAAAATAATTTAAATAACCCAAAACCGCCCTGCAGGCAGAGCCCGGAGCGCTGACCCGCCCGGAGCTTGGCTCGGGTCACATCTCTGTCACCTGTGACAAAACCCGGGAATTTGTGTCCTGCAGGATGGAATTTCCCAGGGAAGGGCGAGATGGAGGCGCAGCCTGAGGGAGGTGAACGCCGCCCTCACCCTCTGGGTTCTGCTCGGCTCCATCGCGGGGAAAATCCACCCCGAGCCAGCGGCAGCTCCAGGATTGTCACAGGGATTCCCTGGGAGCTTGGGGTTCATCCCCAGGGAGATTCTGGAGCTGCTTTTCCCTCCGAGCTGCTCCTTTCCCCCTCTCTGAAAGCTCGGGGCACTCCCAGCTCTGATCCTGTCACTCTTCAGCGAATCCTCCAGCGGGTTCGTTCTGTGCAGCCCCCCAGGATCTCTGGGGTACAAAGGGAAGGATCAGGCTCGGAGATGAGGATCCCTCCTCCCCCTGCTCCAGCTGAACAAAGCGCCGAGCCCCGGAGCCTCAAGGCCCGGGAATCAGGAGAAAAAAGCCGGGAAAGGTTCCTTGAGGACAAAGGAAAATTCCTCATGGGCAGCCAGGCTTGGAGCGGAGGCGGCTCAAAGGGAATTCGCTGTGCCCGGGGTTGGACTCTTCCACTTAATTTCCCCTCCAGTTTCCCTCCTGCCTTTCCCCGTAATTCCAGAGCTCAGGATCAGGGGATCCCAGCTGGAGTGACGGGGAGAAGGAGCCGGATCCCCACCGCCGCTCCCTCCATCCCGGCCGTGTCCGCGGCGGCCGCACGGTGTCCTCGGAGCTCTGCTCGGCATCCTCGGAGCTCCTCATGGCGTCCTCGGAGCTCTAAAAGGCATCCTCGGAGCTCCTAATGCTGTCCTCGGCGGTCTGCATGCCGTCCTCGGAGCTCGTCACGGTATCCTCGGAGCTCTGAACGGCATCCTCAGAGCTCCAAACAGCATTCTCAGAGCTCCACACGGCGTCCCTGGAGAGCCGCATGGTGTCCTTGGAGCTCCAAATGGCATCCCCAGAGCTCCGCAGGGCATCCTTGGAGCTCCGAACGGTGTCCTCGGAGCTCTGCCCGGCATCCTCGGAGCTCCACACCGTGTCCTCAGAGCTCTGCATGGTGTCCTCGGAGCTCTGCATGGCATCCTTGGAGCTCCAAACGGCATCTTCAGAGCTCTGAACCGCATCTTCAGAGCTCCTCATAGCATCCTCAGAGCTCCAAATAGCATCTTCAGAGCTCCACACGGCGTCCTCAGAGCTCCAAATGGTGTCCTCGGAGCTCTGTGGTGACGGGGGTGGCCCCAGACAGAGAAGGGACACCTCGGGGACAGCGTGAGGACATCGGGACCCCCTCCCCGCAGGCCAGGGAGGGAGGCCAGGGTTAAGGGAGGGATGTGACACCTTGGGGGTGACCCAGCCATGGGGTCACATCCCCAGAAGTGCCCAAGGCCAGGCTGGACGGGGCTCGGAGCGGCCGGGCACAAGGGAAGGGATCGGATGTCCCTGCCTATGGCTGGGGTTTGGATCTTTCTGGTCCCTTCCAACCCCAATCCTTCCCCAATTCCCCGATCCCAGCCCGCCCTCTGTCCCACCTTCACACACCATCACACCTCCAGCACAGCCCGGGCTCCTCCAAGGAGCTTTCCCAAAGCCAGCTTTTAATGGGACAACTGCTCCAAGCTGGAATTGCATCCTGACAGTTCAGACAAAACCTGCCCGAGGTGAACAGAACCCAGGAGGAGGCAGCGGGGTCACTTTGGGGTCACTTTGGTGTCACCAGAGCCACCGCCCGTCCCTGGGGTGATGAACCAGGCCCTGGATTGCTCCTTTTCCCCAGAGCAGATCCCAAATCACCAAAGCAGCTGAAAAACGTTGGGAAAATGCAGAGTGAGGCCTGACAGCCAGCAAAGGCAGTGGCTGTGCCTGTCCTGTGCCACTGGAGAGGGAATTCCCTTGGGAATTCATCCTCTGGGAGCAGCCCCTGCTGCAGCTCCTGCTGGAATCCCGAGGAAATGCCACGGGGTTGCAGGAGAAGCCTTGCTGTGAAGGCAGAGAACAATCCCTGGATCCGGCTGCAGGGATGGAGTTTCCTCCGGGAGAAAATCCATAGGGAAGCATTCACAGATCCCAGGATTGAGGAGGACACCACCACTGTCCCCCCTGAGCCACCACTGGGAGAGTTCCAATGCCTCCCAAGCTGTCACTGTGGCTGGGATGGCTGCAGGGACACAATTCCCTGGGATCAATCCACACTGGATCAATTCCTGGGATCCCTGGGATCTCTGGAGTCCTTCCTGTGGGCAGGAGCTGTGCAGAGCAGTTCCTGCAGCTCAGTGTCCCCATGGAGCTGTGCAGAGCAGTTCCTGCAGCTCGGTGTCCCCATGGAGCTGTCAGAGCAGTTCCTGCAGCTCGGTGTCCTTGTGAAGCTGTCAGAGCAGTTCCTGCAGCTCAGTGTCCCCATGGAGTTGTGCAGAGCAGTTCCTGCAGCTCAGTGTCCCCATGGAGCTGTCAGAGCAGTTCCTGCAGCTCAGTGTCCCCATGGAGCTGTGCAGAGCAGTTCCTGCAGCTCGGTGTCCCCATGGAGCTGTGCAGAGCAGTTCCTGCAGCTCGGTGTCCCTGTGGAGCTGTCAGAGCAGTTCCTGCAGCTCAGTGTCCCCATGGAGCTGTGCAGAGCAGTTCCTGCAGCTCGGTGTCCTTGTGGAGCTGTGCAGAGCAGTTCCTGCAGCTCGGTGTCCCCATGGAGCTGTGCAGAGCAGTTCCTGCAGCTCGGTGTCCCCATGGAGGTGTCAGAGCAGTTCCTGCAGCTCGGTGTCCCCATGGAGCTGTGCAGAGCAGTTCCTGCAGCTCAGTGTCCCCATGGAGGTGTCAGAGCAGTTCCTGCAGCTCAGTGTCCTTGTGGAGCTGTCAGAGCAGTTCCTGCAGCTCAGTGTCCCCATGGAGCTGTGCAGAGCAGTTCCTGCAGCTCAGTGTCCCCATGGAGCTGTGCAGAGCAGTTCCTGCAGCTCAGTGTCCCCATGGAGCTGTGCAGAGCAGTTCCTGCAGCTCAGTGTCCCCATGGAGCTGTGCAGAGCAGTTCCTGCAGCTCAGTGTCCCCATGGAGCTGTGCAGAGCAGTTCCTGCAGCTCGGTGTCCCTGTGGAGCTGTCAGAGCAGTTCCTGCAGCTCAGTGTCCCCGTGGAGCTGTCAGAGCAGTTCCTGCAGCTCAGTGTCCCCATGGAGCTGTCAGAGCAGTTCCTGCAGCTCAGTGTCCCCATGGAGCTGTCAGAGCAGTTCCTGCAGCTCGGTGTCCCCATGGAGCTGTCAGAGCAGTTCCTGCAGCTCAGTGTCCCCATGGAGCTGTGCAGAGCAGTTCCTGCAGCTCGGTGTCCCCATGGAGCTGTCAGAGCAGTTCCTGCAGCTCGGTGTCCCCATGGAGCTGTCAGAGCAGTTCCTGCAGCTCGGTGTCCCCATGGAGCTGTGCAGAGCAGTTCCTGCAGCTCAGTGTCCCCATGGAGCTGTGCAGAGCAGTTCCTGCAGCTCGGTGTCCCTGTGGAGCTGTGCAGAGCAGTTCCTGCAGCTCGGTGTCCCCATGGAGCTGTGCAGAGCAGTTCCTGCAGCTCGGTGTCCTTGTGAAGCTGTCAGAGCAGTTCCTGCAGCTCGGTGTCCCCATGGAGCTGTGCAGAGCAGTTCCTGCAGCTCGGTGTCCCTGTGGAGCTGTGCAGAGCAGTTCCTGCAGCTCGGTGTCCCTGTGGAGCTGTGCAGAGAAGTTCCTGCAGCTCAGTGTCCCCATGGAGCTGTCAGAGCAGTTCCTGCAGCTCAGTGTCCCCATGGAGCTGTGCAGAGCAGTTCCTGCAGCTCGGTGTCCTCATGGAGCTGTGCAGAGCAGTTCCTGCAGCTCGGTGTCCCCATGGAGGTGTCAGAGCAGTTCCTGCAGCTCGGTGTCCCTGTGGAGCTGTCAGAGCAGTTCCTGCAGCTCGGTGTCCCCATGGAGGTGTCAGAGCAGTTCCTGCAGCTCGGTGTCCCCATGGGGCTGTGCAGAGCAGTTCCTGCAGCTCGGTGTCCCCATGGAGTTGTCAGAGCAGTTCCTGCAGCTCGGTGTCCCTGTGGAGCTGTCAGAGCAGTTCCTGCAGCTCGGTGTCCCCATGGAGCTGTCACAGCAGTTCCTGCAGCTCAGTGTCCCCATGGAGGTGTCACAGCAGTTCCTGCAGCTCAGTGTCCCCATGGAGCTGTGCAGAGCAGTTCTTGCAGCTCGGTGTCCCCATGGAGCTGTGCAGAGCAGTTCCTGCAGCTCAGTGTCCCCATGGAGCTGTCAGAGCAGTTCCTGCAGCTCAGTGTCCCCATGGAGGTGTGACAATGACAGGAGGGGACCCCTGGCTCATGTGGGGGTTCCTCCTGGGGGTATAGCAGCAGTGCCAGGCAGGGAGGCACTGGAATTCCTGGATGTGGTTCCGGAGGAGCTGCCAGGCTCCCACAGCAGTGGGATGGTGCTCCTGGGAACTGCCAGAACTGTCCCCAGTGCCACTGCTGGGGACAGCCAGGGACAGGGACCTGGTCCAGGTGGATCCAGTCCACACAGATCTTTTCCAGGTGGGATCCTCCTGCAGCCAGGCTCGGATCAGGAATCAGAGAGACACATAGACCTGTTCCAGGATCCTCCTGCAGGCGGGTTCTGCTCAGGAATCAGACACACTTGGATCTGTTCTAGGCAGGATCCTCTTCCAGGTGGGTTCCAGTCAGGAATCAGACAGGCACAGGGACCTGGTCCAGGTGGGATCCTCCTGCAGGCAGGCTCGGATCAGGAACCAGAGACACACGGATCTGTTCTGAGTGAGATCTTCCTCTAGGTGGGTTCCAATCAGGAATTAGAGACACACGGATTGTTCCAGGTGGATCCTCCTGCAGACAGGCTCAGATCAGGAACCAGAGACACATGGATTGTTCCAGGTGGGATCCTCCTCTAGGTGGGCTCAGATCAGGAATCAGACTGGCACAGGGACCTGGTCCAAGCAGATCCTCCTCCAGGTGGGTTCTGATCAGGAATCAGAGACACGTGGATCTGTTCTGAGTGAGATCCTCCTCTAGGTGAGTTCCAATCAGGAATCAGAGACACATATGGATCTGTTCCAGGTAGGATCCTCCTCCAGGTGATTTCCAGTCAGGAATCAGACAGACACAGATCTTTTCCAGGTGGATCCTCCTGCAGGTGGGTTCCACTCAGGAGTCAGACACACACAGATCTGTTCCAGGCACGATCCTCTTCCAGATGGAACCCTCCAGTCAGGAATCAGATGCACACACAGATCTGTTCCAGGTGGATCCTCCTGCAGGCAGGCTCGGATCAGGAGTCAGACACACACAGATCTGTTCCAGGTGAGATCCTCCTCCGGGTGGGTTCCAGTCAGGAATCAGACAGGCACAGGGACCTGGTCCAGGTGGATCCTCCTCCAGGCAGGCTCAGATCAGGAACCAGAGACACACGGATCTGTTCTGAGTGAGATCTTCCTCTAGGTGGGTTCCAATCAGGAATTAGAGACACACGGATTGTTCCAGGTGGATCCTCCTGCAGACAGGCTCAGATCAGGAACCAGAGACACATGGATTGTTCCAGGTGGGATCCTCCTCCGGGTGGGTTCTGATCAGGAATCAGAGACACATGGATCTGTTCTGAGATCCTCCTCTAGGTGAGTTCCAATCAGGAATCAGAGACACATATGGATCTGTTCCAGGTAGGATCCTCCTCCAGGTGATTTCCAGTCAGGAATCAGACAGACACGGATTTTTCCAGGTGGATCCTCCCGCAGGTGGGTTCCACTCAGGAATCAGACACACACAGATCTGTTCCAGGCACGATCCTCTTCCAGATGGAACCCTCCAGTCAGGAATCAGACGCACACACGGATCTTTTCCAGGTAGATCCTCCTCCAGGTGATTTCCAATCAGGAATCAGACAGGCACGGATCTTTTCCAGGTGGATCCTCCTGCAGGCAGGCTCTGATCAGGAATCAAACACGCATCAGATCGTTCCAGGCACGATCCTCTTCCAGATGGAACCCTCCAGTCAGGAATCAGACGCACACACGGATCTGTTCCAGGTGGATCCTCCTGCAGGCAGGCTCGGATCAGGAGTCAGACACACACAGATCTGTTCCAGGCGGGATCCTCCTCCGGGTGGGTTCCAGTCAGGAATCAGACAGGCACAGGGACCTGGTCCAGGTGGATCCTCCTCCAGGCTGGCTCAGATCAGGAACCAGAGACACATGGATTGTTCCAGGTGGGATCCTCCTCTAGGTGGGCTCGGATCAGGAATCAGATGGGCACACGGATCTTTTCCAGGTGGATCCTCCTCCAGGTGATTTCCAATCAGGAGTCAGACACACACAGATCTGTTCCAGGCAGGATCCTCTTCCAGGTGGTTTCCACTCAGGAATCAGACAGACACGGATCTGTTCCCGGTGAGATCCTCCTGCAGGCGGTTTCCAATCAGGAGTCGGACAGGCACAGCGCCTCCACGGCCGTGCTGAGCCCCTGGCTGACGCCGCCCACGGCCAGCAGGCAGTCCCGCAGCGCGATGCTGGAGCAGGCGCAGCGCGGGGTGGGCATGGGGGGCAGCATCTCCCATTTGTTCTTCTCCGGGTGGAAAGCCTCTGCCGACTCCAGCACGGTCGGCTGATTCCCTGGAAGCACAAAAGGAGGTGCTGGATGATGTGGGAAGCACCATCGAGCATTTCTTGGCTGCTCTGCACCCCATCCCATTTCGGGGTTTGTTTTCCCGCCAGCCAGCACCGGGATTTCTCCCTTTCCTGGGATGACAATTCCCACTTCTTTTTTAAGGGTTCCCACAGCCCCTGAGGCTCACCCAGGCCTCCAGCCACCACAACTCTGCCTCGCAGGTAGCCGGCCACGAAGTCTGCTCGCCTTTTCTTCAGGTAGCAGGAGTGCTCCATCTTCATCCACCCACCTGGGGAGGACAGGACACGCTGGGGTTTGTGGGGTTGGTGGGGTTTGTGGGGTTTGTGGGGTTGGTGGGGTTTGTGGGGTTTGTAGGGTTTGTGGGGGTGGTGGGGTTGGTGGGGTTGGTGGGGTTTGTGGGGTTGGTGGGGTTGGTGGGGTTTGTGGGGTTTGTAGGGTTTGTGGGGTTTGTGGGGTTGGTGGGGTTTGTAGGGTTTGTGGGGTTGGTGGGGTTTGTGGGGGTGGTGGGGTTGGTGGGGTTGGTGGGGTTGGTGGGGTTGGTGGGGTTGGTGGGGTTGGTGGGGTTTGTGAGGTTGGTGGGGTTTGCCCACTCCTGGAAAAGCTCCTGCCACTCTGAGCCCCTGGATCACGGCAGGGCAGCCTGGGTGCTGCACCCTGGGGTGATAAAACCCCACGGAATGGGTCGGGGCTGTCCCCAGGACGCTGTTGGGTCCAGCTGCCTTGGGATTGAGGTTTGCCCATTCTGCTTGTTAATGCTGGCTGGAAATTGTCCTCTAAGCTGAGCTCAAGGCAGCAGCAGATGGAGCTCTGTGCTCTGCAAGGGTGGCAGAGCCCCAAACCCGGCCCTGTGGGTCCCCAAACCCAGCCCTGTGTGTCCCCAAACCCCAAACCAGCCCTGTGGGTCCCAAACCCCAAACCCAGCCCTGTGTGTCCCCAAGCCTGGCCCTGTGTGTCCCCAAACCCTCCCCTGTGGGTCCCAAACCCCAAATGCAGCCCTGTGTAACCCTAAACCCCTCCTTGTGTTCCCAAACCCAGCCCTGTGTGTCCCAAACCCCAAACCAGCCCTGTGGGTCCCAAACCCCAAACCCTAAACCTCAAGCCCACCCTTATATGTCCCCAAACCCCACGCCCATCTCTGTGACCCCAAACCCCTCCCTATGACCCCAAACCCAGCCCTGTGTGTTCTCAAACCCCAAACCCCTCCCCGTGTCCCCAAGCCCAGCCCTGTGTGTCCCCAAACCCCTCCCCGTGTCCCCAAACCCCTCCCTGTGTGTCCCCAAACCCCTCCCTGTGTGTCCCCAAACCCCTCCCTGTGACCCCAAACCCCTCCTCATGTCCCCAAACCCTTCCCTATGACCCCAAACCCAGCCCTCTGTGTCCTCAAACCCTCAAACCCCTGTGTCCCCAAACCCCTCCCTGTGTCCCCCAGCCCTGTGTGTCCCCAAACCTCTCCCTGTGTCCCCAAACCCATAATTCCAAACCCCAAACCCAGCCCTGTGTGTCCCCAAAACCCCAAACCCCAAACCCCTCCCTGTGTGTCCCCAAACCCCTCCCTGTGCCCCCAAACTCCACACCCCTCTCTATGTCCCCAAACCCCTCCCTGTGTCCCCAAACCCCTCCTTGTGTGTCCCCAAACTCCAAACCCCAAACCCCTCCCTGTGTGTCCCCAAACCCCTCCCCGTGTCCCCAAACCCCTCCTCATGTCCCCAAACCCTTCCCTATGACCCCAAACCCAGCCCTCTGTGTCCTCAAACCCTCAAACCCCTGTGTCCCCAAACCCCTCCCTGTGTCCCCCAGCCCTGTGTGTCCCCAAACCCCTCCCTGTGTCCCCAAACCCCTCCCTGTGTCCCCCAGCCCTGTGTGTCCCCAAACCTCTCCCTGTGTCCCCAAAACCCCAAACCCCAAACCCCTCCCCGTGCCCCCAGCCCCCCGAAAGGTTTGGGGCCAGCCCAGCTCCCACCTTGCTCGAGGTCGAACACATCCACGGTTCTCATGAACTTGGGCTGGCGGTAGAGGCGGCCCTGGCGCAGCCCCCCGAGGCTGAAGAGCTTCTCCTCGGCGGGCACGAAGCTGGAGAAGGCTCTTTTGTTGGGAATGCTGGGGAACTTGCTCCAGGACCGCGTCTCCGTGTCGAACACCTCGAAGGCATTGACGGCGTACTTGGATTGCCTTCCCCCTGGAAAAGGAGTGGGAATTCCGGCTGTTATAAATGCTCAGTATAGAGTTGGCTTTTCGCAAATATTAAATTGAATTCTGGACGTAGAATGTAGGAATGTTGTACTGTATTTTCTTTTAATTAATAGAAGTTAGAAATGTGATTGTAACTTAGAATACTGGGGTCTTTTGTTTTCTTGCATGAAGATTGTTGACTAAAGAAGAGATTAAACTTCTGTTATCAAGTATCTTGTCCAAATAAAAATGACCAGAACCCTAAGAGAAGAATTCATAGACTTCTGTTATCAGATAGAATAGAGTCACTTGAAGTCTGTTAGATAGAATTGGGGGGAGTTGAGACTAAACAAAAGAATTCACACTCAAAAAGAATGTTTGAATCATGCATGTGAATTTTTAAATCTGCAACAAGCTCATGTATTTAAACAAAAAAATTCTGTTAGACGGTGTGCTGGTGGTTCTGTGCTAGGCACCTTTGGCCAAGAAAATGTATTTTGCTTTTATCTCTCCTAATTGTCTATTTTCTTTATTTTTTTATTAAACTTCTAAATTTTTCTAAAAAATAAACCTCGTTTTTCACACGGCTCAGGGACAGGAGGAGCCTCAGCTCTGCAGCCCCCTGAGTGAAATGGGATTTTTGCCTCTCTGTGCTTCTTTTCTTTGTTTCATGGCAGGAAAAAGTTGAATTTTCCAATTTCTCCCCACTCCCTGTGGTGCTGGCATCAGTTTAATCCAGACAAACTCAGAGCAGAGCTGGGATCAGGCTCGGGAAGATGAGGGGAATTCCCAGGAGCTCAGATCCAGAGATCCCAGGCTGGGCTGCAGAGCTCCTGAGAGCAGGAGAGCTGCTGCTCCCAGTGCTTGGATCCCAGTTATCCCAGTGCTTGGATCCCAGTTATCCCAGTGTCAGGGATCCCAGTTATCCCAGTGCCAGGGACCCCAGTTATCCCAGTGCTTGGATCCCAGTTATCCCAGTGCTTGAATCCCAGTTATCCCAGTGTCAGGGATCCCAGTTATCCCAGTGCTTGGATCCCAGTTATCCCAGTGCTTGAATCCCAGTTATCCCAGTGCCAGAGATCCCAGTTATCCCAGTGCTTGGATCCCAGTTATCCCAGTGCTTGGATCCCAGTTATCCCAGTACTTGGATCCCAGTTATCCCAGAGCTTGGATCCCAGTTATCCCAGTGCTTGGATCCCAGTTATCCCAGTGCCAGGGATCCCAGTCATCCCAGTGCTTGGATCCCAGTTATCCCAGTGCCAGGGATCCCAGTTACCCCAGTGCTTGGATCCCAGTTATCCCAGTGCTTGGATCCCAGTTATCCCAGTGCCAGGGATCCCAGTTATCCCAGTGCTTGGATCCCAGTTATCCCAGTGCTTGGATCCCAGTTATCCCAGTGCCAGGGATCCCAGTTATCCCAGTGCCAGGGATCCCAGTTATCCCAGTGCCAGGGATCCCAGTTATCCCAGTGCCAGAGATCCCAGTTATCCCAGTGCTTGAATCCCAGTTATCCCAGTGCTTGGATACCAGTTATCCCAGTGCCAGGGATCCCAGTTATCCCAGTGCTTGGATCCCAGTTATCCCAGTGCTTGAATCCCAGTTACCCCAGTGCTTGGATCCCAGTTATCCCAGTGCTTGGATCCCAGTTATCCCAGTGCTTGGATCCCAGTTATCCCAGTGCTTGAATCCCAGTTATCCCAGTGTCAGGGATCCCAGTTATCCCAGTGCTTGGATCCCAGTTATCCCAGTGCTTGGATCCCAGTTATCCCAGTGCTTGAATCCCAGTTATCCCAGTGCTTGAATCCCAGTTATCCCAGTGCCAGAGATCCCAGTTATCCCACTGCCAAGGATCCCAGTTATCCCAGTGCTTGAATCCCAGTTATCCCAGTGCTTGAATCCCAGTTATCCCAGTGTAAGGGATCCCAGTTATCCCAGTGCTTGGATCCCAGTTATCCCAGTGCTTGGATCCCAGTTATTCCAGTGCCAGAGATCCCAGTTATCCCAGTGCCAGGGACCCCAGTTATCCCAGTGTAAGGGATCCCAGTTATCCCAGTGCTTGGATCCCAGTTATCCCAGTGCTTGGATCCCAGTTATCCCAGTGCTTGGATCCCAGTTATCCCAGTGCTTGGATCCCAGTTATCCCAGTGCCAGGGATCCCAGTTATCCCAGTGCTTGGATCCCAGTTATCCCAGTGCTTGAATCCCAGTTATCCCAGTGCCAGGGATCCCAGTTATCCCAGTGCTTGAATCCCAGTTATCCCAATGCCAGGGATCCCAGTTATCCCAGTGCCAGGGATCCCAGTTATCCCAGTGCTTGAATCCCAGTTATCCCAGTGCTTGAATCCCAGTTATCCCAGTGTCAGGGATCCCAGTTATCCCAGTGCTTGGATCCCAGTTATCCCAGTGCTTGGATCCCAGTTATCCCAGTGCTTGGATCCCAGTTACCCCAGTGCTTGGATCCCAGTTATTCCAGTGCCAGAGATCCCAGTTATCCCAGTGCCAGGGACCCCAGTTATCCCAGTGCTTGGATCCCAGTTATCCCAGTGCTTGGATCCCAGTTATCCCAGTGCTTGGATCCCAGTTATCCCAGTGCTTGGATCTCAGTTATCCCAGTGCTTGGATCCCAGTTATCCCAGTGCCAGGGACCCCAGTTATTCCATCTGTCAGGCAAGGAGGAAGAGGAGGAGGAGGAGGAGGAGGAGGAGAAAGAGGAGAAGGAAGAAAAGAGAAGGTGAAGGAAGAGAAAGGAAGCAAAAGGAAGCAAAAGGAAGAAAAATGAAGAAGAAAGAAAAGGGAACAGAAAGGAAGAGAAAAGAAGAAGAAGGAAGAGAAAGGAAGAGAAAGGAAGAAAACTGAAAAGAAGGGAAGAGAAAGGAAGAAAAAGGAAGAAAAAGGAAGAAGAAGGAAAGAGAATGAAGGAGAAGGAAGAGAAAGGAAGGAAAATGAGAATGAGGAGAAAAGAGGAGGAGAAAGGTGGTGGAAGGATGGAGAAGGAGAAGGAGACAGAAGAAAAGGAGGCAGGAGGAGGAGAAGGAGAAGGAGGAGGAGGAGGAGGAGGAGGAGGAGAAAGAGGAGAAGGAAGAAAAGAGAAGCTGAAGGAAGAGAAAGGAAGCAAAAGGAAGAAAAATGAAGGAGAAGAAAGAAAAGGGAACAGAAAGGAAGAGAAAGGAAGAAGAAGGAAGAAGAAGGAAGAAAAAGGGAAGAGAATGAAGGAGAAGGAAGAGAAAGGAAGGAAAATGAGAATGAGGAGAAAGGAGGCGAAAAGATGGGGAAGAAAGAAGGAGAAGGAGACAGAAGAAAAGGAGGCAGAAGGAAGAGGAGGAGGAGGAGAAAGAGGAGAAGGAAGAAAAGAGAAGGTGAGGGAAGAGAAAGGAAGCAAAAGGAAGCAAAAGGAAGAAAAATGAAGGAGAAGAAAGAGAAGAAAAAGGAAGAGAAAGGAAGAGAAAGGAAGAAAAAGGAAGAAAAAGGAAGAAGAAGGAAGAAGAAGGAAGAAGAAGGAAGAAGAAGGAAAGAGAATGAAGGAGAAGGAAGAGAAAGGAAGGAGAATGAGGAGAAAAGAGGAGGAGAAAGCAGTTGAAAAGATGGGGAAGAAAGGAGAAGGAGACAGAAGAAAAGGAGGCAGAAGGAGGAGTAGGAGTAGGAGTAGGAGTAGGAGGAGGAGGAGGAGGAGGAGGAGGAGGAGGAGGAGGAGGAAGAGGAGGAGGAGGAGGAGGAGGAGGAGGAGGCCGGGCCGGTCCTTACCCAGCACGTAGATCTTGGTGCCCCTCAGGATGGACGTGGCCGCGTAGCGCGGGGTGGGCATGGCAGCCAGGGACACCCAGATGTCCTTGAGGACGTCGTAGTGCTGCAGGAAATTGTGGGGCCGCAGGTCCGAGCCCATCCCGCCCGCTGCGTACACCCTGTAATCTGGACAAGGCAAAAAAATCCCAAAATCCCACAAAATTATTATAGGGAAGCACCAGAAATCCATCCCTGCTCCCCTGCAAAAAATATCCTGCAAAACTGCGATGGGAAAGAGGCAGAAATGCTCCTTTAATGCAAAAATCTATCCCACCTTGGAAAAAAAATCCACTTGAGGATGAGAATTTGCTGTAAACCCACAAAAAAGTTGGATCTGAGCTGCTGGAGCTCGGAGCTGTCCAAAAACAGCCCCAGGGAGCAGCGGAGCCGCCGCCCCCGCGGCTCCAGGGATGGTGACAAACCCGGGGGTGGCTCTGTCGGAGCATCTCAGGAGGGTGGGAGGTGACAAACGCACCAGGCCCAACTTCTGGAAGCACACGAGACGTTTTGGAGGCAAACAAAGGAACCCTGGATCATCGCCCGGAGAGATTTGGTGCCCGAGCACACAGAGCCAAAGTCGGGAAAAAACCTCCAAGCTCATCCAAAGTCAGGAAAAAACCTCCAAGCTCATCCAAAGTCGGGAAAAAACCTCCAAGCTCATCCAAAGTCAGGAAAAAACCTCCAAGCTCATCCAAAGTCAGGAAAAAACCTCCAAGCTCATCCAAAGTTGGGAAAAAACCTCCAAGCTCATCCAAAGTCAGGAAAAAACCTCCAAGCTCATCCAAAGTTGGGAAAAAACCTCCAAGCTCATGCAAAGTTGGGAAAAAACCTCCAAGCTCATCCAAAGTCGGGAAAAAAACCTTCAAGCTCATCAAGCCCAACCTTGAATCACAAATTTATCAACCAGATCCCCAAATCCTCAATCCTCGAACCTGATCAGTTTGGTTATTGGGTTAAAAATAATAAATAATAAATAATAAAGAAAAAAGAAAAAAGAAAAAAGAAAAAAGAAAAAAGAAATTAAAAGAAATAATAAAAAATAAAACATAAAAAAGAAATAATAAATAATAAATAATAAAGAAAAAATAAAGAAAAAGAAATAATAAAAAGAAATAATAAAAATAATAAATAAAATTAATAAATAAATAATAATAAATAATAAAGAAATAATAAATAAAAAGAAATAAAAAGAAATAATAAAAAGAAATAATAAGAAATAAAAATAAATAAATAATAATAAATAATAATAAATAATAAATAAATAATAAATAAAAAGAAATAATAAAAAAGAAATAATAAAAAAGAAAAAAGAAATAATAAAAAAATAATAGTAAAAATAATATAGGTGCTGTCCCGTTATTGGAGAAATTGTACTTCAAAGAGTTTGTAGAGATTGAGAAATTCTCAATTTTGTACTTAGTCAGTTGGAGCACTGCAGAACTCACAGCTTGTGAGATTGTAATAAAGATAAAATTTAATAAATATTTGAGTCTGAACATGAAAATCTCTCTGCCTTAGGTGGCAGTGCAGGATGTCACCAACAGAATGTGTTCTGTCACCCTGGTTTTTGAAGCCTTCTGATGTTTGCATTCTTGGAGTCAAGAGTTCCCACAGTTTTTACAAAACCACGATGTGTTTTGCACATTCCTTCTTGGACGAGGAGAAAATTGAAGAAAATTGTGACTGTTCACCTGGCCAGTGGGGTTTAAAGGAGGGATGTCATCCTCCAACCCACTCTCACTTTAGAGAATCTATAAATTCTGGAAAACTGTAAATAAAAACTGTAAATAAAAACTGTAAATAAAACTGTAAATAAAAACTGTAAATAAAACTGTAAATAAAGCTCTTTTTTGCCTTGGGTGACTGAGCGTGTGGTGTTCATTTTGTGTCTCACTGTGACATATTCTGTCGCCAGCTGTGGGAGAGGTTTCGTGTCTGTCCTAGGTTACACTGTCAGTCGTATTCTCTGTTTTCCAAACTTTGTATTCCATCCCATCCCCAGGAGCTGCTGGAACCAGCTGGGGCAGTGTTTCCCTTCTCTCCTGTCCATGGCCCAGCAATGCCGTGCCCATGGCTCATGGGGAACTCCCTGCGGGAGCTGTCTCTGGTTCATGGGCCAGCAAGGAGCCACTGCAGGGCTCAGAGAATGAGATCAGCCCATGGGGAGATGCTCCGCCCAGGGGGAGGAGCCAAGCATTCCCACCTGGATAGAATCCGGGATTTGGGACAGCACAGGGAGCCCTGACCCACTGCACTCCCAGAGGACAAGAGCTGCCAGAGCTTTCTACAGGATCAGTGCTTGGACAAGAGCATTTCATCTGCACTGCTGCCACCACCCTGACTGACAGGGGGTCAGGTTGTGTTCTGACTCTGTCAGGGGTGTTTTGTACTATTGCATTTATTTTATTTTATTTTATTTTATTTTATTTTATTTTATTTTACTTTACTCAATTTTACTTAATTTTACCTAATTTTATTTAATTTTACTTTATTTTATTTATTTAACCCTTACTTTATTTTACTTAATTTTACTTTACTTTACTTTACTTTCTTTTACTTAATTTTATTTATTTTACCTTATTTTACTTTATTTTACTTCATTTTACTTCATTTTACTTTATTCTACTTTATTCTACTTTATTTTACTTCGTTTTAATTCACTTTACTTTATTCTACTTTATTTTACTTCATTTTACTCCATTCTACTTTATTCTTCTTTATTCTACTTTATTCTACTTTATTTTACTTTATTCTACTTTATTTTACTTTATTTTACTTCATTTTACTTTACTTTCTTCATTTTACTTCATTCTACTTTATTCTACTTTATTTTACTTTATTTTACTTTATTCTACTTTATTTTACTTTTTTTTCTTTATTCTACTTTATTTTACTTTATTCTACTTTATTTCATTTTGCTTTATTTTACTTTGCTTTATTTTACTTCTTTCCCTCTTACAAAATTGCATTTCTGACTTGGAACCCCTCACTCCTTTTGCATTCAAACCAGCTCAGCGCCCTACACCGACAAACCACATCATCATTTCCTGCACCCCCTAACCCAACACCCACCACACCGAGCCCTTCCTTGCCTTTGGCCGTCACCGAGATGCCCATGGCGGCCTCGCGGAGCGAGCTGCGCTTCCTCCAGCGCCCCTCATCCGTGTGGAACATCTCCACCACCTTCAGCGGCAGCTGGTCAGCGCCCACACCGCCGATCACCATGATCCTCTTGCCCAGCACCGTCACGGCCACGCCGGCCCTGGCCGTGGGCATGGCGGGCAGCGGCGTCCAGCGGTCGGCCTCGGGGGAATAGACCTCGAAGGAATCCACGGCCACGCCGTTGTCGTCGCAGCCGCCCACGGCGAACACCTGCCCACCCGCCTCCACCAGCGTGGAGTACACCCGGCGGCTGGGCAGCGGAGCCAGGGATTTCCAATGGAAGTCTTTGGTGCTGGGAAGCTCCATGGTGGATGCCGGGGTGGGGTTGGTGCTGGAAAAGAGGATTGAGGAATCAATCGGGGTGGAAATGGTCTCCAGGATCAGCCAAGCTGTGCCTGATTGTCCTGAGGGGTGAGTGAGGCATCCAGGAATTTCTTGGACATCTCCAAACCTCCCTGGGCAGCTCCTTCTGAGCCTTTCCATGAGGAAATTCCTGCTGCTGTCCAAGCTGAGCCTCCCCTGGCCCAGCCTGAGGCCGTTCCCTCTCCTCCTGTCCCTGTTCCCTGGGATGAGATCCCAAATCCCCCCCAGCTGTCCCCTCCTGTCAGGGAGTTGTGCAGAGCCAGAAATTCCCCCTGAGCCTCCTTTGCTCCAGGCTGAGCTTCCCCAGCTCCCTCAGGATTCTCCAGTCCCTTCCCAGCTCCCTCAGGATTCTCCAGGCCCTTCCCAGCTCCGCTCCCTTCCCTGGACACGTTCCAGACCCAAAATTTCCTCCCTGAACTGAGGGAAAATCCCAGAGGGCAAACACCATGCTGCCAGGAGCAGAGCAGGACCAGAGCTGCCCTCTCACTGTCCCCTGTCCCCTGTGTCACCTCCACCCCCAGGTCACCTGTCCCCCGTGTCACCACCACCCCCAGAGCTGCCCTTCCACTGCCACCTCCTCCCTGTGTCACCTCCACCCCCAGGGCACCCCTCCCACTGTCCCCTGTCCCCCGTGTCACGGCCACCCCCACAGCTGTCCTCCCACTGTCCCCTGTCCCCTGTGTCACCACCACCACCACAGCTGCCCTCTCACTGTCCCCTGTGCCACCTCCACCTCCAAGTCACCTGTCCCCTGCGTCACTTCCACCCCACAGCTGGCCTCCCATTTTCCCCTGTCCCCTGTGTCACCGCCACCCCCAAGTCACCTGTCCCCTGTGTCACCTCCACCCCCACAGCTGCCCTCCCACTGTCCCCTGTGCCACCTCCACCCCCAAGTCACTTGTCCCCTATGTCACTGCCACCCCCAGGACACCCCTCCCGTTGTCCCCTGTCCCCTGTGTCACCGCCACCCCCCAGAGCTGCCCTCCCACTGTCACCTGTCCCTTGTGTCACCGCCACCCCCAGGGCACCCCTCCCGTTGTCCCGTGTCCCCTCCACCCCCCAGCACCCCCGGTACCTTTCAGCGCCTCTCCATCAATCCCGCAGCTCCCGAGCCGCCTCAGCCGCTCACGAAGACACCCGGCCTAAAAATAAAAACCAAACAAAAAGAGGTGAGAAAAATAAAAAAATGGGAGAAAAACAAAACCCAAACCGGGCGGGAAGGTCGGAGCGGGTTCGTTCTGCTGCTTCCCGAGCTTTCCCCGCCCCCGGGTGACATTGAAACCGGGCCTCGGCTCCTTCCCCGCCGGGAACTTTTCCTTCTCTGACCTTCTGGATCGCTCCTCCTCATCTTCCTCACACCCCGAGCAATGTGAGCCCCCAGCTCTCCCATCCCAGCCCGGTGCAAACCCGCGGGTTTTGCTCTCCGTCATTAGTGGGGATGCTGATGAGCTTAATTAGCGCGGGAGGATGGAGAGAGGGTGAAGGGAGAGCGACAAAAGCAGCGCTGGCCTTTGGAAGGGAAATCCCTTCCCCTCCAACTCCATAAAATCCGATTAATCCGAGCAGGGCTGTTTATTTTTATTTATCTTTCCCAATAAACACTTTTTATGCCTCGAGGAATGGGCATAAATAAATAAATCAATAAATAAAGTGATAAATCCTGCTCGGGCTGCCACCCTCCAGCAGCAGGACTGGGCGTGGGCCCATCCACAATTCCCGAAAGAATTCCCGGAAATTCCTGGTTCTACTACAGGACAAAGGAGAGCAAAGCCACGATCCAAAGCAGTGACAGCACATCCAGCCACGCTTCCCACCGTGCCAGAATCCAGGGAAAAATGGGATGAGCACCAGCCTGGATCCCAGTTCTGCTCCGAGCAGCATCCCCGGAGCTGCTCCGGGCTTTGTGCCCTGGCAGTTCCCTGGGATTCTGCTCCCACCAATGATGGATTTCCTTTCCAGGTGAATTTTCATGGATAATTTCAGCCTGGGCCGGCTAATTAGCAAAGCAGAGCCAGCTGGATTTGTGTCCAGACATCCATAAAATCTTTTTTTCTGTGCTTTCATTCCTTCAAATCCAAAGTGCTGGGATGAGACACAACCAGCACCGCCAGCAGCAGAACCCGCCTGGGGCCCGGCGATTCCTCCATCCAAAACTCAGGAATAATTGCCTGAAATGGCCAAAAAATTCCTTTTCAACATCCCAGCACGCGGAGAGCGCTTGGAGAGGGATGAGGATTTCTCCGGGCAGGACACAGCGGAGCGAAGAGCCGGGAATTCCGGCTGGAATGCCAAGATCTGCTCAGGAATTCCGGCTGGAACACAAAGCTCTGCTCAGGAATTCCGGCTGGAATGCCAAGCTCTGCCCGGGAATTCCGGCTGGAACCAAAGCTCTGCCAGGAATTCCGGCTGGAACACAAAGCTCTGCTCGGGAATTCCAGCTGGAACCAAAGCTCTGCCCAGGAATTCCGGCTGGAACCAAAGCTCTGCTCGGGAATTCCAGCTGGAACCAAAGCTCTGCCCGGGAATTCCGTCTGGAATGCAAAACTCTGCCCGGGAATTCTGGCTGGAACCAAAGCTCTGCTCGGGAATTCCGGCTGGAACCCAAAGCTCTGCTCGGGAATTCCGGCTGGAACCAAAGCTCTGCTCGGGAATTCCGGCTGGAACCAAAGCTCTGCTCGGGAATTCCGGCTGGAACCCAAAGCTCTGCCCGATTTCAGCTGCCTTGGCACATCAAGAATCTGCTCCTCTTCCCTGCCGAGCTATTCCAAGGAAATCAAGGTCAGGCCCGCAGGCTGAATTCCAGAATTCCTTCAGGGCCTTCTCTCTCCAGAATCACCGGGACTGGCAGAACAACCCACGGCCACATCCCCCTCCCGGCCCCGGGAATTAATTATCTCTTCATCACCCCCGACTAATTGACATTTGAAATCCGAAGGAAGGGAAATTGTTTCTCCAACAGAGGAGAGGGGGCCGAGCCCGCTCCAGTCCTTATCCCTGCAGGATAAAATTCCTTGATTTAAGAAAACCTCCAGGGGTGTTTTCCAAGTGGATTTGGAGCATGGACAGCGGGAGCTCTCCAAGGAAAAACTCATCCCTCATTTCAGAGAGCCCCTGGATTTGTGGGCCCGAAATAATTTGGACCATCCGTGGCTTTTATGGACCTGCAATAATTTGGGATTTGTCAGCACCAGGCCGGTGGGATTCCAAGGGATCCATGGGATGGATGGGGGAGATGTCAGAGCTCCTTTCCCTTCCCATCTCTCTTCTCTCCAGGATTTGGAAGTTTCGCTGCTCTGGGGTTGACACATGAGCGGGCTGGAACCCAAATCTCCTCCTGTTTGGGAATGGGGCAGCCCCAGGATGATCCTCGCGGCCCCAAAAATCCCATTCCCATCAGGAGCTGGGCTTCCAAAAATCCCCAAAAAAACCCCCAGGAGTGCCTCAAACACCCACAGCCACTCCTCGTGGGACAGAGAAATCCACTGGGGAAACTTCGGGGAAAAAGATTTAACTTTGAGTTGGGTTGGGGTTTTTTTAGCTGTTTGATCCTGAAGGTCTTTTTCCTTTTCCTTTTTTCCTTTTCCTTTTCCCTTCCCTTTCCCTTTTTTCCTTTTCCTTTTCCTTCTCCTTTTCTCATTTCCCTTTGCCGATTTCCGTTTTCCTTTTCCCTTTCCCTTCTCCTGTCCCTTTTGCTTTTCCCATTTCCCTTTTCACTTTCCTTTTCCCTTTTCCTTTTTCCCTTTCCCCTTTCCACTTTCCCCTTTTTCCCTTTCCCCTTTTCCCCTTTCCCCTTTTTCCCTTTTCCCTTTTCCCTTTCCCCTTTCCCTTTCCCCTTTCCTTTCTCCTTTTCCCTTTCCTTTTCTTTTTTCTTTTCCTTTTCCTTTCCCTTTTCCCTTTCCCTTTCCCTTTCCCTTTTCCCCTTTTCCCTTTCCCTTCTTGCTTTTCCTCTTCCTCTTCCTCTTTTCCTTCTCCTTCTCCTTTTCTCCTTTCCCTTTCCCTTTCCCTTTCCCTTTCCCTTTCCCTTTCCCTTTCCCTTTCCCTTTCCCTTTCCCTTTCCCTTTTCCCTTCCCCTTTCCCATTTTTTTCCTTCCCATCCCATTCTTCCCATTCCCTTTTTCCCCCTCCCTCTCCCCGGTGTCCCAAGGGAAGCGGGGCTGGGACCAGCCCGATCCCGGTGCCTTTTCTCCATTCCCGGCAGCTGGAAATGAACGGAGCAGCCTCGGAATCTCAGCCGGGAATTCCTGACCTCCCTGGCCATAGTAACAACCGGAAAATAAAAACAACAACAAACAACAACAACCAAACCCTCACGGCTCCCTGGGAAAAAAAAAACAGCAAAAAGAGGGAAAAGAGTTGGAATTAGAAGAGATTTTGTCGAATTAGAAGAGGAGAAGCAGCGGCGCTGTTTGTACCCCCCGAGGCCGAGCACCCCTGGGGCTGCGGGAGGGGTCCCGGTCCCGTCCCTGCCCCCGGCCCGGCCCCCGGATCCTCCCCGGGCTCCTCCGGGCGGCCGCGGTTCCTGCGGCTGCTGAGGGGGGGAGCGGGGCTGTGGAAAGGGAATATTGGACAGCGGGAGGGGGTCAGGGGTGTCACAGCTCCGGGACACGGGTAAAGCTGCTTCATTTATGGAAAGAGCAGAAAGAGCCCAAATCAGCTTTTAAAAATCATGAATGGGCTGAAAAAATCAGCAGAGCAAGGTGAGGTTGGGTCATGTCACAGCTGAGCTCAGGAGTTTTATTTTATTTTATTTTATTTTATTTTATTTTATTTTATTTTATTTTATTTTATTTTTTATTTTATTTTATTTTATTTTATTTTATTTTATTTTATTTTATTATTTTAATTATTTTCTTTTCTTTTATATTTTATTTTTATTTTATTTTATTTTTTATTTTATTTTATGTTACTATTTAATTTTAATTTTTTTTATTTTTAAATTTCTTTTATTTTATATTTTATTTTACTTTTTGTTTTTATTTTATTTTTAAATTTTATTTAATTTTATTATTTTTATTATCTCTTTTCTTTTCTTTTCTTTTCTTTTCTTTTTTTTCTTTTCTTTTCCTTTCTTTTCCTTTCTTTTCTTTTCTCTTATCTTTTCTTATCTTTTCTTATCTTTTATCTATTAAATAACTATTATTAGATTACTTATCTATCTATTTATCTATATTTATTTATAAATATAGATATTTATAGATAAATATATATATGTAAATATCTATATTTATCTATCTATTATTTATCTAATAATTTTAATTATTTTAAATTTTTGTTTTATTTTATTTTATTTTAATTTATTTTATTTTAATTTAATTTAAGGCAAGGACCCACCTGCAAAAGCAAAGGGTCTCCCTTCCCCACCCAGCTCCCACCAGGATCCTGACTCCCTCTGCCCCATCAGCTCCTCTCCTGCCCCGGCCAAACACAGAAAGGTTTTTCCCAGCCCTGCAGCCTCTCCGGCTGCATTCCCAGAGCTCCTTTTCCATTTTATCTCGGCTGCCGAGGGAACGGGAACAGCTCGGGCCAGATCGCAGCTGGGAGAGGTCACAGCAACCCCAGCGCTGCCGGGCCTGCTCTGGGAGAAAGGCTGGAAAATCGGGATCGGAAAGGCTGGAAATTCCGGATTTGGGGGCTAGCGGGGAAAAAAAAGAAGTACAGGAAAATCCCATCCTTTTCCACAAAAAGTAAGGAAAAAAAAAATCATCTTTCTCCACCCAATTTCTGGAAGGGCAACGCAAACTCCAAGCTTTGTTTGTGAAAATCCTGGGAGCTCAAAGCATCCCCTCCAAACAATCTCCAGCCAGGAATTCCCTCCCTCCCTTCCCTAGGATTTCTCGGGAATACTCACAGCCCCCGAGCCGCCGCGCCAGGTGGAGCAGCATGGCTGGAAACGCTCCGGATTTTCCCGACTCCTCCAGCATCCCTTTCCTCCCACTCCCCGCCGGGCTGCGAGCAACGCCGGGAGCAGCCGAGCTTTGGGAATTGCTGCGTGGGAAGAGAAAAGGGATAAAAAATTAAAAAATAAATCCGAGTAAATCCAGCGGCGCTGCTGTTCCCGCTGTGGAGGATGTAGGACACTCAGCTCGGGGAGGGTTTCCCCAGCTGGGCTCCTCCTCGGGGCCGTGCGTGCGAATTCCCGGCGTTCCCGATCCATCCCGGAGCCTTTTATGGCGCAGGAGGTTCTGGAACGGCGGCGCTGCTCCCCCCCCTCACCGAGATCCCCGCCCTAAAGAGGCGCCGGTAAAATTCCTGGGAAAGGGGAGGCAAAAATCGGGAAAGGCGGAGGTGAGAGGAGGGGGAGATTCCTTGGGAAGGGACGGGGCTGGCCCCGGGTGGATCCCGGCGGGTGGATCCCAGGGATCGGCCAGGGAAGAGCCCGTGGGTGTCACCCCAAAATGGGGGAAAGGGCGCGGTGAGGGTGGCTGGGGCAGCAGAACCCCAAAATTCTGATCCTGCATCCCACAGGGGGCTCGGAGCGGTGGGATGTTGGATTTGGAGCCCATTCCCAAAATTCTGCTCCTGCATCCCACAAGGAGTTCAGAGCAATGGGATGTTGGATCCTTTGGAACCAATTCCCAAAATTCTGCTCCCACATCCCACAGGGAGCTCGGAGCAGCAGGATGTTGGATCCCTTGGAGCCCATTCCCAAAATTCTGCTCCCTGCAGCTCCTGCATCCCACAAGGAGCTTGGAACAGTGAGAGGTTGGGCCCTTTGGAGCTCATTCCCAAAATTCTGCTCCAAGCAGCTCACAAGGAGTTCAGAGCAGTGGGATATTGGACCCTCTGGAACCAATTCCCAAAATTCTGCTCCCACATCCAACAAGGAGCTTGGAGCAGTAGGATGAACACTTGGAGCTGATTCCCAAATTCTGTTCCTGCAAAGGAGCTCGGAGCAGCAGGATGTTGGACCCTTTGGAGCCCATTCCCAAAATTCTGCTCCCACATCCCACAAGGATCTTGGAGCAGTGGGATACATTTGGATCTGATTCCCAAAATTCTGCTCCCTGCAGCTCCCACATCCCACAGGGAACTCAGAGCTGCAGGATGTTGGGCCCTCTGGAGCCCATTCCCAAAATTCCGCTCCTGCATCCCACAAAAAAAGGAGCTCAGAGCAGCGGGATGTTGGATTTGGAGCCCATTCCCAAAATTCTGCTCCCTGCAGCTCCTGCATCCTACAAGGAGCTTGGAACAGTGAGAGGTTGGACCCTTTGGAGCTCATTCCCAAAATTCTGTTCCCTGCATCTCACAAGGAGTTCAGACCAATGGGATATTGGACCCTCTGGAACCAATTCCCAAAATTCTGCTCCCACATCCAACAAGGAGCTTGGAGCAGTGGGATATTGGACCCTTTGGAGCTGATTCCCAAATTCTGTTCCTGCAAAGGAGCTCGGAGCAGCGGGATGTTGGACCCTTTGGAGCCCATTCCCAAAATTCTGTTCCCTGCATCTCACAAGGAGTTCAGAGCAGTGGGATATTGGACCCTCTGGAACCAATTCCCAAAATTCTGCTCCCACATCCCACAGGGAGCTCGGAGCAGCAGGATGTTGGGTGCTTTGGAGCCCATTCCCAAAATTCTGCTCCCTGCAGCTCCTGCATCCCACAAGGAGCTTGGAACAGTGAGAGGTTGGGCCCTTTGGAGCTCATTCCCAAAATTCTGCTCCAAGCAGCTCACAAGGAGTTCAGAGCAGTGGGATATTGGACCCTCTGGAACCAATTCCCAAAATTCTGCTCCCACATCCCACAAGGATCTTGGAGCAGTGGGATACATTTGGATCTGATTCCCAAAATTCTGCTCCCTGCAGCTCCCACATCCCACAGGGAACTCAGAGCTGCAGGATGTTGGGCCCTCTGGAGCCCATTCCCAAAATTCCGCTCCTGCATCCCACAAAAAAAGGAGCTCGGAGCAGTGGGATGTTGGATTTGGAGCCCATTCCCAAAATTCTGCTCCCTGCAGCTCCTGCATCCCACAAGGAGCTTGGAACAGTGAGAGGTTGGGCCCTTTGGAGCTCATTCCCAAAATTCTGCTCCAAGCAGCTCACAAGGAGTTCAGAGCAATGGGATGTTGGACCCTCTGGAACCAATTCCCAAAATTCTGCTCCCACATCCCACAAGGATCTTGGAGCAGTGGGATGAACACTTGGAGCTGATTCCCAAATTCTGTTCCTGCAAAGGAGCTCGGAGCAGCAGGATGTTGGACCCTTTGGAGCCCATTCCCAAAATTCTGCTCCCACATCCCACAAGGATCTTGGAGCAGTGGGATACATTTGGATCTGATTCCCAAAATTCTGCTCCCTGCAGCTCCCACATCCCACAGGGAACTCAGAGCTGCAGGATGTTGGGCCCTCTGGAGCCCATTCCCAAAATTCCGCTCCTGCATCCCACAAAAAAAGGAGCTCAGAGCAGCGGGATGTTGGATTTGGAGCCCATTCCCAAAATTCTGCTCCCTGCAGCTCCTGCATCCTACAAGGAGCTTGGAACAGTGAGAGGTTGGACCCTTTGGAGCCCATTCCCAAAATTCTGTTTCCTGCATCTCACAAGGAGTTCAGAGCAATGGGATGTTGGACCCTCTGGAACCAATTCCCAAAATTCTGCTCCCACATCCCACAGGGAGCTCGGAGCAGCGGGATGTTGGATCCCTTGGAGCCCATTCCCAAAATTCTGCTCCTGCATCCCACAAGGATCTTGGAGCAGTGGGATACATTTGGATCTGATTCCCAAAATTCTGCTCCCTGCAGCTCCCACATCCCACAGGGAACTCAGAGCTGCAGGATGTTGGGCCCTCTGGAGCCCATTCCCAAAATTCCGCTCCTGCATCCCACAAAAAAAGGAGCTCAGAGCAGCGGGATGTTGGATTTGGAGCCCATTCCCAAAATTCTGCTCCCTGCAGCTCCTGCATCCCACAAGGAGCTTGGAACAGTGAGAGGTTGGACCCTTTGGAGCCCATTCCCAAAATTCTGTTCCCTGCATCTCACAAGGAGTTCAGAGCAATGGGATATTGGACCCTCTGGAACCAATTCCCAAAATTCTGCTCCCACATCCAACAAGGAGCTTGGAGCAGTGGGATATTGGACCCTTTGGAGCTGATTCCCAAATTCTGTTCCTGCAAAGGAGCTCGGAGCAGCGGGATGTTGGACCCTTTGGAGCCCCTTCCCAAAATTCTGTTCCCTGCATCTCACAAGGAGTTCAGACCAATGGGATATTGGACCCTCTGGAACCAATTCCCAAAATTCTGCTCCCACATCCCACAAGGATCTTGGAGCAATGGGATGTTGGACCTTTTGGATCCAATCCACAAAATTCTGCTCCCTGCATCTCCCACATCCCACAAGGAGCTTGGAACAGTGAGAGGTTGGGCCCTTTGGAGCTGATTCCCAAAATTCTGCTCCTGCATCCCACAAAAAAAGGAGCTCAAAGCAGCGGGATGTTGGATTTGGAGCCCATTCCCAAAATTCTGCTCCCATCAGCTCACAAGGAGCTCGGACCAGTGGGATGTTGGACCCTCTGGAGCTGATTCCCAAAATTCTGCTCCTGCATCCCACAAAGAGCTCGGAGCAGCGGGATATTGGACACTCTGGAGCCCATTCCCAAAATTCTGCTCCCTGCATCTCCCATATCCCACAAGGAGCTCAGAGCAGTGGAATTTTGCATTTGGAGCCCATTCCCAAAATTCTGCTGCCACATCCCACAAAGAGCTCGGAGCAGCGGGATGTTGGACCCTTTGGAGCCCATTCCCAAAATTCTGCTCCCTGCATCTCCCACATCCCACAAGGAGCTCGGAGCTGCAGGATTTTGGATCCTTTGGAGGCGATTCCCAGCCTGCCACTCATCCCAGGATTTTTCTTCCCTGACCTGGTTCTCTCCAAAGGTGTTAAAAGGATCTTTTTTCTCTTCCTCAAAGCGCTGCGGAATAACTTGGTGGAAAAATCCTTCAAGGAGAACGATCCTTCCCATCCAGCTCCTACTCAGGGTCCATTGGATGTTCCCAATCCTTCAGGAATCCCCTGGAGCAGTTCTGGGAATTCTTGGCATTCCCAGAGAATTCTGCTCATGCGGCTTTTCCCACCAGCACGGAGCTTGGGGCTGGTCCCACAGGAACATCCAGGAAAAATCCCATTCCTGAGCTGGAAAAATCCCATTTCTGGGCTGGAAAAGTCCTGTTCCTGGGCTGCAAAAATCCCATTCCCAAGGTGGAAAAATCCCATTCTCAGACTGCAAAAAATCCCATTCTTGAGCTGGAAAAATCCTGTTCATGGGCTGGAAAACTCCTGTTCCCAAGCTGGAAATGTTCCATTCCCAAGATGGAAAAACCCCATTCCCAGGCTGGAAAAATCCCATTCCCAAAATGGAAAAGTCCTGTTCTCAAGCTGGAAAAATCCCATTCCCAAGCTGGAAAAATCCCATTCCCAAAATGGAAAAATCCTGTTCTTAAGCTGGAAAAATCCCATTCTCAGACTGGAAAAATCCTATTTCCAAGCTGGAAAAATCCCATTCTCGGGCTGGAAAAATTCCATTCTCAAAATGGAAAAATCCCATGCCCAAGATGGAAAAGTCCCATTCCTGAGCTGGAAAGATCCCATTCCCAGGCAGAAAAGTCCCATTCCCAAGCTGGAGAAAAGCCCCATTCCCGAGCTGAAAAAATCTCATTCCTGAGCTGGAAAAGTCCCATTCCCAAGATGGAAAAAATCCATTCCTGGGCTGGAAAAATCCCATTCCCAAAATGGAAAAATCCCATTCCAGGGCTGGAAAAATCCCATTCCCAGGTGGAATGGGAACTCCATTCCCAAGGTGGAAAAGTCCCATTTCCAAGATGATAAAACCTCATTCCCTATGTGAAAAAGTCCCATTCCCAAGGTGGAAAAATCCCATTCCTGGGCTGGAAAAATCCCATTCCCAAAATGGAAAAATCCCATTCCAGGGCTGGAAAAATCCCATTCCCAAAATGGAAAAATCCCATTCCCAAAATGGAAAAATCCCATTCCCAAAATGGAAAACTCCATTCCCAAGGTGGAAAAGTCCCATTCCCAGACTGGAAAAGTCCCGTTTCCAAACTGGTAAAACCTCATTCCCTATGTGGAAAAGTCCCATACCCAGGCTGGAAAAATCCCATTCCCAAACTGGAAAAATCCCATTCCCAAACTGGAAAAATCCCATTCTCAAACTGGAAAAATCCCATTCCCAAACTGGAAAAATCCCATTCCCAGACTGGAAAAATCCCATTCCCACCCCATTTCCCAGCACCAGCAGTGCCGAGCAGGATCCCAGCCGGGTTCTGCCCCCAAATTCCCCCCACAGCTCCCAGGTTGCTCCCGCTGGGTGAGGCCGGAGCCTCTTTGGGAACATCCCCAGCCAGAAAATCCGGGAAATGAGGGAACCGACTGGAATTGGAATCAAACCGCTCCGAATAAAGGGAATAAAAAGGGAATAAAAAGGGAATAAAAAGGGAATAAAAAGGGAATTCCCATCCCCGGGCCGCTGTTTGCGCCTCCCGTTGGATTTTCAGTGGGAGGATTCAATTTGCATTTAAATAAAACCTCCCCGCTCGGGGCCGATCCAGCGGGAAGAGCTTCAGAACACGGGAATTATTTCGGGAGAAATCCAGGATTGGAACAGGGAATCTGGAATTAATCATGGCATTATTATTATTATTTTATTATTATTACTATTATTATTACTATTATTATTATTATTGTTGTTGTTGTTGTTGTTAATGGTGGTGTAATTTCTATTTCTATTTCAATTTCGATTTTATAAGTCTAATTATATTTATTTTTATATTTTATATTTATAATTTATAGGGCTAATTATATTTCTATTTATATTTATATTTAGATTTAGATTTAGATTTAGATTTTATAGGTCTAATAATAATTATTTTTATATTTTATATTTATAATTTATAGGTCTATTTATATTTAGATTTAGATTTAGATTTAGATTTAGATTTAGATTTATAATTCTATTTCTATTTCTATTTAGATTTTATAGATCTAATTATATTTATTTTTATATTTTATATTTATAATTTATAGGTCTAATTATATTTATATTTACATTTACATTTATAATTTATAGGTCTAATTGTATTTATATTTATAATTCTATTTCTATTTCTATCTCTATTTCTATTTCTATTTCTATTTCTATTTCTATTTCTATTTCTATTTCTATCTTAGATTTCTATTTCTATTTCTGTCTGATGTTTCTATTTTTTTTCCTATTTTAATTTTATTTTTCTTTTTATAATTTAGCAGCCTGGTCCCAGATGAATCCAGAAGCTCTGCAGGTTTCCAGCCAGCTCCGAGCCACTCAAATTTAATTAAAAACCATCTCCAAAGCTTTTCCCGTGCAGAAATCCCAATTTCCTGCAGGCTGGAGCGATTTCCAGCAGGAATTTCCTCATGGAAAGGGCGCCCAGGCCTTGGAAGGGCCTTCCCAGGGAGGTTTGGAGTTGGTTTTGATTTAATTTTTGGTTGGTTTTGGTTTGATTTTTGGTTGGGTTTGGGTTTTTTTCGCTGCTGTTTGATCTTGAAGGCCTTTTCCTTTTTTCCTTTTATCCTTTTTCCTTTTCCTTTTTCCCCTTCCCCCTTTTTTCCTTTTTCCTTTTCCCCTTTCCTTTTCCTTTCCCTTTTTTCCCTTTCCCCCTTTTTTCCTTTTCCCTTTTCCTTTTCCTTTTACCCTTTTATTTTCCCCTTTTTCCCTTTTCTTTTTTCTTTTCCTTTTCTCCTTTTCTCCTTTTTCTTTTCCTCTTTTCCTTTTTTCTCTTTTCCTTTCCTCTTTTCCTTGTTCTTTTTTCCCTTTTCCTTTTTCCCCTTTCCCCTTTTTTCCTTTTCCTTTTTCCCTCTTCCTTTTCCTTTCCTTTTTCCCTTTTCCTTTCCCTTTTTTCCCTTTTCCCTTTCCTTTTCCTTTTTCTTTTCATTTTATCCTTTCTCTTTCCATTTTTCCCTTTTTCCTTTTCCTTTTTTCCTTTTCCTTTTCCTTTTCTTCTTCCCTTTTTCTCTTTTCCTTTTCATTTTCCCTTTCCCTTTCCCATTCTTTTCCCTTCCCATTTCAATTCCTTTCTGTGCATGGGCAGCGGAATTCCCAGAACTCGGAAAATTCCAATGGATTCGGATAAAACACGGAGCAGGGATGGGATAATCCTCACCCTCACCTGACCCTAAAAACTCATTAACCCAAATATCCCTTCACCTTAAAAAAATAATTTAATTAAGCTTAAAATAACCCAAAAAATTCCAACAAAACCATTTTCCTGGCCACTAAAATTCATGGATAAATGGATGGAGGATGGATGGATGGATGGATGATGGATGGATCCTCACCTTCCATGATGAACACCTGAGAAAAACAAGAAAAAAATGGGATAAACCAGAGAAAAATGAGGAATTTAAACAAGGCAGGAACAGCTCAGCCACAAATCCCAGGTGTTCCAATCTTCCCCATGGCTGAGCCAGATCCAGCAGGAAAATTTCTCTGGGAATGACAAATTCCTGCTTGGTTTGATGCCTCAAAAAAAGCAATTTATTTTTTACCCCAGCCTGTTTGGGGATGATAAAGGAGAAGTCGCCGTTAAAGGTGGAAAAATAATTAATAAATATCCTGAAAATCGATAAAATCCCTGCAATTCCACATCTGTTTCCATGGGAACAGCAGGAGAGGTGCAGGAATTCCTGCAGATGACACCGGGCAGGTTTTCATTCCTGGATTTAATTCCCGGATTTAATTCCCGGGTTTAATTCCCAGTTTTAATTCCATTTTTTTCACCTGCGGCACCTCAGGCTGAACCAATTCCACCCCAAACCCATTCCTGGCCTGGGAAATGGGGGAAGAGCTGAAGGAGGAAGGAAAATGAGGGAAAAATGGGAAAAATCAGCTCTGGAAATGCAGGAAAAGGAGTTTATTTTGATTTTTTTTTTAAATAATGAGGATGTTGTGGGTAATGAGGGAAAACGGATTTGTTTTTGTGGATAAAGAGGGAAAAAAGGGATTTTTGTTCTTGATAAAGAGGGAAAAGAGATTTTTCTATTTTTTTGTGGATAAAGAGGGAAAAAAGGGAATTTTGTTCTTGATAAAGAGGGAAAAGGGAAATTTTTTGTGGATAAAGAGGGAAAAAAGGTATTTTTGTTCTTGATAAAGAGGGAAAACGGAAATTTTTGGTGGATAAAGAGGGAAAAATAGAGAATTTTTTTGTGGATAAAGAGGGGAAAAAAGGATTTTTGTTCATGATAAAGAGGGAAAACTTTTTTTGTGTGGATAAAGAAGGAAAATAAGGATTTTTTTTTTGTGGATAAAGAGGGAAATCAGGGAGTTTTGTTCTTGAAAAAAAGGGAAAACAGGTTTTTTTTCTTTTTTTGTGGATAAAGAAGGAAAATAAGGATTTATTTTGTGGATAAAGAGGGAAATCAGGGATTTTTTTTGTGGATAAAGAGGGAAAACAAGGATTTGGGGTTTTTTTGTGGATAAAGAAAAAATAGGATTTTTTTGTGGATAAAGAAGGGAAACATGGAATTTTTTTTGTGGATAAAGATGGAAAATAGGAATTTTTTTTGTGGAAAAAGAGGGAAAACAGATTTTTATTTTTGTGGATAAAGAGGGAAACCAGGGATTTTGTTGTTCCAGCAAGGAGAGAAATGCAGAGGATGGGAGATCCCAATTTTTTTCCCCGAGATGTTTCGAGCTGACAGTTAATTAAGGAGTTAATTAAGGAATTTCTCAGTGCAGGCAGTCCCTTAATGGGCGCAGACAGGAGCTCTGAACTCCGGGATTTCTCCATCAGATTTTCACCCGCGGGGAGAAATCCACCGGCTGTGCCCGCCCGGGTGACAAACGCGGGGAGACAGCGAGGCAGGGAGGCAGGAGGTGGGAAAAACAGGGGAAAAAAAGGGGGAAAGGGGGTAAAAAAAAAAGGGAAAAAGGGAAAAAGGAAGGGGGGAAAGGGGAAAAAGGGGGGAAAAAGGGAAATAAAAGGTTTAAAAAAAGGGAAAGAAAAGGGAATAAAAGGGAGAAAAAGGGGGGAAAAAGAGGAAAAAGGGAAAAAAGGGAGAAAAGGGGAACAAAAAGGAGAAAAAGGGGAAAGAAAGGGATAAAAGGGAGAAAAAAGGGGGGGGAAGGGAGAAAAGGGGGGGGGAAGGAAAAAAGGGAAAGAAAGGGGAAAAAAGGGGGGAAGGGAACAAAAAGGAGAAAAAAGGGAAAGAAAGGGATAAAAGGGAAAAAAGGGGAAAAAAGGGGAAAAGGGGAAAAAAGGGGGGAAAAGGAAAAAGGGGGAAAGGAGAAAGAAAGGGAAAAAAAGGGGGGGAAGGGGAAAAAAGGGGGAAAAAAGGAAAAAAGGGAAAAAGAGGGAAAGAAAGGGAAAAAAAGAGGAAAAAAAAGGGAGAAAAGGAAAATAAGGGGAAAAAAGGGAAAAAGGGGGGAAAATGGGGGGAAAAGGGAAAAAAGGGAAAAACCCACCCCAAACCCCATCCCAAACCCTACCCTAAATCAGCTGCAGCTCGTAGAGGGGAGGCAGCTTTGAGCTGTGGATTTTTGTGGGGTTTTATAGCGAATACAAATTTGAAAAAAAATTAAATTACGATGTAAATCAAACAGTTTGTGTTTAACTGGGGAGAAGCTGGGAGCAGCTGATGCCACATTCCCAGAATGACGAATAAAGTTGGATTTTTTTGGGGATTGCCACCTGCATTCCCCTTCCTGAGCACTCAGTGCCACCTCCAGGGCTGGGCACTCCAAACCTCCCTGGGCACTTCCAAGGCCTGAGCGCCCTTTCCATGAGGAAATTCCTGCTGCTGTCCAAGCCGAGCCTCCCCTGGCCCAGCCTGAGGCCGTTCCCTCTCCTCCCGTCCCTGTTCCCTGGGATGAGATCCCAAATCCCCCCCGGCTGCCCCCTCCTGTCAGGGAGTTGTGCAGAGCCAGAAATTCCCCCTGAGCCTCCTTTGCTCCAGGCTGAGCTTTCCCAGCTCCCTCAGGATTCTCCAGGCCCTTCCCAGCTCCCTCAGGATTCTCCAGGCCCTTCCCAGCTCCCTCAGGATTCTCCAGCCCCTTCCCAGCTCCCTCAGGATTCTCCAAACCCTTCCCAGCTCCCTCAGGATTGTCCAGACCTTTCCCAGCCCCCTCAGGATTCTCCAGGCCCTTCCCAGCTCCCTCAGGATTCTCCAGTCCCTTCCCAGCTCCCTCAGGACTCTCCAAACCCTTCCCAGCTCCCTCAGGATTCTCCAAACCCTTCCCATCTCCCTCAGGATTCTCCAAACCCTTCCCATCTCCCTCAGGATTCTCCAGGCCCTTCCCAGCTCCCTCAGGATTCTCCAAACCCTTCCCAGCTCCCTCAGGATTCTCCAAACCCTTCCCATCTCCCTCAGGATTCTCCAGGCCCTTCCCAGCTCCCTCAGGATTCTCCAAACCCTTCCCAGCTCCCTCAGGATTCTCCAGACCCTTCCCAGCTCCCTCAGGATTCTCCAGGCCTTTCCCAGCTCCCTCAGGATTCTCCAAACCCTTCCCAGCTCCCTCAGGACTCTCCAAACCCTTCCCAGCTCCCTCAGGATTCTCCAAACCCTTCCCAGCTCCCTCAGGATTCTCCAGACCCTTCCAAACTCCCTCAGGAATTCTCCAGTCCCTTCCCAGCTCCCTCAGGACTCTCTATTCCCTTCCCAGCTCCCTCAGGATTCTCCAGACCCTTCCCAGCTCCCTCAGGATTCTCCAGACCCTTTCCCATCTCCATTCCCTTCCCTGGACCCGCTCCAGCCCCAAAATTTCCTCCCTGAGCTGTCCACAGGAGTTGAGGCTCCCCCCCAGTCTGAGGGGACAATCCCTGCCCTGCTGCTGCTGCTCCAAGAGTTTTTGATCCCAATCTTTAGGATATTCAGCGCTCCAAGCTGGCCAGGTTCTGCTGGAAGTTGAACTAAAATTCCCGGGATAAAAGAGTTTTTTGGGATCAGCTCCTTCCCAGCAGCGCAGGGAATGCTGAGCACGCTCAAAGCAGGAAGCAGCAAAACCTTGGGATGGAAATCAGCCCCCGGAGAGGGCAGGAATGATCCCCTGAGGGACTTTCCCAATCCCACCAATCCTCATTTTCCCTATTTCCCACTCTCTAGCCTCATTTTGGGATGTTTTTGGGAATAAAATCCTGTCCCAGCCGCTCCTCAGCTCCTGTCCCTGATGTTCCTGCCAAGCTGCTTGGCTGGCAGCTCGGGAATTTCAGTGCCTAAAATTAGGGATGTGGAGGAGGCAAATTCCCGAATTTCCCCCTGCCGGGATGTCCCAGTTTTCCCAAGATTTGGAGCAGATTCGGATGTTTTTGGTGCCAGGCTGGAGGAGGAGAAGGAGGAGGGTGAGAAGGGGAAAGAAATCCCAGGCACAATTCCCAGGGGGAAATGGAGCAAAGCCAAGGGAAAGGGAAAAGGGAAAAGAGTGAGGGGGAAAAAGGGGGAAAACATCAAAAATGGGAAAGGGGAAAAAAGGGAGGGAAAAAAAGAGGGGAAACTTCATGGAACAGGAACCAGCCCCAAAAATGGAAAAGGGAAAAGGGAAAAGAGTGAGGGAAAGGAAGAGAGAAAACACCACAGAACAGGAACCAGCCCCCAAAATGGGATAGGGGGAAATACAAAAGGGAAAAGAGTGAGGGGGAAAAAAAGAGGGGAAATACCACAGAACAAGAACCAGCCCCAAAAATAGGGAAAGGGGAAAAAAGTGAGGGAAAAAAAGAGGGAAAACACGATGGAACAGGAACCAGCCCCAAAAAAGGGAAAGGGGAAAAGGAGCTTGGGGAAAAGAGAGGGGAAAAAAAGAGGGAAAACATCGTGGAACAGGAACCAGCCCCAAAAAGGGGAAAAGAGAAAGGGGAAAAGGGAAAAGAGTGAGGGGGAAAAAAAGAGGGAAAATACCAGGGAACAGGAACAAGACACAAAAATGGGAAAGGGGAAAAGAGAAAACTGTGATGGAAAAAAAGAGGGAAACATGATGGAACAGGGACCAGCCCCAAAAAGAGGAAAGGGAAAAGGGGAAAAGGGGAAAAGAGTAAGAGGAAAAAAAGAGGGAAAACACCATGGAACAGGAACCAGCCACAAAAATGGGAAAGAATGGAAGTGGTTTTTCCATAATGGATTTAGGAGTGGCACAGAGGAGCCTGGGCAGGGCAAGTCCACCCCAAAAAAGCTCTGGAGCATCCCCAGGTCAGGGGATAAATCCCAGAGGGTGACCAGGATGGGCTGATGGAGGAGTTAAAATCAAAATAATTCCCAATTTCCCATTTTTCCAGAGGAGCAGCACGGAAAAAAAACCCAACAAAAACCCAGAGTTCAACCCCAAAGCAAAGCTGGGGGGAGTGGAAGGAGGCTGTAATTAACAGATTGGCGTTAATTGCTGCTTTTGTCACCAGTGAATACAAAAAACATCGGGTTATATCAACTGGTAATTCCTTCATTTTGCAGCACAAACATCAAATATTCGAATTTTGGTGGATTTGGGGCTTCAGGACAGCCCGAGGCACAGGCTGATGTCACTTGGAAGGTTTTGGTTTCAAAGGTTGCTCCAGTTTTAGTCTGGAGGAGAAAAAAAGGCAAAAAAAGCCTTGAAATGCAAGGAATTCACCCGAGATTGCTCTGCCAGGGTGTAGAATATGATGCTTTGGAAAAAAACCAAAACCAAAACCAAAAAAAACCCAATAATTCAGGTCATTTTTATGAGTTGGAATTGTTTAATTTTCATTCTGGGCATCCTGGGATTGCAGGTGGGGTGGGGAAAGGATTTGTCATCCCTCCCCTCAAAAAAATCCAGGCAAGCACCTAAAAAAGAGAATTCCGGAAATCCAAAGCATCCAAACCCACCTGAGCCCCCAAATTCCAGGAAATTATTGGTTAAGAGCCCATTGGCCTGCTGGGGATCCCATAAAATCAGCCATAAACACAGGGGAGAACCAAGAAATAAATAGAAATAAATAGAAATAAATAAATATAAAATACAAACAAATACAAACCAATACAAACCAATATAAACAAATATAAACAAGTGTAAATAAACAGAAATAAATAAATATAAAGTACAAACAAATACAAACCAATGTAAACAAATGTAAACAAATATAAACAGGTGTAAATAAATAGAAATAAAAATATAAAACACAAATAAATACAAATAAATAGAAACAAATGTAAATAAATGTAGATAAATAGAAATTAATAGAAATACATAGAAATAAATAGATGTAAATAGAAATATATAAAAGATAAAATATAAATAAATATATATTTATATATTTTATATATAAATATATAAATATACAAATATAAATAGATATAAGCATATAAATATATAAATATATAAAATAGATATAAATAAAATCTATTTATAAATATAAATATAAATATATAAAATAGAAATAAATAAAATAATAAAAATATAGATTATATATACATATAAAATACATTATATATTTATAAATCTAGATATAAATATATAAAATAAATACATAAAATAATTATAAAATATATTTATCTATAAAAATAAATATACATAATAAAAATATAAACAAATGACCTTTTCCTTTCAATCATTCCCTCCCAGGCCCCCAAACCAGCTGCCTTTGGAGCTGCTCTGCTTTTGTTGTGGCAGCTGCGCTGTCAGATTAGGCCTGAGCACAGCTGTCAGCCCCGTGTTTTCCTCCAAACACGGCCCAACCGCCCAGGATTTGGGATTTTTTTCCTCCCAGTGTGAGAACGAGGTCGGATGGGACGGGGATGGGATGGACAGAGATGAGAGATCTCTGGAGTCAGGGTTGGGTTTGGGGTTCATTGCACAGGGTGTGGGTGAAGGGCCCTGCCACGAACTCAGAGCAGAGAGAGTGAGGAGGAAGAGGAGAAAGGAGAGAGTGAAGAAGAAAAGGAGAGGGAAGAGAAGAGAGAAGAGAGAAGAGAGAAGAGAGAAGAGAGAAGAGAGAAGAGAGAAGAGAGAAGAGAGAAGAGAGAAGAGAGAAGAGAGAAGAGAGAAGAGAGAAGAGAGAAGAGAGAAGAGAGAAGAGAGAAGAGAGAAGAGAGAAGAGAGAAGAGAGAAGAGAAGAGAAGAGAAGAGAAGAGAAGAGAAGAGAAGAGAAGAGAAGAGAAGAGAAGAGAAGAGAAGAGAAGAGAAGAGAAGAGAAGAGAAGAGAAGAGAAGAGAAGAGAAGAGAAGAGAAGAGAAGAGAAGAGAAGAGAAGAGAAGAGAAGAGAAGAGAAGAGAAGAGAAGAGAAGAGAAGAGGAAGAGGAGGAAGAAGAGGAAGATGAGGAAGAAGAGGAAGAAGAAGAAGAGGAGAAGAAAGGAGAAGAGAAGAGAGCAAAGTTCCCATTACAATCCATCAAATCTTCTATACTGAATATTCTGATTTACACCAACCAATCCAGCACAAATACAAATCCTACAGCATTTACACACAGCCTGTAAGAATCATTACATTCCCATCCTGTGTTATATTTTAAACCCTAAAAACTTTAAACTTTAAACCCTAAAAACTACAAAAACTACACATCCCACAGCATTTACACACAGCCCATAAGAATCATTACATTCCCATCCTGTGTTATATTTTAAACCCTAAAAACGACTCTTGGGACCCCTCCTGCCAAGCCAGCAGGGTCTGCTCTGACCCTTGGGCTCTTGGTAAGGAGAAGGGTGTTGGGGAAGTTGAAACAGGAAAGCCTCATAAATACAACTGCTTATTTTTAGAGAATATGAAACCTGTAAGTGAAATAGAGTTGAAAGCAAATTTTGATGTCTGAGATGCCGAGCTTTGGTTACTGAACAACTGGAAAACAACAGCATGGCCAGCTGAGGGTTAAACAATTAAATTAATTAATTAAACAATCCTTTCTCCTTACCAAGAGCCCAAGGGTCAGAGCAGACCCTGCTGGCTCGGCAGGAGGGGTCCCAAGAGTCGTTTTTAGGGTTTAAAATATAACACAGGATGGGAATGTAATGATTCTTATGGGCTGTGTGTAAATGCTGTAGGATTTGTAGTTTTTGTAGTTTTTAGGGTTTAAAGTTTAAAGTTTTAGGGTTTAAAATATAACACAGAATGGCAATGTAGTGATTCTTATAGGCTGTGTGTAAATGTTGTAGGATTTGTATTTGTGCTGGATTGGTTGGTGTAAATCAGAATATTCAGTATAGAAGAAGATTTAATGGATTGTAATGGGAACTTTGCTCTCTCCTCTTCTTCCCTCTCTTCTTCTTCTTCACTTTCTTTTCTCTCTCTTCTTTGCTCTCTTCCTCTTCTCCTTCACTCTCTCCTTTCTCCTCTTCCTCCTCACTCTCTCTCTGCTCTGAGCTGTGCTGGCAGTTTGTGGCAGGGCCCCTTCACCCACACCCTGTGCAATGAACCCCAAACCCAGCCCTGACTCCAGAGATCTCTCGTCTCCATCCGTCCCATCCCTTGTTCCCACACCAACCAATCCAGTACAAATACAAATCCTACAGCATTTACACACAGCCCATAAGAATCATTACATTCCCATCCTGTGTTATATTTTAAACCCTAAAAACTACAAATCCTATAACATTTACATACAACCTATAAGAATCATTACATTCCCATCCTGTGTTATATTTTAAACCCCAAAAACGACTCTTGGGACCCCTCCTGCCGAGCCAGCAGGGTCTGCTCTGACCCTTGGGCTCTTGCTAAGGAGAAGGGCATTGTTTAATTAATTAATTTAATTGTTTAACCCTCAGCTGGCCATGCTGTTGTTTTCCAGTTGTTTAGTAACTAAATCTCGGCATCTCAGACATCAAAATTTGCTTTCAACTCTATTTCACTTCTAGGTTTTATATTCTCTAAAAATAAGCAGTTGTATTTATAAAGCTTTCCTGTTTCATCTTCCTCAGCACCCCTGGAATCCCCTGCCGAGTTAATTGCTCCCACAAAGGCGAGGATTCATCCCGGGATAAAGGAGGGAACTCGGGCTGTGCCTTTTGAAGGGCACTTCAAAGGCCACCTCCGAAAGGAAAGCAGCTTTTAGTGCTCAGGAACTCCCCAAAAAGGCTTTGGGAGATTAAAAACTCAATGTTCTGTTAGAGTCAAAAGATTAAAAAAAAAAATCCCTTTCAAGTCTGATTTTTTTTTATTTTTTCAGGATTTTTTGAGACCTTTGCAACGGTGCAGGAACTTCGCTGGGTTTATTCCAGCTCCTTCATCTGCTCATCCCGAGTGCTCCTGTGGCTGGATTTGGTTCCCTTTCCACCCAACTCCCTCCTGAGTTGATATTTTCAGAGATGTCAACCTCAAAGAAGCAAAAAATGGATAATTTAGGGACTCCCCAACCTCAAAGGGGATCCCAAACCCAGGGAAATCCACCCAAAATGCCCCAAACTCAGCTGAACACAAAATGTTATTCCAGCAGAGCATTTCCATGGATTCTCCAGCCCAAAGGAACAAAGAGTTATTCCAGCAGAGCATTTCCATGGAATCATTCCTGGCTGATTTTAACATTTGCACCCCCAGCAGGGCCAGAGGGGAAATAAAAAATCCCCCAAAATCAACCCTGGGAGGGTTTAAGGGACAAACCTGGCTGGTTCAGCTCATTTAATTCCCTTTATCAGGGCTTGGAGCTGCTCTCGAAACCCTTTCTGATAAAAAAAAGGGTTTAAAAAATAAAAAAAAGGGTTTTAAAAGATAAAAAAATCTTTTATTTCATGTTACGAAGTTGAGGAATTGGGACAGGATAAATCCAAGCAAACTCAGTGAGATCCACGTGGTTTTTATTTTTATTTCTATTTCTGAGGCTCGGGACAGGAGAGCAAATCACTGAAATTGTTGTAGAAAAGTGAAGTTTTATATGAACAGAGCCACCAGCACTCCCTTCATTGAGTCCTGGATAAATATTCCTCGATAAATATTTATTCCATAAATAATATGGAATTTTTCTAAATAATTTTTTTAATATTTTAATATTTATAATATGGGCATTTTTATATTTTATATGGGGAATATTTATAAATATGCCCAAGGAAGCCTCAGGAGCAGCCCAGGTGATCCCACAAATTATTCCCATGGAATTTCTCAGCATTTTCTTCACGGGAATCCCCAAGGAAGCCTGATGGGTCCCCAAAATACGGGAGGAAGGATGGACACAGACATGGGAAATCCCTTTATAATCCGAATTTAGCCCCAGTACGACTTTTTAATAAAAATTCAACACTTGGGAAGAATTTCTTCCAACTCCGCCCTCTTTTAGGAGGGTAAAATGAGACGCCTGGAGAGGCTGCGGATTGAGGGCAGCTCCGTTCACCCCCACACCTGCGGGATCCCAGCCCCGAACCCCCCGAAATCCTCGGGGTGCGGTGAAAAAGGAAGCCCCGAAGGGCGCCGTGACCCCGACGTGATTCGAACACGCAGCCTTCTGATCTGGAGTCAGACGCGCTACCGTTGCGCCACGAGGTCCCGGCAGCGCCAGCTCCGCCCTTTCGACAAAACCCTCAGCGCCGCCCCGCCCCGCACTGCCGAGCCGCGGGAATCTCGGTACACCGGGAATATCCCGCACACCGGGAATGTCCTGAACATCAGAAAGCTCCGAACACCGGGAATCTGCACCCCGAGAAGCTCCGGTTTGCACGGGATGGTCCCGGAACAGCGCCCGCGCCGCCCTGAGGGGGTTCGGAGCCCGCCCGCCGCGCTGGCCACGCCCCCTCCACACAGTCACGCCCCCAGCAGTGTGGGCTGTACCACCGCCCGCCGAGGGGTGGCGCGGCCGCACCGGCTGCGCGCGGCAGCGGCGAGGAGGAGGAAACCCCCCCCGGCCCGGGGTGGGCTGTGCCGGCCGATTTAAAGGGGCCGCGCCCGGGACGTGCGATGAGTTGGGGGCGTTCTCAGCCCATGGGGTGGGTGCGTTATAATCGCCTTTTACTTCCCTTTTTCCTCCTTTTTCCTCTTGTTTCTGCCAAAGAAAAGCGACCTGGAGAGGGGTTTTGGATTTGGGCATGGAGTGATAGGATGAGTGGAATTGGTTTATACTAAAAAAGGGTCACTAATATACACGAATCAATTATTTTAATAATTTAGATGTTTAGATTAGTATAAATTAGTGATTAGTATAAATTATTTTAATAATTTAGATGGCAAATTGGGAAGGAATTATTCTCTGGGACAGTGGGGATGGGCTGGGATGGAATTCCCAGAGAATCCGTGGTTGCCTCATCCCTGGGAATGTCCAAGGCTGGGTTGGACGGGGCTTGGAGCCATTTGGGACAGCAGAAGGTGTGGAAGAGAAGGGAATGAGGAATGAGATGAATTTTAAGGATTTTTAAGATCCCTTCCCACCCACACCATCCTGAGGTTCTGTGGAAGTTCATCCAGCTCTGACCGCCCCTGTGAGCAGATCCAGGGGCACCTTTCCCCAAATCCACCTCCCACCCCACAGAATAAACCCCAGCTCCGAGGGGGTTCCTAAATCCCATTGATTCCAGCAGCTCCACGTGCTGGATGGGATGGGAAAAGCTCATTCCAAGCAGTTTGAAGGAGCTGCTCCCGAGGCCATCGGGAATATTCCCCGGGAGGAGACGGATCAATGGGAATCTTGGAGCATCTGTAATTTATGGGATAACCTCGTAACCGAGCTGGAACTGCTGGGATTGAGGCATCCACAGCCTCAGGAGATCCGGGAGAACTGAAAGGGATCGGGATCCATCAGCTGAGTTTTCCTGATCCCTTCCCATGGCACTCTGGGGATGCTCCTGGATCCTTCCTTGATTCTCCTGGATCCCATCCCAATGTTCATGGATCCCTGCCTGGTGTTCCTGCATCCTGCCCTGATGCTCCTGGATTCCTCTCTGATGTTCCTGGATTTCTCCCTGGTGCTCCTGGACCCCTCCTTGATTCTTCTGCATCCCTCTTGCTGTTCCTGGATCCTTCCCTGATGTTCCTGCATCCTTTCCTGATTCTTCTGGATCCCTCCCTGATGTTCCTGTATCGCTCTCTGCTATCCCTGGATCCCTCTCTGCTATTCCTGGATCCCTCCTTGATTGTCTTGGATCCTTCCTTGATTCTCTTGGATCCCACCCTGATGTTCTTGCATCCCTCCCTGATGTTCCTGGATCCTTCCCTGATTCTCCTGGATCCCTCCCTGCTATTCCTGGATCCCTCCCTTATTCTCTTGGATCCTTCTCTGATGTTCCTGCATTCTTTCCTGATTCTCCTGGATCCCTCTCCAATGTTCCTGGATCCCTCCCTGATTCTCCTGGATCCCTCCTTGATTGTCTTGGATCCTTCCCTGATTCTCTTGGATCCCACCCTGATGTTCTTGCATCCCTCCCTGATGTTCCTGGATCCTTCCCTGATTTTCCTGGATCCCTCCTTGATTCTCCTGGACCCCCCCTGCTATTCCTTCATCCTTCCCTGATGTTCCTGGATCCTTTCCTGGACCCCCTCTGATGTTCCTGGATCCCTCCCTGGTGCTCCTGGATCTCTCCCCAAGGAGGGCAGGGGGAGCCGGGACATTCCCGAGACCCTCCAGGGAAGGGGGAACACCCCAGGAGACGATGGACCTTGGAAAAAAATCCTCCAGGAAAATGATAAATCCCAGCCAGCGATGCTCGTTAGGACAGAGCCCAATAATTACTTTAATTAACGTGCTGGGATTTTTTTCCCATCTGACTTCCAAAGCCTTTGGCTGGGAGATTTCCTGACACCCCAGGAGTTGTTGTGGGGTTGGTTTGTGCTTGAACAACCCCTGTGCCCTTCCCCACATCCATCCCATTCCCAAAACTCAGGAATTTGAATTTTGGGGCTCTTTTGGAAGGCGCCTTTTGGGGAGGTTTGGAAGAACCAGCCTGGAAAAAGAGAGAGCCAAAACCCCTCCATAAAACCATAAAACCCCATCACACTCCAAAAATTATCATAAATATTTGATTGATTTATTTATTCCCTTGATCACTTATTACTATATTTATTAATATATTTATAAATAGCTTTATTAATAATTTATTAAATTATTTGTTAATTTATTAATTTATTCATTAATTTATTAATTTTATTCATTCCTCTGGCACAGGAATTCCTGGAGGAAGTGCATGGAAGATGCCTGTGCTTATTTACAAATCCCACGTTTATTTTTCCCACCCTCCTTCCAAAAAAAACCAAAATCCCAAAAAAATAAATGTCCAGTACAGATTCCTATGGCTCCTGGGGCTGGGAGACTCCCGAGAATCATCCTGGGAGTCATTTCCTGAAGAAATCCGGGCAGCAGGGATTAAAAAAAAGACAATTAAAAGAGATTTTTAATGCTTTGATCCGTGTCAGGGAGAGTTCTGTGCCTTTCCCTCTTTGCCAGGATCGATCCAGGAAAATTGATGGGGAGGAGCAAAATCCTGAGGCAAAGCCTTGGGTTTAAGCGGGGCTTTGTTAAATCAGGACCTGCTGCCGAGCCTGGCTTTGTTTTTGCTGGTTTTTTGTGTGTTTTTGCATAGGAAAAACCTGGAGAAACAGGAGGAATCTGAGGGATGGGAGTCAGTCCAAGCTGGTTTCTCTATAAATATTTTTTTTTTTTACATATCTCTGTGTCATTCTGTGCCTCTGGATTTATCCTGGAATAAAACAAGGCTGGAATTTACACCCCTGATCATTTCCAGAGCAGGGATTAATCCCAAATTGTTCAAATCCATAAATGTGACCACCACAAATCCTTGTGCAAAAATAAAGTTACATTCAGGAAATGCCCTTGGAGTTCCACCAACTTCCTTGGATTTATTTTAATTTTTTTTGGCCCCGAGCTGATCCCGAAGTTCCTCGCCAAGGGCAAGGATGCAAAGGTGGAATTGGGGATGTGCAAAAATAGGAACAAGACAAAGTCAGCGTTTTCCCAAAGCAACGAGAGCTTCCCTGGGCCCACCTGGAGCTTCGTCCTTGGGAGAACATCCGGAAAAAACTCCGAGTTTTGGGGTGGCCATGAATTATTTTGGCCTACAGGAAGACTGGGAGTACCTGGAAGAAAATCCTCCTCGTGGGAGGGAGAAGGGACAGCTTTGACCCGCTGGTTTCTGGAGAGGAAAATATTAAAAATGAGGTTTTTAGGGGTTTTTTTTTCCTCTTGGATGCAGGAGGACACCAACCCCAAATTTCCTGTGGGGACATGACCAGGGCAGCTCTGAGGGAAGCTGGATCCTTTCCTTGGCGTGATGGGATTAAAGAATTATTGCTGGTGGGAACGAATTCATCTTTGGGGAGCATGGCTCTGATTTCCTGAGGAGCTGGAGACTCTTCCCACAAACTCTGGGAATCCACAGCACAGGGATCCGCAGGAATTCCAGCCGGATCCGTGGTGGGGAGGGAGGATGAAGTGCAGCTCCCACATTCCTGCATCCCTTCCCAAAGGAAACCCGGGAGCAGCCAGGACGCGGCTCTGCTGCTCCAGCTTTGGGTTCACGGCTCGGCTGCTTCTCCAGAGGAGTGAAAATCCTTGGAAAAACATTTGGATAAACAGCTCATGGCCTCTGACATCAGTGGGATTTATCCTCTCCAGCATCGCTCGGGTCCGGGGGGTTCCGGAGCAGGAGATCCAAAGGCAGGAGGGCGACAGGAATTCCTGAACCAGGAGCAAATCCCGAGTTTGTAGAGATGCCAGGAATTGTCCCAAGGATGGACCAGGAGGCACAGCCCAGCTTTGGAGTCGGTCAGGCTGGTGTTTGAAATTTTCCAGGTCTGTCTGCTGGGAATCGCTGGAGCAGGAGGGAATTCTCGGTGCCAGCAGGGCACAGGAGGGGCCGGGGGTCCGGGCAGGGTCAGCGTGGCACCTGTGGGACATCCTGGGCAAGGGCACCGTGACATCTGCAGGACATCCTGGGCAGGGTCACTGCAGCACCCGTGGGACATCCTGGGCAAGGTCACTGTGGCACCCATGGGACATCCTGGGCAAGGTCACTGCTGCACCCATGGGACATCCTGGGCAAGGTGATCATGGCACCTGTGGGACATCCTGGGCAGGGTCAGCATGGCACCCATGGGACATCCTGGGCAAGGTCACCCCAGCACCCGTGGGACATCCTGGGCAAGGTCACCATGGGACCCGTGGGACATCCTGGGCAGGGTCACTGCTGCACCCATGGGACATCCTGGGCAAGGTCACTGTGGTACCTCCGGGACATCCTGGGCAAGGCCACCATGGGACCCGTGGGACATCCTGGGCAGGGTCACTGCTGCACCCATGGGACATCCTGGGCAGGGTCACCACCGCCCCTTGGCTCCTTCCCGGCCTGCCTGGGGAGAGGGAAGGGAGAGGAACTCATGAGAGAATCCACAGGATAAATGGAAAATCTGCAGGATAAATGGAGAATCTATAGGATGAGAGAATCTGCGGGATGAGAGAAACTGCAGGATAAGAGAATCTGTGGGATAAGTGGAGAATCTGTGGGGTAAATGGAGAAACTGCAGGATGAAAGAATCTGTGGGAGAAAAGGAGAATCTGCAGGATAAATGGAGAATCTATGGGATAAATGGAGAATCTGCGAGATAAATGGGGGAATCTGTGAGATAAATGGAGAATCTGTGAGATAAATGGAGAATCTGTGGGATAAATGGAGAATCTATGGGATAAATGGAGAATCCGCGGGATGAAAGAATCTCTGGGATAAATGGAGAATCTGTGGGATAAATGGAAGAATTTGTGGGACAAAAGTGAGAATCTCTGTGGGATGAAAGAGCGTGTGGGGTGAGTGAGAATCTGTGGGATAAAAGGAGAATCTGTGGGGTAAATGGAGAATCTGTGGGGTGAGAGAATCTGCGGGGTAAATGGAAGAATCTGTGGGACAAAAGTGAGACTCTGTGGGATGAAAGAGCGTGTGGGGTGAGTGAGAATCTGTGGGGTAAATGGAGAAATCTGTGGGATAAACAGAGAATCTATGGGATAAATGGGGGAATCTGTGGGATAAATGAAGAATCTGCGGGATAAATGGAAGAATTTGTGGGACAAAAGTGAGAATCTCTGTGGGATGAAAGAGCGTGTGGGGTGAGTGAGAATCTGTGGGGTAAATGGAGAAATCTGTGGGATAAACAGAGAATCTATGGGATAAATGGGGGAATCTGTGGGATAAATGGAGAATCTGTGGGATAAATGGAAGAATTTGTGGGACAAAAGTGAGAATCTCTGTGGGATGAAAGAGCGTGTGGGGTGAGAGAATCTGTGGGATAAAAGGAGAATCTGTGGGATAAATGGAGAATCTGTGGGATAAATGGAGAATCTGTGGGATAAAAGGAGAATCTGTGGGATAAATGGAGAATCTGTGGGATGAAAGAGTGTGTGGGGTGAGTGAGAGAACCTGCAGGATAAATGGAGAATCTGTGGGATAAATGGAGAATCTGCGGGATGAAGGAATCTCTGGGATAAATGAGGGAATCTGTGGGATAAAAGGAGAATCTGTGGGACAAAAGTGAGAATCTGCAGGATGAAAGAGTGTGTGGGGTAAGTGGGAGGATCTATAGGATAAATGGAGGATCTGTGGGATAAATGGGGGAATCTGTGGGATGAAAGAATCTATGGGATAAATGGCGAATCTGTGGGATAAATGAAAAATCTGTGGGATAAACGAAGAATCTGCAGGATAAATGAAGAATCTATGGGATAAATGGCGAATCTGTGGGATAAATGGCGAATCTGTGGGATAAATGAAGAACCTCCAGGATAACTGAGCAGAAGAAGCAGCTCCCCCGTGCTCCCCAGCCCCTGATTGCTCAGCTCAGCTCCCCCTCCCCTGCCAAGCACCACCCCGGACACCTCAGATCAGCCCCCGAGCCCCCCAAACATCTCCCGACACCCCCAGGCAGAGGTGACCCCGCTGGGGAGCTGCTCCTCGGGGAGGTGAGAAGGGGACACACCCGGAGTCCCCCCGGCAGTCCCGGCGTACCCGGGGGACAGGAGGGGGTCCGGGGGGGCCGCTCCTCACACGGCAGTCTCCTGCCCCCCGCCGGCCTCCTCCTTCTTCCTCTTCATCTTGCAGAAGCCATGGAGGCCACAGAAACAGGCGAAGGTGAACTGGGGCATCACCCGGAGCAGGAGAAGCTCGGGAGCGACTCTGGGAGACCTGGAGGGGACAGGGAGAGGAGTCAGGGCGGCAGCTGGGGGTGCTGAGGGTGGGGAGCAAAGCCCCGAAATGCCCAAGCTGGGACATCACCCTGGACCTTTCCTTCCTTCCTTCCTTCCTTCCTTCCTTCCTTCCTTCCTTCCTTCCTTCCTTCCTTTCTCCCTCCCTCCCTCCCTCCTTCCCTCCCTCCCTCCCTCCTTTTCCTCTTCCCTTTTTCCTTCCTTTTCCCCTTTTCCTTTTCTTTCTTTCTTTCTTTCTTTCTTTCTTTCTTTCTTTCTTTCTTTCTTTCTTTCTTTTCATTTCATCTCCCTCCCTCTTTTTCCTTTCCTCTTCCTTTTTTCCTTCCCTTTTCCCTTCCTCTTTCCTTCCTTCTTTCCTTTTCTTTCCTCCTTTCCTTCCTTCTTTCTTTCCCCTTCTCCCTTCCCTTCCCTTCCCTTCCCTTCCCTTCCCTTCCCTTCCCTTCCCTTCCCTTCCCTTCCCTTCCCTTCCCTTCCCTTCCCTTCCCTTCCCTTCCCTTCCCTTCCCTTCCCTTCCCTTCCCTTCCCTTCCCTTCCCTTCCCTTCCCTTCCCTTCCCTTTTTCCCTCCGAATTCCCCACCCCTCCGGAGATCCCGGCTCTCTCCCAGCCCCTCTCCGGCCCCCAGCGGGATTGCAGCTCCCGGTGCCGGTGGAGCCCCGGGATTTCCCGGCCCCGGCGGTTCGGGCACAAAGAAGCTCAGCCGGGCCCCAATTCCCTCTCTTTGTGTCCTTTTTCTCTTTTTTTTTTTTTTTTTTGCAGATAAAATAATGCCCCAAAGCCCAGCCCACGCCAGGGCCCAACAGCTGCAAAATGTAATTATGCAAATGCAAGGCTGGGGGATTTTAAATAAATAACAAATCCTCGCAGAAACGCTGGCTGAAGGGAAAGTTTCGCTCGCTCCCTGCTTGAAATCTGAGCTTTTAATCAAATCCCAGAATCCCAGAATCCCAGACTGGTTTGGGTTGGAAGGAACCTCAAAGCCCATCCATGGCGGGGACATCCATGGGCAGGGACAGCTGCCACCACCCCAGGGTGTTCCAAACCCCGTCCAGCCTGGCCTTGGACAATTCCAGGGTTATCCAAGCTTCCCTGGATAACCTCCTGTGCTGTTTGCAGATGATTTTACCCCGCAAGGGGCAGCGCTGGTGCTCAGGGGGAGCCTGGGCTCAGATTGGTGAGATGGGCACGAGGAACAAGGGGAGCTGGCAGGGGTTTGGGGTGCTGTCACTGTCACCTCGGGGGACCTCTCATCCCACAGCCTGGAGGAGTTTGGGGCGCTGTCACCTCCTCAGGCTCAGGGGATCCCCCCATCCCCATCCCACACCCTGGAGGAATTTGGGGCACTGTCACCTCTTCAGGCTCAGGGGATCCCCAGTCCTCATCCCAGACCCCGGAGGAGTTTGGGGCACTGTCACTGTCACCTCAGGGGATCCCCCATCCCACAGCCCTGTAGGAGTTTGGGGCACTGTCACCTCCTCAAGCTCAGGGGACCCCCAATCCTCATCCCAGACCCTGGAGGAGTTTGGGGCACTGGCACTGTCACCTCAGGGGACCCCCCCATCCCACACCCTGGAGGGGTTTGGGGTGCTGTCACCTCCTCAGGCTCAGGGGACGCCCCATCCCCATCCCACACCCTGGCAGGGTTGGGTTACTGTCACTGTCACCTCGGGGGACCCCCTCATCCCACAGCCTGGAGGAGTTTGGGGCTGTCACTGTCACCTCGGGGGACCCCCTCATCCCATACCCTGAAGGAGTTTGGGACACTGTCACCTGCTCAGGGGATGCCCCATCCCACAGCTCTGGAGGAGTTTGGGGCACTGTCACTGTCACCTTGAGAGACCCCTTATCCCACACCCCTGGAGGGGTTTAGGGCATTGTCACCTCCTCAGGCTCAGGGGATCCCCCCCATCCCACACCCTGGAGGAATTTGGGGCACTGTTACCTCCTCAGGCTCAGGGGACCCCCAATCCTCATCCCAGACCCTGGAGAAGTTTGGGGCTGTCACTGTCACCTCAGGGGACCCCCCCATCGCACACCCTGGAGGGGCTTGGGGCGCTGTCACCTCCCCAGGCTCAGGTGACCCCCAATCCCCATCCCACACCCCGGAGGAGTTTGTAGCATCCCAAACTCCCAGCAGGGCCAGCTGGGAGGAGGAGACGAAGCCACCAGAGCAGGTGGAGCCCCAGGGGTGACAGCGGTGACAACGCCCGGGGTGGCCGGGGGGCGATGCCCCCTCCCCTCCTTCCCCTTCCCCTTTCCGAGGGGGCCCAGCTGCAGCACAAAGCCCCGAGGATGGGCTGGAATTCCCTGGGGTACCTGCCTGGGGCTCCCCGCTTCCCTGGGGCCACCTCGGGAGCTCAGCAATAAATAACCCGGGCCAGGCACGGCTCTAATGAGCGCCCGGCTCTGAATGGCCCGCGCCGCTTTGTGCGGCCGCTTTTTGTGCTCTCCAGCCCCGCCATGGGAATTGGGGAAGGGGCGGCTGGGGCCGAGGGGCCCGAGGGGACAGAGGGGGACAAAGGGGGGACAGCGGGGACCGCTCACCTCCCGCGGCCTCCCGGGAACGCGCGGTTCCAGCTGGAGGTGGGCACAGGGAAAAGCCCCTGGTTCATTTAATTTTTTGGGAGCTGCTCCAGCTTTGCCTAACCCAGCTTGTGCCAATCCTTCCCTCGCTCCAGGAGGGTTTAATAATCAAATTAAACAATGCTGGTTGTAATAATAGCCAGAAAAAAAACCCCAAAAAAACCCTTCAGACCTCCCAGGCGGGTCCCCAGGGGTGCCCTGTGCCACCTCACATCCCCGTTGTCCCAGCCTCGCTTTTTTTGCACAAAAAAAACCCCACCCCGAGAGCCTGGGGGGTCTGGCTGGGACCCCATTAGGGCCCTATTGAGATATTTAGAGGGGTTTGTAGCTCTGCAGCTTTTCAGGCTGACCCTCTGCCTCCCATTGAGGCCGCGGACAATGATGAATGAGCCGCGGAGAATGGAGGCGGCCCAGCTGAGGCCGACGCTCCCGTTCCCCCTTGAAAAGGTTGGGGAAAAAAAAAAATAAAAAAGATCCTGGAAAAGCGAGGAATAATTAAAAAAATTAAACGAAGCGGCTTGGGTTGATTTGTGAGGGCCAGGCAGGTTCTGCCAGCCCCACGTTGGCCTTTCCATTCAAAAGGAGAAGATCTTGGGGATAAAATTGGGGCTGCAGGGCGAGAAAACGCGCGGAGCATTAAAAATGTAAAGCTGGGAGAATTCTCTCCAGTCAAGCGCGTCACCGCGGGCAGTGTTTGTCACTGTCACCGTGATGAATTGGGAGCTGTCTGCAATCAGCACGCTCGCTTTAATAACAAAAAAAAATTCTTTCTGAAGCAGCTGGACCGAGTCTGGCCCTTCACCCAACAATTCCCATTTCCCTGGGATTTGTTGGACATCCAGGAAGCTCCTGGCACCGCCAGGGAAGGGCAGCAGGGGTGGTGACACTCGCAGGTGACACTCGCAGGTGACACTCGCAGGTGACACCGCCAGCCCCAGGTTTGCGATGCTCAGGCAGGAGGATTTTTCATTCCAGCTGATTTTTCTCCCTCAGCTTTTCTATTTCTGGGAGACAACAGAAATTAACTTTTTTTTAGCAAATAGGTTGGAAAAAGCAGCGAGTTTTTGCGTTTGAACCCCAGGATTTCAGATCTGCTTTTTGCCGCCAGCTTGGTTGTTTTTTTTGTTTTCCATTTGCAATGGAAATCGGGGCTGTGGTGTTTTTTTTCTTTGCAGGGAGATGGAATTAAATTGTTTGTGATGAAACAGAGAAAAAAAAATTCATTTCATTTGCCTTTCCTGATCACTGCTCCATTACACAGCCAAGATTTTTAGGAGGGATTGGTGATTTTGGGGATCATAAGGGTTCTTAAAATCCTTTCCTGTGGAACTGTCACAGTTGGGCCTGGCAGAGATTCCCTCCTGAATCCTGCATTTTCCTGGGTGATGGGGCTGCTTTACCTGGGATTTTTGTTCCTTTGATTTTTAATTCTCCAAATTTCACCTCCCACACCCCAAAACTCTGTTGGGACAACCCACACTCCTCCTCCTCCAAACCTCATCCAATTTAACATTTTTCCGGCTGAATTTTCAAACCCATTATTTCCTAGCTTAGCTTTTTATTTATTTTCTCCCCACACCACTCCAAATAAAAAAAACCCTAAAAAATCTCGGACATTTCTCTGCTTAGAACCAACCCTGAGACTTCAAAGCCGCTTCTCTAATGAGCAGCCGAGCATTAAAAAAAAAAAACAACAACAAGAGGATAAAAAACCGACCTGAAAAAGCAGCACCATCCCTTTAAGGGGAGATAATGAAGGGAGAAGATGTTGCCTGGCATGTTTGCAGAGAATCGCTAATTAAAACATCGCTGCTGTAAAGTCTGCTGATCCCATTGATTCTTCCCCCCCACACACACTTAATTTGCTGCCAGGCAAGGCAAAGTCGCCAGGGCCCTCATTATAAAAATTTCACTGGCTGCAGCTAATGGTTGTAATTAATAGGTGCAATAAATTTCAAATGGGCAGCCGGGGTGTTCATTAGCTCGGGGCTGACTCAGCACCGGTGGCCTCACCAGTTCCTAAATAATCCATTCCCAGGCAGCTGGGAGGAGGAGGAGGAGGAGGAGGAGGAGGAAGGTGTTCGATGACACAACTGCTGCAGCCGTAATTCCCCACTCAGGGCAATAATTCCCAGATTTGTGCCTTTTTTATCTCTTTTTTTTGTCCTGCTGGTGAATTGGGAGGGAAAACCTTCCCCCCAAAGCTCAGATTTGGGGTGGGATCAGCACTCGAGGAACTGAACCCTCTGAGGGAAAAATTCCAACAATCCAGGCATGGATCAAACCAGGCGTGGCTGGGGTCGAGGATTTGGGATTTAATGTGGATTTTTAATTTTCTGCTTCTTCTCCGAGCATCCCGAACCAGGGTTGAGCTCCAAACCCCTCCAGGCTCCCCCTGAGCATCATTCCCCCTCTGGAAGTTCCCATGAGAGGGGTCTGGGTGTCCCACAGGGCCACAGCTTTGATTTAAAATCTCAGTTTTTCCGTTCATTATCATCTGGCTGTCATTAAAATATCCATAATTGGCACTCTTCTCCCAAATTATCCCCCGGAATATTATTATCCAGCAGGAAGGTGCTGCTGCTTCCCTGTGCTCCCCATCTGAATCCTGGATGGAATTTGGGAGCTGCTGCCCCTGTGCCTGCTCATTCCTGAGCAAAAATTTGAGTGGAATTTGGGAGCCTGCACATTTCTGAGTCAAAATTTGGGTGGAATTTAGGAGCTGGTGCCTCTGTGCCTTCACATTCCAAAATTTGGGTGGAATTTGGGATCTGCTGCCCTTTGCCTGCTCATTCCTGAGCCAAAATCTGGGAGCTGATGCTCCATGTCTGCACATTCCTGAGCCAAAATTTGGGTGGAATTTGGGAGCTGTTGTCCCCCTGTGCCTGCAAATTCCAAAATTTGGGTGGGATTTGGGAGCTGCTGCCCCTTGCTTGCACATTCCAGAGCCAAAATTTGAGTTGAATTTGGGATCTGGTGCCCTGAGCCTGCACATTCCTGAGCCAAAATTTTTGCTGCTGCCCCCAGGGCTGCCCAGGGGCTCCGTGTGGGGACAATTCCCACTCCCGGCAGGACAAGCCTGAGCCTCTCCCACTTTTGGGATGCTCCAAATCCGGATCCCGGCAGGAGCCCCACCAGTGTCCCCAGTCCGGTCTCTCCATCCCTCCCCTGCCTCGTTCCTTGCCTTGCTAAAGGAAAAAGTCAAAATGAAATGTCAAAAATCGAAGTCAAAAATCAAATGAAAGCAGTGAGAGCCATTCCCTGGCCTGGGGGATCTCTGGAGTGCAGAAATCACCAAAATTCCTGCCCGGAGCTGCTTTACCCACAACCAAACCAAAATATCACCAGGGGCTGGAGTTTGGGGCTGCCCCATCCCTGGAAATGTCCAAGGTTGGATTGGATGGGGTTTGGAGCAAACTGGGATAGGAGAAGGAACTGGAGGAGCTTTAAGGACCCTTAAATTCCCACTGGGAATCCTCGTGGTGAGAGCAGGAACCATCCATGGAGGATTTTCCTTCCTCACCACCCCACTTTGGGTTCCAACAAAGCAAAACGACCCAGCCGGGCGGGGTTTTATGGTTTCGGTTCCTCGGCCCTGCTCTTCCCACTCAGCACCCTCACCCCAGGCTCCCATCCCTTCCTGCCTGGAGCTGCTTTACCCACAACCAAACCAAAACATCACCAGGGGCCGGTGTTTGGGGCTGCCCCATCCCTGGAAATGTCCAAGGCCAGAGCTTGGAGCAAACTGGGATAGGGAAAGAACTGGAGGAGCTTTAAGGACCCTTAAGGAATCCTCGTGGTGAGAGCAGGAACCATCCAGCGAGGATTTTCCTTCCCCACCACCACACTGGAACCATCCAGCGAGGATTTTCCTTCCCCACCACCACACTGGAACCATCCAGCGAGGATTTTCCTTCCCCACCACCACACTGGAACCATCCAGGGAGGATTTTCCTTCCCCACCACCACACTTTGGGTTACAACAAAGCAAAACGACCCAGCCGGGCGTGGTTTGGTGGTTTTGGTTCCTCGGCCCCGCTCTCCCCTCTCAGCACCCTCACCCCGGGCTCCCATTCCAACAGACACCAAAATATCACCAGGGGTCGGTGTTTGGGGCTGCCCCAACCCTGGAAATATCCAAGGCCAGAGCTTGGAGCAATCTGGGATAGGGAAAGAACTGGAGGAGCTTTAAGGACCCTTAAGGAATCCTCATGGTGACAGCAGGAACCATCCAGGGAGGATTTTCCTTCCCCACCACCACACTGGAACCATCCAGGGAGGTTTTTCCTTCCCCACCACCACACTGGAACCATCCAGGGAGGTTTTTCCTTCCCCACCACCACACTGGAACCATCCAGGGAGGATTTTCCTTCCCCACCACCACACTTTGGGTTACAACAAAGCAAAACGACCCAGCCGGACGTGGTTTGGTGGTTTTGGTTCCTTGGCCCTGCTCTCCCCGTTCAGCACCCTCACCCCGGGCTCCCATTCCAACAGACACCAAAATATCACCAGGGGTCGGTGTTTGGGGCTGCCCCAACCCTGGAAATATCCAAGGCCAGAGCTTGGAGCAATCTGGGATAGGAGATGGGACTGGAGGAGCTTTAAGGACTCTTAAGGAATCCTCGTGGTGAGAGCAGGAACCATCCAGGGAGGATTTTCCTTCCCCACCACCGCACTTTGGGTTCCAACAAAGCAAAACAGCCCAGCCTGGCGTGGTTTTATGGTTTCAGTTCCTCGGCCTCGCTCTCCCTACCTCAGCACCCTCACCCCGGGCTCCCATTCCTTCCTGCCTGGAGCTGCTTTACCCACAACCAAACCAAAATATCGACAGGGGCCGGTGTTTGGGGCAGCCCCATCCCTGGAAATGTCCAAGGCTGGAGCTTGGAGCAAACTGGGATAGGGAAAGAACTGGATGAACTTTAAGCACCCTTAAGGAATCCTCGTGGTGAGAGCAGGAACCATCCAGCGAGGATTTTCCTTCCCCACCACCACACTGGAACCATCCAGCGAGGATTTTCCTTCCCCACCACCACACTGGAACCATCCAGCGAGGATTTTCCTTCCTCACCACCACACTGGAACCATCCAGGGAGGATTTTCCTTCCCCACCACCGCACTTTGGGTTCCAACAAAGCAAAACAGCCCAGCCTGGCGTGGTTTTATGGTTTCAGTTCCTCGGCCTCGCTCTCCCTACCTCAGCACCCTCACCCCGGGCTCCCATTCCTTCCTGCCTGGAGCTGCTTTACCCACAACCAAACCAAAATATCGACAGGGGCCGGTGTTTGGGGCAGCCCCATTCCTGGAAATGTCCAAGGCCAGAGCTTGGAGCAATCTGGGATAGGGAAAGAACTGGAGGAGCTTTAAGGACCCTTAAGGAATCCTCGTGGTGACAGCAGGAACCATCCAGCGAGGATTTTCCTTCCCCACCACCACACTGGAACCATCCAGGGAGGATTTTCCTTCCCCACCACCACACTGGAACCATCCAGGGAGGATTTTCCTTCCCCACCACCCCACTTTGGGTTACAACAAAGCAAAACGACCCAGCCGGGCGTGGTTTTATGGTTTTGGTTCCTTGGCCCCGCTCTCCCCTCTCAGCACCCTCACCCCGGGCTCCCATCCCGGTTTGGAGCAGCCCCCGGGGCGGGGGCGGAGGGGCCAAGCCAAGCGTGTCCCCCTGGCCGGCGTGAATGGCTTGGGGCAGGCATTGTCACGGGTGAATTTTCTGAATGAGCAAATCCTCATTAAAAAATAATTAAAACAGCCCGGGCGAGATTGGCTTAATTCCTTTCATTTTGACGGATGGCGTTTGGGTTTTGATGATTTATGTGCCAGCTCTGCCGCTTTCATTGTTGGAACTCATGGGATTTCAAGATTTTCTTCCTTCCACACCTCCCTGAGTCATGGGATTACAGCTGAACCTCAGCTTTTTTCCCTTTTTTTTTTTTTTTCCCTCCTAGGACTATTATTTTTAAAGATGCATTCCAGGCTGGTGAAATAAACTTGAAAGGCTGACACCCGAATGAGTCAAAGCTCAGGAAGTGAGAAAAGAAAAATTAAAGGAGAGAGAAATTGCTCGTTTCCTGCTTGGGGAGGGGGGATGGAATCCCACAAGGTTTTTGGGGTGGTCCTGGGGGTGGTGGGGGCTGCAGGAATGGGGTGGGGTCTGTGGGGATGGGGTCTGTGGGGTGGGATGTGCGGGAATGGGATGGGGTTTGTGAGGATGGGGTTTGTGGGGTGAGATCTGCAGGAATGGGGTCTGTGGGGTGGGGTTTGTGTAAATGGGGTCTGTGGGGATGGGGTCTGTGGGGTGGGATGTGCGGGAATGGGGTCAGTCAGGAGGGATCTGCAGAAATGGGGTCTATGGGATGGGGACTGTGGGATGGGATCTGCAGGAATGGGGTCAGAGGGGTGGGATCTGTGGGCATGGGGTCTGTGGGATGGGGTTTGTGTAAATGGGGTCTGTGATATGGGGTCTGCAGTCCATGGCAGTGGGATCTGCAGGAATGGGATCTGCAGGAATGGGATCTGCAGGAATGGGATCTGCAGGAATGGGGCCTGTGGGATGGGATCTGTGGGAGTGGGTCCCAAGGAATCCCCATGACAGTGGGATCTGCAGGAATAGAACTGCAGGAATGGGGTCTGCAGGAATGGGGTCTGTGGGATGAGGTTTGTGTAAATGGGGTCTGTGGGATGGAATCTGCAGGAATGGGGTCTGTGGGGTAGGATCCATGGGAATGGGGTCAGTCAGGTGGAATCTGCAGGAATGGGGTCAGTGGGATGGGATCCATGGGAATGGGGTCTGTGGGATGGGATCTGCAGGAATGGGGCCTGTGGGATGGGGTCTGTGGGGTGGGTTTGTGGGGTGGGATCTGCAGGAATGGGGTCTGTGGGATGGGGTTTGTGTAAATGGGGTCTGTGGGGTGGGATCCATGGGAATGGGGTCTGCAGGAATGGGATCTGCAGAAATGGGCTTTGTGGGATGGGGTTTGTGTAAATGGGGTCTGTGGGGTAGGATCCATGGGAATGGGGTCAGTCAGGTGGAATCTGCAGGAATGGGGTCAGTGGGATGGGATCCATGGGAATGGGGTCTGTGGGATGGGATCTGCAGGAATGGGGCCTGTGGGACGGGGTCTGTGGGGTGGGTTTGTGGGGTGGGATCTGCAGGAATGGGGTCTGTGGGATGGGGTTTATGTAAATGGGGTCAGTGGGATGGGGTTTGTGGAGTGGGATCTGTGGGCCTGGGCTTTGTGGGATGGGGTTTGTGTAAATGGGGTCTGTGGGATGGGATCTGCAGGAATGGGACCTGTGGGGTGGTATCTGCAGGAACAGTGTCTGTGGGAATGGGATCTGCGGGAATGGGGTCTGTGGGATGGGATTTGTGTAAATGGGGTCTGTGGCAGTGGGATCTGCAGGAATGGGGTTTGTGGGGTGGGATCTGTGGGAATGGGGTCTGTGGGGTGGGATCTGCAGGAATGGGGTCTGTGGCAGTGGGATCTGCAGGAATGGCGTCTGTGGGAATGGGATCTGCAGGAATGGGGTTTGTGGGGTGGGATCAGCAGTACCCCCTCCTCTGCCACCCCACAGACCCCGCAGAATTCCCCTTTGCACATTTCCAAAGCCCCGATTTGCCGAGCCCTGCCCTGCAGTTAAACCCTTCCTCCCCTCCCCACCCTCGTGACACCGGCCAGGCCACGACCTCCCATCCTGGGAGCCTTGGGGACAGCCCCGCCTGGCACAAACCGGGTGGCGCCACCTCTGAGATGTGAGACGGGACTGGAGGCACCCAAAAAAACTTCCCTGAACCCTCCTCCCCCTGCTCAGGGCCGCTGGAAATACCCTTGGAAATGCCCCTGACCTCTTCCTGGACCTTTTGTTCCAGGGGGGGATACAGGTGGGGACGCTTTGAACCAGTGTGGGAAAAGCTCCAAAAAAAAAAAAAAAAAAAAGAGCCAAAAAGAAAAAGCCAAAAAAAAGAAAAAGCCAAAAAGAAAAAAAAAAAAAAACACACACACACACACACAAAAAAAAAAAAAAAAAAAAGAAAAAGCCAAAAAGAAAAAACCAAAAACACACACAAAAAAAAAAAAAAGAAAAAAACAAAAAGAAAAAGCCAAAAAAGAAAAGACCAAAAAATAAAAAGCCAAAAATAAAAAAAGAAAAAGCCAAAAAAAAAAAAAAAAAAAACAAAAAGAAAAAGCTGAAAAGAAAAAGAAAAAGCCAAAAAGAAAAATCCTCTCCCTCGGTCGGTGCTGAATGGGGACGGCCCCGCCACCCCCGGGTGCCTTTTGTCTCCCCACCCCTCTGGTAAGGCCCTGCAAGGCTTCAGTGCCCCCTTTCAGTGGTTGTTGGACCCCAAATCAATGTGGGGGCTCGGAAGGGGCTCGGGGAGCGGGGCGGAGGTGCCTGGAAGGTGCAGCCCCTCCCCTGTGTAGCCCATGGCTTTTCGCCCTACATGAGTTCGGGAAAGCAATCACATAGGAATAAAAAGCCATAGACCACAGCAGAGGGCTTAGCCAGGATAAGGCAGCAGCTTTGGGGAGAGGGGAGGGGAAAGGGAGAGGGGAATGAGGGGGGAAATGATTCTGTGGGCTGAGCTGGGAGCAGCTGGGAGCACAACCCCAAACCAAAGTGAGTTCCCACCCCAAAGCCAAGGTGGGTTCTTATCAAACCCAGAGTGAGTTCCCACCCCAAAGCCAAGGTGGGTTCTCACCCCAAAACCAGAGTTCCTACCCCAAAACCAAAGTGAGTTCTTATCTCAAATCCAGAGTGAGTTCCCACCCCAAAGCCAAGGTGGGTTCTTATCCCAAAACCAGCATGGGTTCTCACCCCAAAACCAAAGTGAGTTCTTATCAAACCCAGAGTGCATTCCCACCCCAAAACCAAGGTGGGTTCTCACCCTAAAACCACAGTGGGTTTCCACCCCAAAACCAAAGTGAGTTCCCACCCCAAAACCAAAGTGAATTCCCATCCCAAAACCAAGGCAAAAAGTGAGTTCCCGTCCCAAAACCAAAGGGAGTTCCCACCACAAAACCAAGGTGGGTTCCCACAACAAAAACCAAGGGGGGTTCCCATCCCAAAACCAGAGTGGGTTCTCACCCCAAAGCCAAGGTGGGTTCCCATCCCAAATCCAAGGTAAATTCCCACCCCAAATTCACCAAGCCAAGGGTGAGTTACCACCCCAAAACCAGCTTGAGTTCTCACCCCAAAACCAAAGCGAGTTCCCTCTCCAAACCCAGGGTGGGTTTCCACCCCAAAACCAGCATGAGTTCCCAATCCAAACCCAGGGTGAGTTCCCACTCCAAACCAAGGTGAATTCCTACCCCAAAACCAAGGCAGGTTCCCACCACAAAACCAAGGTGGGTTCCCTCCCAAAACCAGAGTGAGTTCCCACCCCAAACCCAGGCTGAGTTCCCACCCCAAAACCAGGGTGTGTTCCCGCCCCAAACCCCCCTCAGCAGCCCGGGGTGGCTCCTCCTGGGTTATCCCCTGGTCAGGAGGAGCAATCCCAGCCTGGAATGTTCCCCTGTCTCAGCAGGGAGCTGACCCCATGCCCTGGCTGCTGTGAGGAGCTGGGACAACTCAGACCCCAATCCCTGGGATTGCAGGGACGGCTCAAACCCCAATCCCAGGATCGCAGGGACGGCTCAAACCCCAATCCCAGGATCGCAGGGATGGCTCAAACCCCAATCCCTGAGATCACAGGGATGGCTCAAACCCCAATCCCTGGGATCACTGGGACAGCTCAAACCCCAATCCCAGGATTGCAGGGATGACTCAAACCCCAATCCCAGGATTGCAGGGACGGCTCAAACCCCAATCCCTGGGATCACTGGGACAGCTCAAACTCCAATCCCAGGATTGCAGGGATGACTCAAACCCCAATCCCAGGACTGCAGGGACAACTCAAACCCCAATCCCTGGGATCGCAAGGACAACTCAAACCCCAATCCCAGGACTGCAGGGCCGGCTCAAACCCGCGGTGCCGGAATTAATTCCAGCATGCCCAGGGAGCAGCCGTGGCACGCTTGATTTCCCCCTCCCGGTGTCCTGGCCGCGGCCCCACCTCATCCCTGTCAGCACCTGGCATCCTCTCCTCTGTGCCGCCTTCCAGAACCCCAAACAAACCCCACAAACCTGCAGCTCCAAGCCAGGCTGCAAACGGAGCTGCACCAATCCCCACCTGCAGCAAACCCACACCTCACATTGCTGGAGCCTACATGGATAAATCCAAATTTTTAGCGAGAAACACTCACCTCAGCGTGCACCCAGCGGCTGGTTTGAAAAAATCTGAATTTTAGGGGATTCACTCAGGGAGGCTGAGCAGGAGCGAAACCCCCGCGCTGGCCCCGCTGCCCCCAGAGCTCACCTGGATGCTCGGCCAGGTTCATCCAACAGAGCCGCCTTTGTGGGCTCAGACAAAGGCCCAAAGAAAGGTCTGGCTGCCAACCCTCCTCCCCCTCACTCCACCTCCCCCGGGGCCTTCTCGGGGGAGTTTCCATCTCTGGACCCACCAAAAAAAATGCGCTGGGGACAAGGTGATGAATTTCAGGGTGGCAGCAGCTCCGCTGAGGGCTGGACACTGGTTCCTCAAGGAAAGAATTCTTCCCTGAAGATTTTTCCTCTCTGCACCTGGGGAAGCTCCTTGGGTGGCACAGGAGGTGCTCAGATTGTCCCTGGGAAAGCTCCGGCCTCTGTCTCAGCTCCCTGCCCCTGCCGGGACACCGCTGGTTCATTAGCGGCTGTTTAATTGCCGGGAGCTGATGAGGTCAGGGTGGGAGAGGCTCCTTTCCTGGCCGGAATCCTCGGGAACTCCAGGTTCTCCGAGCTGCCGGGGTGGGAGGCAGGGAGGGATTTTTGCTGTGGTTTGCAGTAGCAAAGAACACGACTTTGACCTACAAAGAGAACTCCTGGAGCGCCTGGCGGCTCCGAGCTGGCGTTTTCCCAAGGTTTTCCCCTCTTTGATCTCTCCGGGAATGATGAGGGGAAAGGGCCATGGTGTGCCCCACCTGTGACACGGCCACGGTCCCCTCCTGGTATCCCAAAACACGGGGCTGTTCCGGAGCATCCCTTGATCCCAAAATTCCATCCTTGGGAGCAGGTGCTGCACTGGGAAGGCCTTTAGGGAAACCCTCCAGGTGTGGGGGACACACCAGGACCCCAAAATGGGTCCCTGCTCTGCGTGTCCACCCCCAATCTCTACAGATCAGCCTGATCTCATTGGATCAGCCCCAATCCTGATGGATCAGCCCCAGTCCCAAAGAATCAGCCCAAATCCTGATGAATCACCCCCAATCCCGATGGATCAGCCCCAATCCTGATGGGTCAGCCCCAATCCTGATGGGTCAGCCCCAATCCTGATGGGTCAACCCCAATCCTGATGGGTCAGCCCCAATCCTGATGGGTCAACCCCAATCCCAATGGATCAACCCCAATCCCGATAGATCAGCCCCAATCCCATCAGATCAGCTCCAATCCCAACGGGTCAGCCTCAGACCCAATGAATCAGCCCCAATCCCAATGGATCGGCCCCAATCCAAACAGATCAGCTCCAATCCCATCAGATGAGCTCGAATCCCAATGGATCAGCCCCAACCTCAATGGATCAGCCCCAGTCCCAATGGATCAGCCCCAATCCCGATGTATCAACCCCAATCCCATCAGTTCAGCCCCAGTCCCAATGGATCAGCCCCAATCCCATTGTGGAGCAGGACAAACCCAACCAATCCATCACTTCCTCCATGGTGGCTCTTTGGGACACGGCCCTGCGGCACCCACGCCCTTCCCACGGAGGTGACACCCGGCAGCTGCCGTCCCCAGCATGGCAGCACGAGGACACGTGTCCATCCTGGTGCCACCATGGCCTGTCCACACCGCGGGGGACCCCAGGACTGCCCAGAGCCGCCGGCCGAGAGCGCTGAGCTCACCTTTGGCAGCGCGGGAGGGGCGCGGTGCCAGCGGGGACAGGGACAGGGACAGGGACAGGGCTGGCACGGCAGCGGGGACAGGGACAGGGCTGGCATGGCAGCGGGGACAGGGACAGGGCTGGCACTGCCAGGGGGACAGGGCTGGCACTGCCAGGGGGGACAGGGACAGGGCTGGCACTGCCAGGGGGGACAGGGACGGGGTTGGCACTGCCAGGGGGGACAGGACTGGCACTGCCAGGGGGGACAGGGACAGGGCTGGCACTGCCAGGGGGACAGGGCTGGCACTGCCAGGGGGGACAGGGACAGGGCTGGCACTGCCAGGGGGGACAGGACTGGCACTGCCAGGGGGACAGGACTGGCACTGCAGGGGGGACAGGGACAGGGCTGGCACTGCCAGGGGGGACAGGGCTGGCACTGCCAGGGGGGACAGGGACGGGGCTGGCACTGCCGGGGGTGACAGGGCTGGCACTGCCAGGGGGACAGGGCTGGCACTGCCAGGGGGGACAGGGACAGGGCTGGCACTGCCAGGGGGGACAGGGCTGGCACTGCCAGGGGGGACAGGGACAGGGCTGGCATTGCCAGGGGGGACAGGGCTGGCACTGCCAGGGGGGACAGGGACAGGGCTGGCACTGCCGGGGGTGACAGGGCTGGCACTGCCAGGGGGACAGGGACAGGCTGGCACTGCCAGGGGGGACAGGACCTGCACGGCAGGCCCCTGGTGGCATCGCCCTCCCCGTCCTCTCCTCCCCAATCCCTGCTGCAGGGGGTGCCCAGAGCTGCTGGGGGGGCTCACCCCGCATTTTTTGGACCCCCCAACCTTTCTGTCGCTGCGCGGGCACACGGCTGAGCTGGGAGCGGGGAGGGAGGGAGGGAAGGGAGGGAGGGAGGGAGCGGGGTCAGGTATTTCTCCATGCCCAGCTCCGCCGGGCCCGGTAACAAAGGCGCTATTGAACTGCAGCCGCTCTGGTCTGTGAAGCAGAAACCCTCTTGTATCTCCTCCGGTGCCTTTGATCTGCCTCCCCCGGTGGGATGGGGATTACTCATGTCCTGCTGCTCGGGCACCGCTGCCAGCGCCGCGCTGGGGTGGAGGGGACAAAACCCCCAGAAGTGGCGGAATGTCCCAGCGCCATCAGTGCCGCCCTTCCCTCCGCATCCCCAAACCCTTCCCAAACTTTTTCAGGGATCCGCGCCGTGCTCAGCCAAGCGCGGGGGGCGGGAGGAGCCGCGCTCAGCGCCTCGCATTCCTGCGCTGTAATTAAAGCCGGTGAGCTGGGCGGAGGGGGGAATTTCCCAAAGGGTTTTACTGGCGTCTGGACAAGGGTCAGACAATGAGAACATTTGACAGGGTGCCCAAATCCGCCGTAGCTTGGATACGAGCGCTCAAAGCCTCCCCCGTGCTCCTCGTCCCAGGCGCTGCTTTGGGGGAGGTTTGGGCAGGTTGGGAGGTGGGGACGGCGCCGGGGACTCTCACAAAACCCTCACAGCCCGGCCAGGCTGCCCCAAAAATGCCAAAGCATTGAACAGCACAAACCCTGGAACCGCATTCCCGGCGGGATGCGCCTGGAAATCCCGGCTGGAGGCACCAAACGCACCTTGGGGACTCCCAGCGCTCGGATCGATGCTTTCAAAAGTGTTTTGCTGCCTTCAGCAGGTCCCTGCCTCGCTCCCTGAGGGATCCAGGGGCGCTGGGGGCTTATCCTGGTTTTGCCAATCCCGGGGGATATTTGGGATGCTCTGACAACCTGCCCGGAAACCATCCCAGTTTCCCCAAAGCTCTGGAGTGGCTTTGGAAAATCTCACTCCCTCCTGCTTTTCTGGTTCGTTTGCAGAAATCCCTGGGTGCTCCCAGAGCACCCAGAGAGGCTCGAGTGGGATCTCCCTGGGGTGCCCACGTGGCAGCACCCAAAAGGAGGACACCCAAAATTGGAGCTCGGGGGGGATCCTGCAGGGATCTGAGAGCTCCCAGCGCCATTCCCGAGGCTCATTCCCACTTTTCCCAGCTCCCTGTGTCCCAGGAGCAGGCAGAGCTTGGGACATGTGCAGAACCTGTCTGGGGCTGCCCTTAACGAGAGATGGACATAAATTAATAAATTAAATTAATAAATAAATTAATCACCCCCTGAGGCCTGGGATGGACAGGGCGGATGGACAGATGGAAGGACAGATGGATGGACGCTCCAGAGCAGAACCTGCAGCTCCTCATTTCCCACAGACATCCACACCAGTTGCACCCCAAGCAGGTGGAATGTTTGGGGGGATCAGCTCCCCCTCCCCAGCCCCATCAGGCCCCGATTCCCGGTGGATTTTTAAACTTTAACCCTCAGAATTCAGGGAGCAGCTCCAGCCAGAGTTTGGGCAATGCTCCATTCTTGAGCTGTCTTGACCAGCGGCTCCAGCCCAGCCAGATCAGATCTCCTAATCTCATTTCTGAGGCGCCCGGGATCGTGAATTGGGGATTTAGAGAATATTTGTCATTGCAGCAATGTCATTTCCCAGCCTTTCCCTCCTTCCCCGAGTCTTTATGTCCGGAATTTTTGGCTTCATGGGAACATGAAAAAAGGGAGGCTCTGGAATATTTGTGGTGCAGCTGAAGGTGCCACTTGTGCATCTCATGGACGGGGTGATTCCAGGGTTATTTGTGGATTTTAATCAGATTTTTCATCACCTCCTGATTTTCTACCGAGAGCTGCTTGAACAGAGCCCAGATCTTTGCAGAATTCCTGATAAATCTTCCAGGAATAGAAAAGGGGGAAGGTGATAAAAATGAGGAATCCCCCAGCTCCTGCAAATCTCAGAGCAGAGCCCCAGTGCTTCCCTACAGAGCAGAGGGTGAGACCAACACCTTTGTGGGGACATTCCAGGGAATTTGCTCCACAAATCCCTGTTTTCAGCCACGGCAGCATCACAGGCAGAGCTCCAGAATATTTCCTATGGAAAAAGGAGACTCCAGAACATTTCCCATGGAAAAAAAGGAGGCACCAGAACAGCTCCCTTCCCCATGGAAAATCCACTTTGGGAAGGGCCAAACCTCTCCCGATTTTCCAGGTGCACACACAACCACAGCTCTGTGGATCCAGAGCTCAGAATCCAGAGTGGAGCTGCTCCGGGTTTGTTTGGAGGAGGGAAAAGGAATTTTTCATTCCTGGCTACTTTTGAACTTCATCCCTGTTGGGATGTTCCTGATCCTGTTGGGATCCATCCCTCTCAGCACAGACATGGCAGCCCAGGAGATGTTTTCCTTCTCCAGTGGGAATTCCAGGCTTTCCCTACATCAGGAATTTGTGTGGGGCTGTAAGGTGCTGAGGGGGCAGCGCTGTCCCCACACTGGGCAGTCCCACAGGAGTGGATTTTCCATTCTGCCTGAGGCTGCAGAAATGTTCCCCCAGGAGAAGTTTGAGCCATGAGGGATATGAACCCTGTTATTCCTGGTTATTCCCTGTTATTCCTGGTTATTCCCAGTTATTCCCAGTATTTTGCATCTCTGGTTTGTTTGTCCCACTCAGCTTTAAGCACAAAACCAACCTGGAGGAGCTGCAACCTCTCCTTCCCACTTTTCCACTCCCAACCCTCCTTTTCCCTCTTCCCCACATCTCTTACTGTAGGTGAAAAGAAAAAAAATATCCTCCACCTCTAAACGATTTCATTTCTCAGCTAGCTGGGAAAAATTCAGGATAAATTCATTTCTGTTTGACCCCTCGGTGCTCTGAAAACCAACAAATCCATGCTGGGCAGGGAAGGGACCCTTGGAGAAGGGGTCAAAAAAGGATCCCAGGATCCCAAAATCATGACAGGTCCCAGCCCAAATCCCAAATCCCTCTGCCCAGCCTCACTGCCCTTTGCCAAATTCCTCCGGATTTATTTCCAGGGAGGGAAGGGACGAGATAATGACCCAGATCTGTTCCTGCTCACTCGCCATCAATTTTTCCATGGAGCCCATTAGGAGAGGGCAGCAGCAGCAGCTCGGGGATCCAGGTAAGGCTCTCACTAACAAGATCCTCCCGGGCCTTTTAGCACATTCCTGGGCACAGAGATTTCAGCTCCCGCCGCCCCAGCTGTAATTAAGTCTGGGCTGTGAGGCAGGAGATGCCGCAGGAGCCGGGGGGAATTTGTCTCCATTTGCTGGAGCTGTTGGGGGCTGGTGAGGGAGGGTTTGGATCAGGCAGGGATGGGGGATTGATGGTCTGGATCACTCAGGGATGGGGATTGATGGTCTGGGTCAGGCAGGGAGGGGGAATTGATGGTCTGGATCACTCAGGGATGGGAATTGATGGTCTGGGTCAGGCTGGGACAGGGGATTGATGGTCTGGATTTGGATTAGGCTCAATGGTCTGGATCAGGCAGGGGTAGGGGTCAGTGGTCTGGCTCCATCAGGGATCAGGGGTCAGTGGTCTGGATCGGGCAGGGATGGGGGATTGATGGTCTGGATTTGGATCAGGCTCAATGGTCTGGATCACTCAGGGATGGGGGATTGATGGTTTGGATTTGGATCAGGCTCAATGGTCTGGATCAGGCAGGGATAGGGGTCAGTGGTCTGGATCAGGCAGGGATGGGGATTGATGGTCTGGATTGGGCAGGGATGAGGAATTGGTGGTCTGGATCTGGATTTGGATCAGGCTTGATGGTCTGGCCCTGGCAGGGATGAGGGGTCAATGGTCTGGGTCCATCAGGGATCAGGGGTCTGGATCACTCAGGGATGGGGGATTCATGGTCTGGACCTGGATCTGGATCAGGCTCAATGGTCCGGATCGGGCAGAGATGGAGGATTGATGGTCTGGGTTTAGATCTGGATTAGGTTCCATGGTCTGGCCCTGGCAGGGATGGGGATCAATGGTCTGGGTTTGGATCTGGATCAGGCTCAGTGGTCTGCATCACTCAGGGATGGGGGATTGATGGTCTGTATCTCAATCAGGCTCAATGGTCTGGATCAGGCAGGGATGGGGATCAATGGTCTGGCTCCATCAGGGATCACGGGTCAGTGGTCTGGATTGGTCAGGGACAGGGGATTCATGGTCTGGATTGGGCAGGGAGGGGGGATTGATGGTCTGAGTCAGGCAGGGATGGGGGTTTCATGGTCTGGATCACTCAGGGGTGGGGGACATGGTCTGGATCTGGATCAGGCTCAATGGTCTGGCTCAGGCAGGGGTGAAGGATTGATGGTCTGGATCGGTCAGGGACAGGGGATTGATGGTCTGGGTCAGGCAGGGATGGGGGTTTCATGGTCTAGATCACTCAGGGATGGAGGATTGATGGTCTGGATCACTCAGGGGTGGGGGATTGATTGTCTGGATCTGGATCAGGCTCAATGGTCTGGGTCAGGCAGGGATGGGGATTGATGGTCTGGACCTGGATCTGGATCAGGCTCAGTGGTCTGGCCCTAGCAGGGATGAGGGATTGATGATCTGGCAGGTGGTCTGGATCAGGCAGGGATGGGGGGATCAATGGTCTGATTCCAGAAGGGTTTGGGGATCAATGGTCTGGTTCCATCAGGGATCAGGGGTCAGTGGTCTGGCCCTGGCAGGGATCAGGGATCAATGGTCTGGTTCCATCAGGGATCAGGGGTCAGTGGTCTGGCCCTGGCAGGGATCAGGGATCAATGGTCTGGTTCCATCAGGGATCAGGGGTCAGTGGTCTGACCCTGTCAGGGACACAGAGCTGCGCTCCTGGGCAGTGCAGGCACTGGACCCTGGTGTTCCCTGCTCCCCTCAGAGCTCCAGGAACTCCGGTTTGGGACTGGAGGGAGCTGGGCTGAAGGGGCCGGATCAGGTCTCAGGAGTGACCAGAGCAGAGGGAACAAAGAGATGCAGGAATTGAACGGGGAAGGTGAGGAAGGAGCCCCCTGGGGCTTGTCCAGGGATGGGACCCTCAGCTCCACAGGGACCACTCCAGCTCCCCTGGGAAGAGCCTTCCATGGGCTCAGACCCATCTCAGGTGACCCCAAATAACTCCAGGAACATCACCCTGGGCACAAACTTGGGAAGAAATGACACCAACCCTTCTCCCACATCACCCAGCAGGGCTGAGCCCTCCAGCACAGGCGTGGGGGAGCAGTTATTAATTAATTATTAATTATTATTGGGGACTTAGAGAATATTTGTCATTTAACAATGTCATTCCCCAGCCTTTACCTCCTCCAATAATTCTCAGACTTTTTTGGCTTCATAGGAACATTTCCTATGGAAAAAAGGAGACTCCAGAACATTTCCCATGGAAAAAAAGGAGGCAGCACATGGATCAGCCCCTGGAGAGGGAGCAGGGCCATCCCAGAGCCCTTTGGATGCTGGGGAACCCTCGGAGCCAGGGCCAGGGGGAGGCAGGTGTGGGATATTTGTGCTCTGGATGCTGTCAGTCCTGCTGTTCCCTGAAATTCCCTGTAATTCTTTGTTTTTCCTTGTTTTTCCTTGTTATTCCCTGGTTTTCCCTGTAATTCCCTCTTATGCCTTGATGTTCACTGTTTTTCCCTGTTATTCCCTCTTATTTCCCGTTATTCCTGGTTATTCCCCGTCATTCCTGGTTATTCTCTCTTATATCCTGTTGTTCCCTGTTACTCCCAGTTATTCCCTCTTATTCCCCATTATTCCCAGTTATTCCCCATAATTCCCAGTTATTCCCTGTTTTTCCCCATAATTCCCAGTTATTCCCTCTTAATCCCCGTTATTCCTTGTTATTCCCTGTTATTCCGTGTTCCCTGTTATTCCCTGTTATTCCTGGTTATTCCCCATTATTCCCTGTCCTTCCCTGCTATTCCCTGTTATTCCCCATTATTCCCCATTATTCCCCATTATTCCCTGTTATTCCTGGTTATTCCCTGTTGTTATTCCCTGTTATTCCCTCTAATTTCCTGTTGTCCCCTGTTATTCCTGGTTATTCCCTGTCATTCCCCATTATTCCCGGTCATTCCCAGTCATTCCCAGTCATTCCCAGTCATTCCCAGTCGTTCCCAGTCACTCCCTGTCCCCATCGATCCCGGTTCCTGGCACACCTTGGCCCCCCTCAGCACGGGCAGGAATTTCCCCCGGAGCCGCTCCCTGCCCCGCTGGCCACCCTGAGTGCTCAGTGTCCCCTCCCAGGGGACAGCCACACCCGCGGGGGTCCCAGCGCCGCGGGGACACCCCAAGGTTCGGTGTCGGGGTGTCCCAAACCTGTCCCTGAGCCTGGAGCCACCCCAGCCCCGCTGCTGCCACCTCTCCCTGGGGACACAAAACCACCAGGAGGGGACATTTTTTTTTTTTTGGAGAGGGCCCCGGGTCTCCCGGGGCTCGCCCTCCCCTCACCTCGGTGGCCCTGAACCTCCTGGCAGGGAAAAATCCTCATTTTCCTGAGCCAGTCCAGACACGTGAGAGCAGCACCGCGCACCCCGAGACCCCCCAGCAGCCCCCAAACCCCTGCACGACCCCCGGGACCCCCTGAGGCCCCTCCATTACCACAACACACCTGAACGAGCAGCGGGGATCGGGCGAGGCCAAAAAAAACCCCCAAAAAATCGCGGCAATTCCTCTCTGCGAGTCCTGGCTGACATCACCGCTCAGGTTGATACACGCACGGCTTGGTTTATCTTTCTTTGGGATTACCTCATCGGAGAGGACACGGAGAGCCTCCCGCTCCTCTCCCGCTCCCTCTCCCCCTTTTCCTCCATCCTTTTCCCTCTCCCAGCTCAGAGCTGCAAGTTTGCAGCCGGAGGAAGGAATGGCTGAGATGCGGCTCCCGCAGCTCCCCCAGCCCCGCCGGCCACGCCGCCGCTTCCTCCCGCATCCCTCCAGGATCCGGGGACATCCAGGGTGATCCAAGTGGATCCAGGGTGATCCAGCCAGGCTCAAACCCTCTCCGTACCCTCCTAAAATCAACCCCGCGCTCCTGCAGCAGGGCAGGGGGGTTTATTCCCTCTACAAACAATGCCAAAGTGTTTGCACACACACACACACACACACACAAAACCCGGTCCTGCCCTCCCGGCTTCGCTCTGGGAGAGACAAAAAAAACTTAAATCCGTCCGCAGGATCAGCAATTCCCAGCCTGGAATGCAAGGGTTAACGAGCTCACGTGTAATTAACCGATCACTACGTTAGCATGTGTTGCATGTAATTCTCTGTCAACATAAATAATGGGGGTAAAACACGAAAATCCCCGCGCGCCTCACGAATATTCACACCCAGATGAATTTTTGGCCAGTTCAGGGTTATTTTCACCCATAACAAAGCCAATCTCTTTTTTTTTTCCCCCTCCCCGAGCTGCCTCCACAAGAACAGAGCCACAGCCACAGCACCGCCGAGAGAATGAAATGCAAATATTGGCACATTTTTCCAGCTCGGATGGATTTGGGATGCTCCGGGCTGGCATCGGCGGGGATGCTGCCCAGGTGAGGCAGCGGGGAGCGGGGCTGCAGGTGCTCAGCTCCGATCCCCCCCGGTGCCCCCGCTCGCCCTCACGCACGCAACTCCTGCAGGCAACGCTCCAGACAAAGAAAACCAGAGAGGGAAAAAAAAAAAAAAGAAAAAGAAAATAATAATTAAAAAAAGAAAACAAACCGGCCGTCTTACTTTTTTTTTTTTCCTCCTTTTCTCTTTTTTTGCTTTCCTTTCCCTCCCTCCTCTCTCCTCCCGCAGCCTCACCCGCGGGACTCCAGCGATTCTTCTTGTGGGGAGCGGGGGGTGCGAGGATCCTGCGGAGCAACTTCAGGAGGCGCCGGGAGCCGCTCGGGAGAACCGAGCGGAGACACCGGGGAGGGCTCGGCCGGAGGAGAAGAGAAGGAACAAAAGCCCCGGCGCTGGTGCTGAATTGGTGCCTTCCCAATCGCGGAGGGGATGGCGAGGCTGTGTGTGGCTGCGGGGCGGGAGGGGGCGGGTGAAGGGGCGATGGGGAGAGGCCTCCCCTCCCTCCCACCCGGCTGGGGCCGGGCCGCCCGCAGCCCCGAGCCGAGCTGGTGCATAAATTATCTCCTGGCTCTCCATCTCTCGCCTCCCGAGCCGCGCATCCCCGCCGATTTCCCATTCCCCGCACGGCGGATGCGGTACCCAGGGCAGGGCCCCGCCGCTGCCCCCCAGCCCCGGGCAGCGCTGCCGCCTCTCCGCTGCTCTTCCCGGTTTTTCCCGGCTTTTCCTGGCTCTTCCCGGCTTTTCCAGGCTCTCCCAGCTCGCCTCTCTCCTGCTTTCCCCCTTCCTGCTTTGTCTCCGGCCCCGTCTCAGACACAAAAGAGCCTCTGACCTGGGAGGAGAAATCCCCTTTTCCAGGAAAATAATAATAATAATAATAATAAAAACCCACCCGAGGTCTCCTGTGCGCGCTTTGAGCAGGCAGGGGAATTAAAAATATCTGGGCTAGCTCGGAATCAGAGGCAGCGTTGCTCCCCTAATGAGTTTAATTAGCGGGGTGAGGATGGAAGCGGCTCTCCCTGCATCTTTCCCTGCATCTTTCCCTGCATCTTTCCCTGCATCTTTTTCCCTGGCTGCCCGCGCTCCCCGCGCTCTTCCAGAGGTTTTTTTGGCGTTTTCCCACTTCCAGGAGCTGCCGGGGCAGGAGCTGTGCCTGGCTGCAGCTCTGGGCGCCTTAAGCAGAGGGTTCAGACAGGATTAAATCCCAAACGCACATCCCGACTCCTCCGGGGCTTGGCAAAGCCAAGACAAAGTCGGATTTGGGACTTTTTGTTGTTGTTGTTGTTGTGGTTTGTTCCTCGTTGCTCCCCCTCGGCCTCAGCTCTCCCAAATCCCGGCTGCCAGCGGGAAAACAGCGCGGGATTCAGGGGGATTTAGCCGGGATCCGGAGCCGGATCCTCCTCCCGTGGCAGCGCCGGCGGAGAGCGGCGTTACCTCACCCGGGCCGGGCCGGGGGGTGCGGGGTCAGCCGCCCTGGGGACCCCGGAGATCCCTGAAGGGGCACAAGGATCCTCCCTGCTCCCTAAACAACTCCAGAAATCCAAATTTTATCTGTGAATTTGGCCATCCTCCATGTCCCCCAAATAACTCCAAAAATTCAAATTTTATCTGTGAATTTGGCCATCCTCCCTGCCCTCTAAATAACTCAAAAAATCCAAATTTTAGTTTTTAATTTGGCCACCCTCCTTGCTCCCTGCCCTCTAAACAACTCCAAAAATCCAAATTTTATCTGTTAATTTGGTCACCCTCTGTGCTCCCTAAATAACTCCAAAAATCCAAATTTTATCTGTGAATTTGGCCACCCTCCCTGCTCCCTAAACAACCCCAAAAATCCAAATTTCAGCTGTTAATTTGACCATCCTCCGTGCCCTCTAAACAACTCCAAAAATCCAAATTTTATCAGTTAATTTGGCCACCCTCCATGCTCCCTGCCCTCTAAATAACTCAAAAAATCCGAATTTCAGCTGTGAATTTGGCCACTCTCCTTGCTCCCTGTCCTCTAAATAACTCAAAAAATCCAAATTTTAGCTTTTAATTTGACCACCCTCCGTGCTCCCTGCCCTCTAAACAACTCCAAAATCCAAATTTCAGCTACAGGGATGTGGGTGAGTGGCGGGATGGATCCTGCTCATCCTTCCCCTGAACGAGGATGGGACAAGAGATGAATTCCCCTGATGTGCCCGGACAGCTCATTAACCGATGGGCCTAATGAGCTGCTGGGGCTGTCCAAGGAGCCTTGGGATGGTGGGATAATGTTGGAATTGCTGGAGCAGGAGATCCAGGCAGGCCAGGAGCATCAGGGAAGGCTGAGCCACCTCCGAGCATCTGCTCTGCTCTGACATTGAGCTCACTTGGGCTTCCTTTTTATTTATTTTTAATTTTTTTTTTTTTTTTTAATGTTTCTCTTTTTTTTTTATTATTTATTATTTTTTAAATTTTTTTTTTATTTTTTATTTATTTTTTATTTATTTTTTATTTATTTATTTTTCTTTTTAATTGTCTTGCTGCCCCTCATTTGCATAATCCCCCACAATGCAGCTCGGCGGGACTTTTATTTTTCTTTTTTTTTTTTTTTTTTGCTCCGAGCTAATAAATAAAGACGACAAAAATAAAACGTGTCATGTAAGATTTGCTTCCATTCCTTGCCTTTGTCAGGGAGCTCTCTCCAGCCAGGAATGACGCTGGCGGCGTTGATCTCGCAGGAATTGTCAGCCCCAGCCTGCCACGAGCAGCGACTTCCCCCGGTGCTCAACTTCTCCAGATGTTTCCAGCTGAACTCAGGAAAAGGCGGCTGTGGAAAAACCGGGATGCTCTCCTGGCTCCCAAAGCTTTTCCCCAAAATCCTCCCGCCCCAAAAATATCCCCCAGCCCACCGAAATGTTCCTTGTGGTATTTTTTGTGGCAGGTGCCTGAGGTGTTTTATTTTTGGAGGGTTTAATTCAGAATTGTGGGGTGTTGTGGTTTCCTCGCCTCCCCTGAGCTTTGCCCAGCGCTCCTCTCATTGTGATGTTGAATTACTGATCAAATTCACTCCCCGAGCTGAGGAAAAGGAGAAATTCCTGCACCCTGAATATCTGAATGGGCTCAGGGCTGTTTGCTGTGGGAGATTTCCCCCTTGGTATGGTGAGAATTTATTTGTCCCCTTCCAAGAAATCGGCTGGATGGACTCGGGATATCGATGGGGACAGCAGAGATCCCACCCCAAAACAGCCTTAGCAGGCTCTGAGTGTCAAAACACGATTTAAAATAAATTTTGGGGTGTTTTCCCGGGATGGAGCTCGGCTGGGAGCGCGGGAGCTGCTGGAGGATCCCTGGAATCCGGAGGATCCCTGGAATGCCAGGCCTGCCAGGACATTTGGGTCTGATGGGGCTCCTCAGACTCCTGGGGGTGTAAAGGGATTTCCTTTGAAATTCCTCGGGATTTCACACCTCCTGCGCTCCAGCTGTTGGGTTTTTCCTCTTTTTTCCCCCCCAGCTTTTGATCCTGGAGGATTCTCAGCTCTGACCCAATAACACTTCAGCATTTCCTGCTGCTCTGTTTGCTCAGAAAAGCCTGAAAACGCCACCCCTGAAGGGTAAAACCCACAAGACAAACAAAAACCTGATCATGGGCGAGGTTCCTTATTTATCTTTTAAACCCTGCCCCATTTCACCTCACTTTTATGGCTGATTCAGAGTGGGAGAACTTCCCTCCTTGAGAAAAAAACAATAAAAATCCATCCACGACAGGATGGAATTCCATTCCCAGCTCATCCCAGCAGCGAAATCTTCACCCCAACGGTCTGGAGCAGCAGATCCAAGTGCTGGGATGTGAAAACGGAGCTCTGGGAGCTGGGAATGCAGAGATCCATGAGGATGGAAAGAAGGAAAAAGCAGCGGGAGCATCGGGAATGAGACGAGGCCGGCTGTGCAGTGTCTCCCTGCAGGATGCAGCGAATAATTTCCCTTTTCCCCCACAGCACGGAGGCGAGAGGACGGGATCATCCGTCTTCATTACACGCCCGGAATAGGCTCTGTCAGGTTCTGCTGTAAAACCGATCAATATTCCCTCGGCCTGGCTGCCCACGAGCTGCACAGGCAGGGAGGGCACCGGGATGTGCCAGGCACCACTTTGGGGCACAGCAGGGACCCCCACGGGGCTGGGGGGACAGGGAGATGCTCAATTATTGCCACACACGCTTGGGTTTTAAAGGAGTTCATGGTTTTTTTCTCATTTAGGCTCCCTGGGGGTTTCCCTTTGCTGTAAAATCTGCAGGCAGCAGAACAAATCTCCTGCTGCAAAACCCCGCAGGAAGTTTGGCTCAGGGAGCGAAAATCCCCCAGGAAAGGATTCTTTGCCCAGTTGCAGTCACAAAATCCAGCTCAGGCGGCAAAGCCAGCTCAAATCAGAGCTGGCACCTCCAGGGAAGCTCCGGGGATGCAGGTTGGAAGATGGAGATGGGCTCAGCAGCATTTCTGATGTCTGGGATGCTGAGAACCACCTGAGAGAGGAGAGACCCTGCAACGGGAAACCCTCAGGGGACACCTTGGATGTCCCGTGTGGATACGGGTGTCCCAATCATGGATACAGATGTCCCAATTATGGATACAGGTGTCCCAAATATGAATACAAATGTCCCAATCATGGATACAGGCATCCCAAAACTGGGATTTGCTCCATTCCTGGAAGCAAAGCACCCACAACCATCATGCCAGGTGGAATATAGGGGCAGGAAATGTGGGGTTCCAGGGGGAATGCAGGGTCGGGCTGGGTGATTTGGGGTGCCCCGCAGCACCCCGGGCTTCCAGGAGCTTCCAGCTGCATTCCCTGTGGGAGAAATAAATCCCATTTTACAGCTGCTCTCCCCCGGCACGGATTTCAAAGGAAGAATTCCTAGCGACCGCCTCTTGGTTTATTTTATTTTGCTTTTTTTCCTCTCATCAGCATCCTGAAGGAACTGGGGCATTTATTGACCTCCCGAGCTAAAGCGACGACATCACTTTAGGTTTTCCATCCTGGCAGGGGCAGCAGTGCCCTGGGTTACCCTGCCAGCTGTGCCCACAGTCTGTGTTCCATCCCATCCCCAGGAGCTGCTGGAACCAGCTGGGGCAGTGTTTCCCTTCTCTCCTGTCCATGGCCCAGCAATGCCGTGCCCATGGCTCATGGGGAACTCCCTGCGGGAGCTGTCTCTGGTTCATGGGCCAGCAAGGAGCCACTGCAGGGCTCAGAGAATGAGATCAGCCCATGGGGAGATGCTCCGCCCAGGGGGAGGAGCCAAGCATTCCCACCTGGATAGAATCTGGGATTTGGGACAGCACAGGGAGCCCTGACCCACTGCACTCCCAGAGGACAAGAGCTGCCAGAGCTTTCTACAGGATCAGTGCTTGGACAAGAGCATTTCATCTGCACTGCTGCCACCACCCTGACTGACAGGGGGTCAGGTTGGATTCTGACTCTGTCAGGGTTTTTTTTTTTGTACTATTTTTTATTTTATTTTATTTTATTTTACTTTTTTCTACTTTATTTTATTTTATTTTACTTTATTATTTTACTTCTTTCTTTTCCTCTTATTAAATTGTATTTCTGACTTGGAGTCTCTCACTGGTTTTGCTTTCAAACCAGCACACCAGGACAACTGTGGGTCCCTCACTGGGGCAACCACACACCCCTCAAAGTGACCTCAGCCCTGGCATGACCCCTCCATGCCCACCCTGCAAACCCTTCCTGGGGTAAAAATGGGGGTCTGGTGATTCCCCCTGCCCTGGGGGGCTCCTCCACGCCTCATGGCTGAGCTCCTGCCACAACAAAAATCTCCCATCAGGCCAGACAAGCCCCATTTGTCTCGCCCCCAGCGTGGCCACAGAACCAAAAATAAACCAATAAAGGAGCAACGGCCTCGAGAGGCAGCGGCAGCAGCAGCAGCAGCAGCAGCAGTGCAATTACAGCAGCCAGAGCTGCAGCAGCTGTGCCCAGCTCTGTGGCCAGCCAGGACCCCAGAGCTCCCCTGCCCCTGACAGTGGTGACAGCAGTGACAGCGGTGACAGCAGTGACAGCACCAGCTGCTGGCCCTCAGCCCCTGGCTGGGCTTCTCTGAGATGCTCTTGGTTGTGCCACGGCACCTCTGGGAGTGCTGGCAGGGGCTGGTGACAGCTCTGAGGGGCTCCCCTGGGTGACAGCTCTGAGGGCTCCCCCCACACAGGTGGGACACTGGGGAGGAGTTGTCCCCTGGGAGGGTGGCGAGGCCCTGGCAGTGCCCAGAGAATCCTGGAAGTGTCCAAGGCCGGGTTAGACGGGGCTTGGAGCAGCCTGGGATAGTGGGAGGTGTGGGAGGTGGAACTGGATGGGCTTTGAGGTCCCTTCCAACCCAAACCAGTTTGGATTCCACGGTTGTTGCAGGGTTTGGGGCGATCAGGTAACAGCGAATAACTCAGACACCCCAACCCCGCGTGTGGCTCAACCTGTGCGGGGTGGAAACCCCAAATTGGGACAGCACCCCTCACTCCTCCTCTCTGTCAGCTTTAATGAACGATCCGCTCGAGTTCTGCTCCTCTGCACTGTCCCAGCAGCCAAACTGTGACCCAGGGACCCTGATCCTGGTGGCACCGTGTCCCTGTCCCTGTCCCGGGCCCTGGGGCAGCTCCAGCCTGGGTGGGACGCGCTGGGCGTTTTCCTCCGTTTGTCACGGAGATCCCTCATGGCATTTTTGTGGAGGGGAGATGAATTTCGGGGAGCTCCGGGCTCCAATTTCCCCTCGGCGATGTCTCTGAGCCGCAGCCGCGCTCGCGTCCGGCCGCTGCCACTGATGGAATTTGATTCCGCTCTGCCAAATCCGCCGGGCTGCGAACACATTCCCGCTCCTGATTAATGTGAGTAATTTCTGCTTGAGAGAAGGTTTGAAATGAGCAGCCGAGGGGAAGCGAGCGGGGAGGGTTCCCCCCCTGTCCCCCCCTCCTCCCCCGGCGCTCGCTGCTGTTTGCATTTCCCAGCTCGGGGATGGGCGAGCAGCTGAACAGACTCGCTGGCCCCGGTTCAGCGCGGCAGAAGGTGCGGGAGGCGGGGGGGGATGCGGGGATAGGCGGGGGGAGCGAGCCAGGAGACCCCTGGACCCCGGCAGGACGGGGAAGAGACCCCCCGGGCCCGGGCAGGACGAGCCAGGGGACCCCCGGGCCCCGGCCAGGGACCCCCAGGCCCCGCGGAGCCCGGCCCCGCTCAGCCACACCGGGGGAAAAGGGGGAACACGGGGGGATTCACGGCGGGGACATGAGGGGACACAAGGGAATATCAGGGGGACATTGAGGGACTCACGGGGGACACAAGAGGGACACGAGGGGACATTGGGGGACACTGAGGGAATCACAGAGGGACAGGAGGGGACATGGAGGGACATTAAGGGACTCATGGGAGGACACAGAGGCGACACGAGGGGACATGGGGGGGACATCGAGGGACTCACAGGGGGACATCAGGGAACACGTGGAGGGAACATGGGCGGACATTAAGGGACTCATGGGGGGAACACTGGGGGACATCAGGGGACATTGAGGGACCCACAATGGGGGACAACCAGAGATACATGGGGGGCATACGGGGGGGACACGAGGGGGACACGGGGGGACATCGAGGGACTCAGGGGAGGAACATCCAGGGATGCACAGCGGGGACATGACGGGGACACAGAGGGGACATTGAGAGACTCAAGGGGAACATCGGGGGAATACGGGGGGGGACACGAGGGGGACACATGGGGACACTGAGGGACTCATGGAGGGGACACTGAGGGGAACATGGTGGGGACACGGGGGGTACACGGGGGGTACACAGAGGGGACACTGAGGGGACATACGGAGGGACATTGGAGGAGTCATAGGAGGACACGTGGGTTACATGGAGGGGAAACAGGGAGGACAGAGAGGGACACGAGGGGACACAAAGGGGACACAGGGAGACACAGGGGAATACAGGAGAGGATGAGGGGGGACACGAGAGTGACACAAAGGGGACACAGAGGGACACGAGGGGACACAAAGGGGACACAGAGGGACCCGAGGGGACACAAAGGGGACACAGAGGGACACGAGGGGACACAAAGGGGACACAGAGGGACACGAGGGGACACAAAGGGGACACAGAGGGACACAGAGGAATACAGGAGAGGATGAGGGGGGACACGAGAGTGACACAAAGGGGACACGGAGGGGACACAGAAGGGACTTTAGGCCGGTGAGCCAAAAGGTGAGGGGAAAAGGGGGGTCCCGCCTAGGGGTACCCCGGCTTCGGGTCAAGGGTGTCCTGTCCCCCCCGTGAGTCCAGCCAGGGCTCTGCCCTCCTGTCCCCAGCCTGGGGTCACCCTCCGAGTGTCCCCCCATCCCTGCCCTTCCCTCCCGCCCCACCCGGGCCTCCCCATCTCCCTACTGGGCATCCCCAGCGCCATCCCCGGGCTGCTGTGAGCCCCGAGGTGGCCACGGGGCTCTCCGGGTGCTTTCCGAGAGGCAGCACCGCTTGTCCCAGGCCAGCCCCATCCCTGCGCCCCCCAGAAAAGCCGCCCCACACCGGGGGCTTTGTAGGACGCGTTGGAGCCGCAGGAGCGGCGGGAGCTCCCCCGCCCCCTCCGGCGTCTCCCTGAGGAGCAGCGGTGGCTTCGCGTCTCCTTCCCAATTTATTTTTATAAGGAAGCAGAAAAAGAGACAGAGAAAGAGAGAGGGAGGGAGGGAGTCACATCCTAATCTGGCAAAATGTCAGGGAGTGATTCAGAGAAGAGGCGAGCGGCACAGAGAGGCAGCCCACACAGGAGACTCGCTTCTGATTTCCAAATGTCAGCATGTCCTTTAATTAAATGCTGATTAACAGGGGACGTGCTCCCCAGCGCCCGGCTGCTGCTGCTGCGGCTGCAAACTCCACAGAGAGCCCGGGAGCAGCTCCGCCAGCTCCGGGATGAGCTCCGGGCACGGGGGAGAGGCGGGAGAGCCACGGGAGCCGAGCGGGGCCGTGCCCAAATCCCGGCGCCTTCTCCTGTCCTTGACCCCCGGGATTTTTGTCCCCATGGGAAGTCGCAGTGGGTGATTTTTGACCCCCGTGATTTTTGTCTTTGTCCCCACGGGACGTCAGAATGGGTGATTTTTGTCCCCTGTGATTTTTTTTTCCCTGTGATTTTTGTCCCCACGTAAAGTCACAGTGGGTGATTTTTGACCCAGCCCGTGATTTTTGTCCCCTGTGATTTTTGTCCCCACGTGAAGGTACAGTGGGTGATTTTTGTCCCCTCTGATTTTTGTTCCCTGTGATTTTTGTCTTTGTCCCCACGGGAAGTCGCAGTGGGTGATTTTTGACCCCTGGGATTTTTGTCCCCACATGAAGGTACAGTAGGTGATTTTTGACCCAGCCCGTGATTTTTGTCCCCTGTGATTTTATTTTTTCCTGTGATTTTTGTCCCCATGTGAAGTCACAGTGGGTGATTTTTTTTTTGTCCCCCGTGATTTTTGTCTCCACATGAAGTCGCAGTGAGTGATTTTCGACCCCTGGGATTTTTATCTCCTGTGATATTTTATCCCCTGTGATTTTTGTCCCCACATGAAATCGCAGTGGGTGATTTTTTGTCCCCCATTATTTTTGTCCCCACAGGAAGTCACAGTGAATGATTTTTGTCCCCCGTGATTTTTGTCCCCCGTGATTTTTGTCCCCACAGGAAGTTGCAGGGGGTGGGTTTTGTCCCCCGTGATTTTTGTCCCCTGTGATTTTTGTCCCCTGTGATTTTTGACCCCTGTGATTTTTGTCCCCACCTGAAGTTGCAGTGGGTGATTTTTGACCCAGCCTTTGACTTCTGTCCCCACAGGAAATGGCGGGTGGAGGTCACAGGATCTCAGGGTGGCCCCTGGCCCCTGTATCACACAATCTCTGGTGTCCCCATTCCCTGTGTCACAGGATCTCTGGGTGTCCCTTGTCCCTGTGTCACACCACCTCTGGGTGTCCCCATTCCCTGTGTCCCAGGATCTCTGTGTGTCCCCTGTCCCCGCGGTGCCCCGCTCAGCTCACAGCCTCAATCTCTCCCCTCCCGCCTCCCGCGGTGCCGCCGCCGATTCCCAAGCGCCACCTGACGGCCCCGGCTCCGGGAGGATTTGTTGTTCAACATTTCCCCAGACAGACACAGACACAGGAACCGGCTGCGGGGCTGGAAATGCGAAATGGGGACACCGAGAGCAGCCCCGGCCCAGCCCCGGCCCAGCCCCGGCCCAGCCCCGGCCCAGCCCCGGCCCAGCCCCGGCCCAGCCCCGGCCCCGAGCAAAGCCGAGCCCCGGCCCAGCCCCGGCCCTGCCCGGCCCAGCCCGGCCCAGCCCCAGCTCCAAGCGAAGCCGAGCCCAGGGGATGCACAGCCAGCTCCTCTGCTCTTCCCAGAGCCACAAAAATCCTTCCCAGCTCTCCGGGGAGGCAGATGCTGCTGTCCCTGCCTGGAGGATCCCCACAGCTGCCCTGGGTTTATTTCCCCTCAACAGGCCTGAGGGAACAGCTCCCAAAACACCGAAATCCCGGGAGCAGCAAGGCCCGGACACCTCCCAAGAGAAAAATGCGAGAGAAGCCGCTTTCCTCTGCCACCAGAGCAGGGTTTGTCACACCGGTGTCACCTCCTGTCCCAGCTGCCACAGCGAGGGGACTCTCCAAGCAGGAGGCTGGAGATCTCCGGGCAGAGGAGAGGATTCTCCCAGCACAGCCGAGCTTTGCACACCCAGAACAGAGCCAGGCTCTGCTCCCCTCTACCCAAACTTGTCCCCAGGGCAGGGGACACGGGTGACATCAACCAGAGACGGGTCAGGCTCCTCTCTGAGTGTGAAGAGGGGAATTAACCCCGCCGTGCCCTCGTTTCACCGCTTCCCCTCCCCTTCCATCCCTCTCCGGTGCCGGGCTCTTGTCAGGGAGAGGCTCCAGCTTGGGAGAGCCCCTGGATCCTCCGGGGAGCTGAGCAGGGCAGGGCTGGCTCTCCAGGGATGGATTTACTGGCTGGGATCCCTGGAATGAACCAACCTGGCTCCCCATGAATGAATTTACTACCCAGGATCCCTGAATAAACCAACCTGGCTCCCCAGGGATGGATTTACCACCCAGGACCCCTGGAATGAACCAACCTGGCTCTCCAGGGATGGATTTACCAGCTGGGATCCTTGAAATGAACCAGCCTGGTTCCTCAGGGATGGATTTGCCCCCCAGGATTCCTGGAATAAATCTATGGCTGTGCCTGGCTCTCCAGGGATGGATTTACCACCCAGGATCCCTGGAATGAATTAACCTGGCTCTCCAGGGATGGATTTACCACCTAGGATCCCTGGAATGAGCCAACCTGGCTCCTCAGGGATGGATTTACCAGCCAGGATCCCTGGGATGAACTAACCTGGCTGTTCCTGGCTCCTCAGGGATGGATTTATTAGCTGGGATCCCTGGAATGAACCAGCCTGACTCCTCAGGGATGGATTTCCCATCCAGGATCCCTGGAATGAACCAGCCTGGCCATGCCTGGCTCCCAGGGATGGATTTGGCCCCCAGGATCCCTGGAACAAACCAGCCTGGCCATGCCCTGGCTCCGGAGCCCACCCAGCCCCCAGGGCCCTCCCTGTCCCGCTGCTCTCCCCTCTCCCGATCTTGCCACGCTCAGGGAGCACCCAAACCCCCCAAAACGAGGGTGCCCAGGTGGAGAGGCCGCAGCAGTGTCGGTGCCGGGAGGGACGGGGAGAACACGGGGAGGGACGGGAGGTGGGGCGGAGAGGAGGGAGAGGCGCTGAGGAAGAGGAGGGGAGCCGGGGGGGATGAATCATTCCGAGGGGAGCCAGATTTCCGTAATCCCCCTGCTGGAAATTTGAAGTCTGCTCCGAGTTCTCATCCCGAATGTGATTGCTGCGGGCTCCCTGCCTCGGCAGGCGCGTACCTGTGTCAGCTCCGGGGCCGTGCTGGCTCCCTGGCCGTGTCTGTGCCTTCTGTTCCCGCTGAGCTCTGTCTCTGCTCCGCGCACTTCAAAGCTGCCATTGAAGGACTCGAGGCGGGCTGAGCGTGAGGAGTGGCCATGGGCTCTGCCCGGGCAGCTGCTCTGCCGCTGGGTTGGGCTGAGCATGTGTCACCCTTCCCCCGGGCTCACCTGGGCTCCCCCGGGGCTGGCCCGGCCCGCTCGGGGCTGGCGGGGCGGGGATGGAGGAGCGGGGTTCGGGGGGTGGCCCGGGAGAAGGAGGGGAGGGGTTGGAGGGGATAAATCCTGGGAAAGTGGGGCGTTGTTGGGGGGAATAACTCTGGGAAAGGAGCGGGGGATTGAGGGGATAACTCTGAGAAAGGAGGGGAAGGATTGAGGGAGATAACCCTGGGAAAGGAGGGGTTTTTTGAGGGGAATAACCCCGGGAAGGAGAGGCGTTATTGAGGGGGAATAACTCTGGGAAAGGGAGGGCAGGATTGAGGGGGACAACTCTGGGAAAGGAGGGGCGTTATAGAGGGGAATAATCCTGGGAAGGAGGTGCGGGATTGAGGGGGAATAACCCTGGGAAAGGAGGGGCAGGATTGAGGGGATAACCCTTGGGGAGGAGGGGGGTTATTGAGAGGAATAACTTTGGGATAGGAGGGGCATTACTGAGGGGGAATGGAATAACCCTGGGAAAGGAGGGGCGTTATTGAGGGGGAAAAACTCTGGGAAGGAGCAGGGGATTGAGGGGGATAACTCTGGGAAAGGAGGGACGTTATTGAGGGGGATAATCCCGGGAAAGAAGGGGCGTTATTGAGGGGGATAATCCCGGGAAAGAAGGGGCGTTATTGAGGGGGATAACTCTGGGAAAGGAGGGACGTTATTGAGGGGGGATAATCCCGGGAAAGAAGGGATGTTAATGAGGGGGGATAACCCTTGGGAAGGATGGGCGTTATTCCAGGGGGATGAACCCCAGGGAAGAGAGGAGCTTTATCCTGGCGGGATAAACTCCAGGGAAAGGAGTCACGATATCCTGAGGTGCTGAACTCCTCGGGAGGGACTCCCCTTATCCCAGTGGGATAACTCATGGGAAGGATTCCCTTATCCTGGTGGGGTAACTCACAGGAAGGACTTCCCGGAACCCGGTGGGATAACACAGGAAGGACTCCCCTTATCCCGGTGGGATAACACAGGAAGGACTCTCCTTATCCAGGTGGGATAAACTCCATGGGAAGGAGTCTCCTTATCCCGGTGGGATAACACAGGAAGGACTCTCCTTTATCCCGGTGGGATAACTCACAGGAAGAAATCCCCTTTATCCAGGTGGGATAACTCGCGGGAAGAACTTTCCTTATCCCGGTGGGATAACACAGGAAGGACTCTCCTTTATCCCAGTGGGATAACTCATAGGAAATACTCCCTTTATCCCGGTGGGATAACTCACAGGAAGAAATCCCCTTATCCCGGTGGGATAAACTCCACGGGAAGGACTCCCTTTATCCTGGTGGGCTGAACTCCATGGGAAGGATTCCCTTATCCCAGTGGGATAACACAGGAAGGACTTGCATTATCCCAATGGGATAACTCATGGGAAGGACTCCCCTTATCCGCTTGGATAAACTCCACGGGAAGGACTCCATTTATCCCGGTGGGATAACACAGGAAGGACTCCGTTTATCCCGGTGGGATAACTCATGGGGGAAAGCCCCTTTATCCCGGTGGGATAACCTATAGGAAGGACTTCCCTTTATCCCAATGGGATAACTCATGGAAAGGATTCCCTTTATCCCGGTGGAATAACTCATGGGGAAAAGCCCCTTTATCCCGGTGGGATAACCTATAGGAAGGACTCCGTTTATCCCGGTGGGATAACTCATGGGAAGAACTCCCCTTATCCAGGTGGGATAACTTCCCACCCGTTATCCTGGTAGGATAACTCATGGGGAAAAGCCCCTTTATGCCGCTGGGATAACTCACTGGAAGGACTCCCTTTATCCCAGTGGGATAACTCACGGGAAGGATTCCCTTTATCCCGGTGGGATAACTCACTGGACGGACTCCGTTTATCCCGGTGGGATAACTCACGAGGATAAGGACTCCCCTTATCCCGGTGGGATAACTCATGAGGAAAAGCCCCTCTATCCCGGTGGGATAACTCACTGGAAGGACTCCCTCTATCCCGGGGGCTGACCCCTCCCGCAGCTCGGGGCGCACCTGCCCCGGGCAGATGCGGACGCCGCTCCCGACGCTCCGCTCCCTCCCGGGGACGGGCGGCATATGGTGCCTGGGTTTTAATTTCCTCGGCGCCGCGGCTCGTGTGGCGACCGGCAGGTTCCTCCCGGCGCTCCAGCAGGGCTGTGACCAACCCCCGGTCGGTCCTGGCGTGCCAAGTGTCCGTATGGGCTGAACAAAGCGTTCCCCATCCCACGGCTCCCGATTTCCTGCTCATTAACGGGGAGGGCAGCGGGAGCTGAGCCCTGCCTGCCTTTAAAGCCGAGATCCCGGCCAGAGGAGCCTGGCTGTCCCTCTTTTCAAACCCTATTTTCAAATCCTATCAGGACTGAAATGTTCCAACCATCGGGAGAATCCAGGTTTTCTGCCCTCCCAGGCTCGCTGCAAACACGAGCAGAGCTGCCGAGTTTCATTGGGAAAAGCTTCCAGTGCAGCCAAACCCGCTTTTCCTGCCAAATTCGGGGTCCTTTATCCCGTGAGGAATTCGTGCACCCCTCTGACAGCTCCAAGGAGCCGCCGTTCCCAAAAATTCAAGCTGTGCTCGCTCATTCCCCTGCGTTTATTCCCGATTCCTCAGGGAATTCCTGCTTCTCCAGCCGCGGCTGGGCCCGTGTGAGCACAGAGGGGACACGAGCAGCCTGGCGGTGTCCCCTGTGACAGCGGGGGTGGCACTTCAGCCCGGGATCCCCCCGGGATCCCCCCTCGGGTGGGCAGGGCAGGATGATCCCAGCCCGGACCCCGCTCCGCAGCACCCTCAGGGCTGCTCAGAGGTGATGCTGTCCCCTGGCTGAGCTCTGCCAGCCCTGTGTGCTGGGGGGACTGGAAGGACTGGGACGACTGGGACGACTGGGAGGGCTGGGAGGACTGGGAGAACTGGGAGGACTGGGAGGACTGGGAGGGCTGGGAGGGCTGGGTTTGGGCTGACCATGAGCTCCTCCAGCCCCTCCTCAGCCCCGGGCTCAGCCCGAGCTCATCCAGCGGGATGTGCCAGAACCGGTGCCGGGACCAGCAGCACCCAGAGCCCAGCAGGGGCACCGGGCACCCCTGGGAGCGGAGGGCAGCACGGCCGCGGTGTGCCCGGCTGGGCCGTGCGGGGTCAGCCCGGCCTCTCCCAGGCCCGCGTTTCTCCACAGAGCCACGAGGTGGAAGCATTTTCCAAAAACTGCCGCGATCTCCGCCAGGCTGGGGAGCTGGAGCAGGGGTCGGGGCAGGCAGGGAGCTGAGGGGTGGAGAAAGATCTGGGGAGGGATCGAGGCTGAGATCCTGGCAGGACCCAGCCTGGGGCTGTGATCCTGGCAGGACCTGCCTGGGGCTGGTAGTGTTGCCTTGGGAAGGCTGACCTGAAACAGAGGCCAGGCAAAACTAGAGAATTAAATCAGGATTTATTAAAAGGTCTCCAGAATCCACCCTGGGCATTACACAAGGCAGCACCCAGGGTGGTCTGCAAATGGTAGCAAAGATGGCCCCACAGTCACGAGATTTTATATTTTATAAGTTTAGGTCTGTTTGCATTTTGGGGTCCAATTGTCCAATTCCACCCCAGGCCGTGAGGTCCCATCCTTGTTCCACCCCTCAGTCCATCGTTGTTTGTGATCTTGGCCTGAAAGTTGTCCTTGGTCTGCCAGCAGAAATGGATTTGTTTTGTCTCACTGCTCCGCAGAGGGAGCTCAGTACAGTTCCCAATACCAGGCTTCATCCCTCGGCAGCACAGAATCTGAAAATATAAAAGCTGAGGCATCAGTAGGACCAGCCTGGGACTGTGATCCTGACAGGACAAACCTGGGGCTGTGATCCTGACAGGACCTGCCTGGGGCTTTGATCCTGGCAGGGCCCAAACTGGGCCTGTGATCCTGACAGAAGAAACCTGGGGCTGTGATCCTGACAGGACCTGTGATCCTGGCAGGACCCAACCAAGGGCTGTGATCCTGGCAGGATCCAAACTGGGGCTGTGTTCCTGTCAGGACCTGCCTGGGGCTCTGAACCTGACAGAACCTGCCTGGGGCTGTGATCCTGACAGGACCCAACCTAAGGCTGTGATCCTGGTAGGGCCTACCTGGGGCTGTGATCCTGACAAGACCCAACCTAAGGCTGTGATCCTGGTAGGGCCTACCTGGGGCTGTGATCCTGGCAGGACCTGTGATCCTGGCAGGACAAACCTGGGGCTGTGATCCTGGCAGGACCCAAACTGGGGCTGTGATCCTGGCAGGACGTGTGATCCTGGTAGGTCTTGCCTGGGGCTGTGATCCTGTCAGAACCTGCCTGGGGCTGTGATCCTGGCAGGACCTGCCCAGACCTGTGATCCTGACAGGACCTGTGATCCTGTCAGGCCAAACCTGGGGCTGTGATCCTGTCAGGACCCGCCTGGGGCTGTTTGGGCTCCCCTGGGCTCCCTTCAGGCTCAGGTGGCACAGGCAGGCAGGGTTTGTCCTTGGCACAGTGACACACTCATCCTGCCACGCTCAGGGCGTTGAGTCACGGCTGATTATCCCTCATCATCCCCGACCCTGCCAGGGATCAGCAGATTCCAGCAGATTCCAGCCCGGAGCGTGTCTGAGCTCACGGGAGATGAGGGAGCTCAGCCTCGGCCAGCCAGGCTGGGGCACAAAGCAGGGAGGGGACAGAAATCCCATAAATGTCACTGCTTGGGGTCACCAGTGTGAAATGTGGGGTTGTGTTTGGTGTCAGGTAGAAAAAGATGAACTTTGTAGTTATGGTTGTGAAATGTGTGGAAAAGGCCATAGGGTAATTATAAAAAATCTGTTTAATGAACAAAACGGAAAAAGCATGGAAAGGAGCTTTTGAATTAATATTTTGCTTGCTTATAAGTGAGTCATGTGAGCCTGTAAGGTTTTTAATAAAAGGTTTGAACTATAGCTTTAGAATATATCTATAGAAAGGATTGTAATCACCCAAATAGAAGGAAGTGAGATATCCCAAACTAAAATTAATGATCCTGGAAAAAAGAGATGGATCACCACCAGGAAGCTGGAAAACTGATTTATAGTCCTAAAAGGAAGACTGAATCTCTCATCTCTGGTATTTTCTTCTGAAGAAGGAAATTTGGATGCCATCACCACTAATTTATGTCCTGGGAACATCATCATCACAAGATGTTATTTCTGACCTCACTGATTTCACACCTTTTGAAGTATAGAAAATTTAACATCACCAATAGAAATTGATCACAATGGGTATAGAAATTAGATTTCAAAAATAGAAATTAGGAGGAAACTGGAAAAAAAAGGTTGCTGAGAAGTTCTTATGGAAAATCTCAATAAATCCCAGCAGAAAATCAACAGTTGGAGGGGAAACCCCCACTGTACCCAGCGCTGCTTTGCTCACATTTTATCATTCTGTGTTAATTATTAAATTGATTGCTGCTTGATATATTGGCCGAGTCAAGCTCATTATTTATAATACCAGGCTGTGTGAGGGGGTGCAGGAATGCACCCCACACCTGAGTGAGTGTTCCCATAAAGGGAAAGGTTTGGGACTCACCCCTTGGACTTCTATAAAGTGAAAAACCCAGAAAGTTCTTTACTGTTCTGACAATGATTGGCTCAGTGTCAGCATTGATTGGGTTTGGAAAATGAAAGTCAAAACTTATTGCTGATTTCATTGGGCCAAACAGCCCCCCTGAACCATCAAGGACTCAAAGCAGCAGCTTTTAGGGAAAAGGGGGGGAAAAAAAGGGGAAAAAAGCTTTTTAGGGTGTATTAGCAAGGTGCAGAAGCTTCTCAGGCACCTGAGCTCGGCTCTGGTGAGGCCACACCTTGAGTGCTGTGTCCAGCTCTGGGATCTCAGTTTAGGATGGACACTGAGTGCTGTGTCCAGCTCTGTCCCTCAGTTTAGGATGGACACTCAGTGCTGTGTCCAGCTCTGTCCCTCAGTTCAGGATGGACACTGAGTGCTGTGTCCAGCTCTGTCCCTCAGTTCAGGATGGACACTCAGTGCTGTGTCCAGCTCTGGCCCTCAGTTTAGGATGGACACTCAGTGCTGTGTCCAGCTCTGTCCCCTCAGTTTAGGATGGACACTCAGTGCTGTGTCCAGCTCTGTCCCTCAGTTTAGGATGGACACTCAGTGCTGTGTCCAGCTCTGTCCCTCAGTTTAGGATGGACACTCAGTGCTGTGTCCAGCTCTGTCCCTCAGTTCAGGATGGACACTGAGTGCTGTGTCCAGCTCTGTCCCTCAGTTCAGGATGGACACTCAGTGCTGTGTCCAGCTCTGGCCCTCAGTTTAGGATGGACACTCAGTGCTGTGTCCAGCTCTGTCCCCTCAGTTTAGGATGGACACTCAGTGCTGTGTCCAGCTCTGTCCCTCAGTTTAGGATGGACACTCAGTGCTGTGTCCAGCTGTGCCCCTCAGTTCAGGATGGACACTGAGTGCTGTGTCCAGCTCTGTCCCTCAGTTTAGGATGGACACTCAGTGCTGTGTCCAGCTCTGTCCCTCAGTTCAGGGTGGACACTGAGTGCTGTGTCCAGCTCTGTCCCTCAGTTCAGGATGGACACTCAGTGCTGTGTCCAGCTCTGTCCCTCAGTTTAGGATGGACACTGAGTGCTGTGTCCAGCTCTGTCCCTCAGTTCAGGATGGACACTCAGTGCTGTGTCCAGCTCTGTCCCTCAGTTTAGGATGGACACTCAGTGCTGTGTCCAGCTCTGTCCCTCAGTTCAGGATGGACACTCAGTGCTGTGTCCAGTTGTGTCCCCTCAGTTTAGGATGGACACTCAGTGCTGTGTCCAGCTCTGGCCCCTCAGTTTAGGGTGGACACTCAGTGCTGTGTCCAGCTCTGTCCCTCAGTTCAGGGTGGACGTTGAGACGCTCGAGCTCACCCAGAGGAGGCAGCGAGGCTGGTGAGGGGCTGGGAACACAAACCCTGTGAGGAACGGCTGAGGGAGCTGGGCTTGTTCAGCCTGGAGAAAAGGAGACTCAGGGGTGCCCTCATCACTCTCCACAGCTCCCTGAAAGGTGCCTGTGCTCAGCTGGGCTTGGGCTCTTTCTCCAGGCAGCACTGACACAACAAGGGGACACAGCCTCGAGCTGCACCAAGGGAAATACAGGCTGGATATCAGGGAAAAGTTTTTTACAGAAAGGTGATAAAGTATTGGAATGGTCTGACCTGGGGAGGTGGTGGAGTCACCATCCCTGGATGTGTTTGAGAAAAGCCTGGATGTGGCACTGGGTGCCAGGGTTTAGTTGAGGTTGGGGTTGGGTTGGACTCGATCTTGGAGGTCTCTTCCAACCTAGAAATTCTGGGATTCTGTGATTCTGTGATTGTGATTCTGGGATTCTGTGATTCTGGGATATTGGGTTCTGGGATTCTGGGATTCTGTGAAAGGGCATGTCAGGCCAGTGCAAGAGACTCAACCTGCAATTAAAGCACTTTTTAGCTGGGAAATCTCACTGTTAACGAAGCAATCAATGCATTCAGTAAGGAAGAGGCTCCTCTGGAGCTCCTCCCCAGCCAGGGAGCTGAGCTTCCCCCTCAGCACCACTTAAAACAAATTCTGAGAGCTCATTTCCCTCCCTGCCCAGCCCCAGCAGCCCCTGAGCCTTGTGCTGCCCCTGGGGATGCCCAGACCTTTCCCAGGGCCCTGCCAGCTCCACTTCCAGGAATTTCTGTGCCCTTTGCCGCTGTCACGCCGTGTTTGCTCGCAGGGAAGGAGGGGGCAAGGTCCTCATCCCTCATCCGCCCTGCCTGCTCCAGCCGGTTTTGTTTGTGGTTGTTTTTTTTTGGTGGGGAGAAGCAGCTCAGAGCGGCCTGTGAGGATTCCCTGGAGAGGGAAAAGGCTGGAGCAGCGTTTGAGCTCCCCTAAATCCTAAACTGAGTGAATTTCCCTAAACTGAGCTCCCCTAAATCCTAAACTGAGTGAATTCCCCTAAACTGAGCTCCCCTAAACTGAGCTCCCCTAAACTGAGTGAATTTCCCTAAACTGAGCTCCCCTAAACTGAGTGAATTTCCCTAAACTGAGCTCCCCTAAACTGAGTGAATTCCCCTAAACTGAGCTCCCCTAAACTGAGTGAATTCCCCTAAACTGAGCTCCCTTAAACTGAGCTCCCCTAAACTGAGTTCCCCTAAATTGAGCTCCCCTAAATCCTAAACTGAGTGAATTCCCCTAAACGGAGTGAATTCCCCTAAACTGAGTTCCCTTAAACTGAGCTCCCCTAAACTGAGTTCCCCTAAATTGAATTCCCCTAAATCCTGCTGGGATGAGCCCAGGAGCTCAGGGAAGGGGAATCGCGAGCTCCCAGCGGTGTCACTGCTGCTTCGAGCATCCCATTGTCACTCTTTGTGTTCCTGTCACCTCCCGGAGCCCCCAGCTGCCAGCCGGGAGCGTTTTGGGGCCACTGTCCCGGCAGTGTCCCTGCAGTGTCCCTGCAGTGTCCCTGCAGTGTCCCACTGTCCCTGCAGTGTCCCATTGTCCCTGCAGTGTCCCTGCAGTGTCCCTGCAGTGTCCCACTGTCCCTGCAGTGTCCCTGCAGTGTCCCTGCAGTGTCCCTGCAGTGTCCCACTGTCCCTGCAGTGTCCCATTGTCCCTGCAGTGTCCCTGCAGTGTCCCTGCAGTGTCCCACTGTCCCTGCAGTGTCCCGCTGTCCCTGCAGTGTCCCTGCAGTGTCCCTGCAGTGTCCCGCTGTCCCTGCAGTGTCCCGCTGTCCCCGGGGCTGTCACTCCCGCAGAGGGCAGCAGCAGCAGCAGCAGCCGGCAGCAGCTGCGGGAAGGATTTTCCCTCTTCCCAGTGTGAAAAACGAGGTTCACTTTCTTGGAAAAATTTAGAAGCTTAATAAAAAAAATAAAGAAAATAGACAATTAGGAGAGATAAAAGCAAAATACATTTTCTCGGCCGAGGGTGCCTGGCACAGAACCACCAGCACCCCGTCTAACAAAGTTTTTTTCTATTTATACATGAGCTTGTTGCAGATTTAAAAATTCACATGCATGATTCAAACATTCTTTTTGATTGTGATTTCTTTTGTTTAGTCCCAACTCCCCCCAACCATTCTATCAGGCAGACCCGTCCTCGGGTGTCTCCATTCCCTCTGATAACACAGGTCCATAAATTCTTCTCCTGGGGCTCTGGTCATTTTCATTTGGACAGAAGTTTAATCCCTTCCTTGGTCAGCAAACAAAAGACTCCAGTGTTCTCACACTAAGATGCAATCATAAGGAGTATAACACTCATCACATTTCTAAATTCTATTAATAAAGAAAATCCAGTACAATCTTCCTACATTCTACATACAATATTCACTTTAATATTTGCAAAAAGCCAACTCTATACTGTGCATTTATAACACCAGCCAGCTCCGCTGCCATCTGCTCCAATTCCCCAATTCTCCCGGCAGAGCTGGGCGATGCCAGCCGGGATGGGAGGCGTGGGGCGGGGAACGGCGGCTCCGGCAGCCTCGACAGCGCCGTGGGAGCCTCGCAGACACCACAGCGTGGCTGGCACGGCACGAGGGTGGGACAGCACCCAGCCAGCTCCCCGAGTCTTTCCCAGCTCCATCCCTGCCTTTCCAGGGATTTTTTTTCCCCTCAGTGCCCAGCCCTGCAGCCCAAGCCCATCCTTGTCTCTGTATTTATTTTTTTTTTTTTGGAAACGTTCTCACATCCATCATCCCTCTAACTCCCGCTGAAATTTCTGCCTGCATGGATGTTTTGGGAAGGCAGAGCCGGGCTGGATTCCTGGTTTGGGCTGAAAATAACTGAGCAGTCTGTGATTCAAACAGCAAACCTGGCTGAGCGTGCCGAGGCTGTGCCAGGCAGTGAAGTGAGGGAGTCCCTCCCTGGTGCCACCCCAGCTGCTCCTGCTGTGCCACCGCTCCATCCCTGTGGCTCCATATTTTTAGGTTTTGGGAATTCTGCTGCTGAGCTGCTGATTTCCATGAGAAACTGAGATTTTTATTCTCAAAACATATTTTTCATCGGTAATGTAAATATCCCTGTAAGCTGATTTTTCTCCAGACTTTTCTCATGTTTTGTCATAACTGTTTTGTGCACCTGTTGTTTGCTAAAGGAGAAGAGACCTTCAGTCCTTCTCCCACCAATCGCTGCCCTTTCAGTGCTTGGTGTTATAAAAAAGCAAAGATGAAATAAATTAAAGCCTTTTGATGATGATGAACTCTGTGTGTGTGCCTTCATCACCGTTTTCCCCACTGTGACACATCCCCACAGCCAAAAGCTCAGAAAAATCCTAATTCTCCTCCAGCCTCTCCTCCACCACAGGATTGCCTCCTGCTAGCAGGGTTTGGTGTTTGGGCTGGAAATCCCCAGTTTGTGCTCAGTTCTCACCCCTGGGTGCTGCTGGTCCCAGTTTGTGCCAGCAGGAAAACCCCAGGCCCTTTGCTGGGGTGCCCTGGTGGGGAGAAAAATCCACTGGGTTAGGTCAGATGTGACATATACACACAATTAGGATCTAAAATGGAAGTTATTTTTTATTCTCCAGCTTCTATACTCTTAACAAAGCCTGATCCTAAGTCGTTGACTACATCACAATAACTTATATTATAAAATATATAATGTGTATATAAATATACAATAAATTATATTCATTGGTGCCAAGCAATTAATGTCAATGTAATTGGCAAAAGTTTTACAGAAAGTTAATAAGGCACCCATACACATTTATTTATGCACGTGATTTAACTTTAAAAATTTTCATGTATCTTTTAAATTTGGTTATTATGCTGACAGCTTTTTCTTCTTTGCTATGGATACACTCAGAAATCATCAATTGTTTTTTTTTTATGGACTCAGTTTTGCTTTCAGACTGACTATTAAGCTCTTCTCTATTTGCTCAGACACATTTCCCCTGCAGAACTTCACCCTGTGTCACACCAGGACACGAAATGAACGCGCAGTCACACGCTGACAGCTCCAAGGCAAAAAAAAAAGAGGGAGTTTATTTACAAAATTGGAATTTATAGATTTTTTTTCACGGATTGGAGGATGAAATCCCACCTCTCAACCACACTGGTCGCATTAACAGCCTGTCAATTTTCTACTCCCCCAAGAAGGAATGCAAACAACTCAATGTTTTTATGGAAGTGAGTGAGAACTCCAATATAAAAGATGTAGATATCAGAAGGGTTTTGAAAAACAGAAAAACAACCCCGGGTGCCCTGGGTCCCACCAGGGAGCAGCTCTGGGTGCTCTCCCTCAGCTCTTCAGCCTCCAGCTCACCTCGAGAGCAGCCCGGGAAGGGGAAGCTTGGCAGTGACTCAGAGACGGATCATTCCCTGGAAAAACAGCTTATCTCCTCCCGGCAGGGTGACAGGGGACAAGGGTCACCCGCAGGAGCAAACTCTGCTTCTTTTTAAACTGCTGAGGTGGTGCAACCCCTGGGAATGGCTGAGGGAGCTGGGCTTGTTCAGCCTGGAGAAAAGGAGACTCAGGGGTGCCCTCATCACTCTCCACAGCTCCCTGAAAGGTGCCTGTGCTCAGCTGGGCTTGGGCTCTTTCTCCAGGCAGCACTGACAGAACAAGGGGACACAGCCTCGAGCTGCACCAAGGGAAATACAGGCTGGATATCAGGGAAAAGTTTTTTACAGAAAGGTGATAAAGTATTGGAATGGTCTGACCTGGGGAGGTGGTGGAGTCACCATCCCTGGATGTGTTTAAGAACAGACTGGGTGTGGTGCCAGGGTTTAGTTGAGGTGTTGGGGTTGGGTTGGACTCGATGACCTTGAGGGTCTCTTCCAACCTAGAAATTCTGTGACTCTGTGATTCTGTGACTCTGTGATTCTGGGATTCTGGGATTCTGGGATTATATGATTCTGGGATTCTGGGATCCTCTGATTCTGGGATTTTGGGATTTTGGGATTCTATGACTCAGTGATTCAGTGATTCTGTGATTCTGTGTTTCTGTGACTCTTTGATTCTGTGACTCTGGGATTCTGGGATGCTCTGATTCTGGGATTCTGTGATTCCATGATTCTGTGAACAGCTGCTAAAACCACCTGGAACCACCCCAGCCCAGCAGTTCCTGCAGGTCCCAGGGCTGGGTGACAATCAGGGCCCTCAGGGGTGACAGCTCAGGTTCTGAGATTTCCCTCTTTGCAAGGAGATCCAAGCAATGAAACACCAAAAAAACAGAGGCCAAACCCTCCAGAGGCACCACAAGCAAGGCCAGGGAGGCTTTGGCACCTTCTGGGGCAGAATTTTGGGATCTGTGGTTCTCTGTGCATTTTCCTGCCTTGCCCATGGCAGCTCTGCACACCCACAGCAGGACCGTGGAGGAAACACTTTGTCCAGGTTTTTTTTTTTTTAATTTTTTTTTCCACTTTGTCTTGCAATTTGGCAGCTCCTGGTTGCTAAGGGCCTGGATGTCTGGTGTGGATTGGTGGAGCTGTTGTTATGGTGATGCTCCATGGGCAAAATTCAGAGATGCTGCTGGGTTCGGTGGTTTGCACTCGGCCTCGTGGCTGCCGTGCTCAGCTGGGCACCCTGGGGATGGAGATTTTGTGTCCCACAGCACCCAGAATGGGAATTCAGCGATTTCCAGCAGTTTCAGGGTGATTTGGGGTTCACAGAGAGCCAAATCCAGCCTGGGACAGGAACAGCCTGCAGTGATCTGAGCTTGGAGATTTGCAGGGAGGCCCTGAGGAGCTCCCTCAGCTCTCAGGGGATGTCCAAACTCATCCTCCTTCCTCCTGTTCCTCAATCCATGGAATAACAATTCCTGCTGTCCTGCTGTCCTGCTGTTCCCCGTTTTGGGAGTGACAGCACAAGGAGGAGCAGATTCAGACTGAAAGGGAGGAAATTTCAGTTGGATAGATGGAAAAAATCCTCCCTGGGAGGGTGGGGAGGTGCTGGCAGGGGTTCCCCATCCCTGGAAGTTCCCAAGGCTGGAGCTTGGAACAACCTGGTGGGAGCTGGAATTTCAGACAAGAGGATTTTAAAGGTTTTTTCCAACCCAAACCATTTTATGCCTGATATTTCCTGAGAAATGTCACGGCTGTGACTGGGGGGATGTTAAATCTGGAGCTGATTTCACCCTCCTGGGCTGTGGCTCTGAGTTCATTTTCCCTCTCCATCCCACCCGTGCCAACCTGGGCACTGCAGCACAGCCCCATTTCCCAGTTGTTATAAATGAATTAGCTCATTTAATGATTCAGGGAATTTATTAAATAATCAAAGTAAAGTTAGAAAAAGCTACAAACAAAACTGCACCGAGCTGGGTGATGGGTGCTGGGTGAACCAGGTTTGGACAGCTCTGTGCCCATATAATTCATTAAATATACAATTCATTTTTATACAAAAATGTCTGAAAATAGTATAAAAATTTCTATTTTTTATACAAAAATATATAAAAATTATATATATAAAAATATATTAAAAATATAAAAATATATTAAAATATATATAAATATAAAAATATATAATAATATATAATTATATATTATTATATATTATAAATATATATTATAAATATTATAATATAAAGTATATATTTATAGAATAAATATATAAATATATAAATAAATATTATATATTATATATATTATATATAAAAATATAGCATAAATATAAAAATATTATATATATATATATAAAATATAAAAGTATAGCTTCCTGCTTCTTCTTGTTGATCTTTTCCTTTTTCCACATATTTATGCGTGTTCTTTCTTGTAGCTGCTTCTGAGAAAGAGTTTTTCCCAGAATTATTTTATCCCTGGGATCTTCAAATATCTTTTTCTGGAGAAAAATATCCATCTTATTGTTAATAAGATATTAAATTGGGTGTAAAACCAATTATTAAAAAATAATTATTAAATTGTTAATATTGCCAGACTAAATAATCTTGTAGAACACCCATCTTTTGAGACAGGAATTCACCCCGTGCATCTTGCTCTTTCTCCTCGCTCAGTCTCTATTTAAAAGATGCTGCATTTTTTTAGAATTTTTTAGAATCGAGGTTTTCCTCGATTTAGCAGCCAGCTTTGCTGGGATTGCAGCTGAAATTCAGTTCTGCTCTCCAGGCAATGATTTCCACATGATTTCCTCAGGGGCAGCGGCTCGGCCAGGCCAGGAGGAGGAGGAGGAGGAGGCACTGAACTCATTTTTCTTTCCATGACTCTGCCCACGCTGCTATCGAGTGGCAGGGCAGCGGGGAAGGGATGCAGTGACTGTGAAATGTTCCCTGCAGAGCTCTCCCGGGGAGCTGCACACATGCCAGGCCATGTGAGCCCAGAGCCCAGGGGAAACCAGAGCTGCTGAGAGCTCTGCATCCTCAGAGGAAAACCCACAGCAGGAAAAAACAGGTGAATGTGAAACCCTCCAGAGCTTCCTGCAGGAGTCAGGCACATCCTTGTGGTTGATTCTTCACTGCTTCAATCCAAGCTGTCAGGTTTAATCGACTTTTTGCATTTCCTGACCATTGCCAGGGCTTTTCTGCAGCTCTGCAGCTCTCCCCGGGGATGCTGCTGGTTTGGAGGTCGGGTTTTTCTTGGTTTGGTTTTTTCTGGGCTTGATGTGTCACTGCTGGGTGTGTTGGATGTTCCTGCAGCCTGGGCACGGGGCAGGTGAGCTCCTCTGTGTGTTTGAGCTGTGGGGACAGGTGTTCCATGGGGGCCAGCAGCTGACAGCCAAAATTTGGTGTTCTTACACCAAAATTCGGTGTTCTTACACCCAAAATTTGGAGGTTTTACATCCAAAATTCAGTGTTCTTACAACCAAAATTCAGTGTTCTTACACCCAAAATTTGGTGTTCTTACACCCAAAATTTGGAGGTTTTACATCCAAAATTCAGTGCTCTTACACCCAAAATTCGGTGTTCTTACACCCAAAATTTGGAGGTTTTACATCCAAAATTCAGTGCTCTTACACCCAAAATTCGGTGTTCTTACACCCAAAATTTGGAGGTTTTACATCCAAAATTCGGTGCTCTTACACCCAAAATTCGGTGTTCTTACACCCAAAATTTGGAGGTTTTACATCCAAAATTCAGTGTTCTTACACCCAAAATTTGGAGGTTTTACATCCAAAATTCGGTGTTCTTACATGCAAAGTTTGGTGGCTTTATACCCAAATTTCAGTGGCTTTACACCAAAAAATTCAGTGGTTTTACACCAAAAATCTGGTGGTTTTACACCCCAAATTTGGGTTTTACACCCAAAATCCGGTGGTTTTACACCAAAAAACTGGTGGTTTTATAGCAAAAATCTGGTGGATTTACACCCAAAATTTGGTGGCTTTACACCCAAAATCCGGTGGCTTTACACCAAAAATCTGGTGGTTTTACAACCAAAATTCAGTGTTCTGACATCGAAAATTTGGCAGTTTTGCATCCAAAATTCAACGTTCTTACACCCAAAATTTGGTGGCTTTACACCCAAAGTTCGGAGGTTTCACACCCAAAATCTGGTGGTTTTACACCAAAAATTCAGTGGTTTAACACCCAAAATTTCGGTGTTTTTACAGCTTGTCGTGGCTGCAGCAGGGCTGCTCCCTCCTGCTGTGACATATCGGGACTCTGCTGTCACCTCTGCTCAGCCTGAGCCGCTCTGCTCTGCTCCCCAGGCAGCTCTGCCAGCGTGTCCCTGCTCTGTCCCCTCTGTCCCTGCTCTGTCCCCTCTGTCCCCTCTGTCCCTGCTCTGTCCCCTCTGTCCCTGCTCTGTCCCCTCTGTCCCCTCTGTCCCCTCTGTCCCCTCTGTCCCTGCTCTGTCCCCTCTGTCCCCTCTGTCCCTGCCCTGTCCCCTCTGTCCCTGCTCTGTCCCTGCTCTGTCCCCTCTGTCCCTGCCCTGTCCCCTCTGTCCCCTCTGTCCCTGCTCTGTCCCCTCTGTCCCTGCCCTGTCCCCTCTGTCCCCTCTGTCCCTGCTCTGTCCCCTCTGTCCCCTCTGTCCCTGCCCTGTCCCCTCTGTCCCCTCTGTCCCTGCTCTGTCCCCTCTGTCCCTGCTCTGTCCCTGCCCTGTCCCCTCTGTCCCCTCTGTCCCTGCTCTGTCCCCTCTGTCCCTGCCCTGTCCCCTCTGTCCCTGCTCTGTCCCCTCTGTCCCCTCTGTCCCTGCTCTGTCCCCTCTGTCCCTGCCCTGTCCCCTCTGTCCCTGCTCTGTCCCCTCTGTCCCCTCTGTCCCTGCTCTGTCCCCTCTGTCCCTGCCCTGTCCCTTCTGTCCCTGCTCTGTCCCCTCTGTCCCCTCTGTCCCTGCTCTGTCCCTTCTGTCCCTGCCCTGTCCCCTCTGTCCCCTCTGTCCCCTCTGTCCCTGCCCTGTCCCTTCTGTCCCTGCTCTGTCCCCTCTGTCCCCTCTGTCCCTGCTCTGTCCCCTCTGTCCCTGCTCTGTCCCCTCTGTCCCCTCTGTCCCTGCTCTGTCCCCTCTGTCCCTGCCCTGTCCCCTCTGTCCCTGCTCTGTCCCTGCTCTGTCCCCTCTGTCCCTGCCCTGTCCCCTCTGTCCCTGCTCTGTCCCTGCTCTGTCCCCTCTGTCCCCTCTGTCCCCTCTGTCCCTGCTCTGTCCCTGCTCTGTCCCTGCTCTGTCCCTGCTCTGTCCCTTCTGTCCCTGCTCTGTCCCCTCTGTCCCCTCTGTCCCCTCTGTCCCTGCTCTGTCCCCTCTGTCCCTGCTCTGTCCCCTCTGTCCCCTCTGTCCCCAACCCCGCACCGGCTGCGGTGTCCCCAGCCAGGCCTCTCCATGTGAGGGGGAACAGGAGGAATTGGTTTGCCTGGTCCAGCCCCTCGGAATTCCCAAATCCTTGTCTGGGGTTGCTGTGCTGGTTCCTCACCTTCCTCTTGTCCCTCTCCCATCCCTGCAGGTGTTAAAAATGCCTGGTATAGAGTTGGCTTTTCATTTTCCTTCCTCCTTTTCCCTTTTTTTTTCCCCTTTTTTTATACAGTATTCATTTTAATATTTGTGAAAAGCCAACTTATACTGGGCATTTATAACACCCTTTATCCTCATTTTGCACCCAAACTTCCTTTCAGCCTCCTTCTCCCATACCAGGAATCGGCCTTGGGTAGCAGGAGGAAAATTCTGGTGTTTTCTGTTCAGCAGAGAGTGGAAAACCTCTCCTGAGCACTGCACGGAAAACAGAATCCTGGTTTTCCATGAATTCTTACCTTGCAGGCGAGCCTGCAGCTCTGGGACCTCTGTGCAGGCTGGGGAAGGAAGGAAAGTGTAATTAAAAAAAGAAAAAAAAAAAAGGGAAAAAAGGAGGAAGGAAAATGAAAAGCCAACTATGAACTGGGCATTTTTAACACCTGCCCTCCTCCAGCTGTGGCAGCCGGGTGCCTTCCCCCCTGACATCCTCCTCCTCCTCCTCCTCCAGGGCTGTGGGTCGGGCTCTGGCAGCGATCCCGGCACGCCGCTGGCTGCGGTTTGTGTTTGTCAGGAATGTTCTGCACCAGCGAGCAGCTGGGGTGGCACAAGCGCCAGCCGAGCTCAGGGCTGTGTCCCCGAATTGCTGTGACATTCCTGCCCTCTGCGAGCTCAGGGCTCTGTCCCCGAATTGCTGTGACATTCCTGCCCTCTGCGTGTTGCTTTCTCCACTCTGGGGCCTTCATTTGTCAGAGCTTTTCCCTGGAATCTTTTTCAGTTTCAAGGTGGGAGGTGGAAAAGGCAAGGAAGGGTCAGAGGGGAAAGGGGCTGAGCCAAACTGGGGCTGCCAGGACTGGTCACTAGCCCAGGACTGGTCACTAGCCCAGGACTGGTCACTAACCTGGGACTGGTCACTAACCCAGGACTGGTCACTAGGCCGGGACTGGTCACTAACCCGGGGCTGGTCACTAACTCGGGACTGGTCACTAACCCGGGACTGGTCACTAACCCGGGACTGGTCACTAACCCAGGACTGGTCACTAACCCGGGACTGGTCACTAACCCAGGACTGGTCACTAGCCCAGGACTGGTCACTAACCTGGGACTGGTCACTAACCCAGGACTGGTCACTAACCCAGGACTGGTCACTAACCTGGGACTGGTCACTAACCCAGGACTGGTCACTAACCCGGGACTGGTCACTAACCCAGGACTGGTCACTAACCCAGGACTGGTCACCAACCTGGGACTGGTCACCAACCCAGGACTGGTCACTAACCCAGGACTGGTCACTAACCCAGGACTGGTCACCAGCCTGGGTCTGGTCACTAACCCAGGACTGGTCACCAACCCAGGACTGGTCACTAACCCGGGACTGGTCACCAGCCCAGGACTGGTCACTAGGCCGGGACTGGTCACTAACCCGGGGCTGGTCACTAACCCAGGACTGGTCACTAGCCCGGGACTGGTCACCAGCCTGGAACTGGTCACTAACCCGGGACTGGTCACCAACCCGGGACTGGTCACTAGCCCAGGACTGGTCACTAGCCCAGGACTGGTCACTAACCTGGGACTGGTGACCCTGTGGAAGGAGCCACTGGTTTGTCACCCTTCCCTTGGGTGTCAGAGCTGCCCCCGCTCCCCCTCTGTTGCCTTGGGAAGGCTGACCTGAAACAGAGGCCAGGCAAAACTAGAGAATTAAATCAGGATTTATTAAAAGCTCCCCAGAATCCACCCTGGGCATTACACAAGGCTGCACCCAGGGTGGGCTGCAAGTGGTAGCAAAGATGGCCCCGCAGTCACGAGATTTTACATTTTATAAGTTTAGGTCTGTTTGCATTTTGGGGTCCAATTGCCCAATTCCAGCCCCAGGCCATGAGGTCCCATCCTTGTTCCACCCCTCAGTCCATCGTTGTTTGTGTTCTTGGCCTGAAAGTTGTCCTTGGTCTGCCGGCAGAAATGGATTTGTTCTGTCTCACTGCTCCGTAGAGGGAGCTCAGTACAGTTCCTAATACCAGGCTTCATCCCTAAGCAGCACAGAATCTGAAAATATAAAAGCTGAGGCATCCTTCTGTCCCAATTTACCACATTTACAGCGCTGGGGGCTCCCGAGCTGTGGCACGGGAGGTGTGGCAGCAGTTGGAGCTGCACTGAGCTGGGAATGTGACACAGAAATGCTTCAGACATCTCCCGCAGGGTGACAGCTCCCCTCTGAACAGAGCAGACGGGTGGATATGGAGCTCAGAGCCTGGCATGTGGAAAAAACCACCCGAAGTGGCAATTTGTGCAGGCAGCAGCAGGAAGGGAGAGAGATGGGAACTCACGGGGAGCTGAGTGTGCAGCCCACATGACCGGGCACTCATTGACCAGGGGTGAGCGCAGGGCAGGCGGCCACGGGAGCCGGGAGCTGGCCTGGGTGTCACAGCAGGGCCCTGGGTGTCACACAGAGCCCTGGGTGTCACAGCAGGGCCATGGGTGTCACAGCAGGGCCCTGGGTGTCACAGCAGGGCCCTGGGTGTCACAGCCCTGCGTGTCACAGCAGGGCCATGGGTGTCACAGCAGGGCCCTGGGTGTCACACAGAGCCCTGGGTGTCACAGCCCTGCGTGTCACAGCAGGGCCCTGGGTGTCACAGCCCTGGGTGTCACAGCAGGGCCCTGGGTGTCACAGCAGGGCCCTGGGTGTCTCACACAGCCCTGGGTGTCACAGCAGGGCCTTGGGTGTCACAGCAGGGCCCTGGGTGTCACACACAGCCCTGGGTGTCACAGCAGGGCCCTGGGTGTCACAGCAGGGCCCTGGGTGTCTCACACAGCCCTGGGTGTCACAGCAGGGCCTTGGGTGTCACAGCAGGGCCCTGGGTGTCACACACAGCCCTGGGTGTCACAGCAGGGCCCTGGGTATCACAGCCATGTAATCACAGCACAGCCCTGGGTGTCACAGCCCAGCCCTGAGTGTCACACAGAGCCCTGGGTGTTACAGAGGGCCCTGGACATCCCACACAGCCCTGGATGTCACAGCCATGGAATCAAAGCCCAGCCCTGGGTGTCACACACAGCCCTGGGTGTCACAGCACAGCCCTGGGTGTCACACACAGCCTTGGATGTCACAGCCATGGAATCACAGCAGAGCCTTGGGTGTCACACAGAGCCCTGGATGTCACACAGAGCCCTGGAAGTCACAGCCCAGCCCTGGACGTCACAGCATGGCATTGAGTGTCACACACAGCCCTGGATGTCACACAGAGCCCTGGGTGTTACAGAGGGCCCTGGACATCCCACACAGCCCTGGATGTCACAGCCATGGAATCACAGCCCAGCCCTGGGTGTCACACACGGCCTGGGTGTCACACACAGCCCTGGATGTCACACAGAGCCCTGGATGTCACAGCCATGGAATCACAGCCCAGCCCTGGGTGTCACACACGGCCTGGGTGTCACAGCACAGCCCTGGGTGTCACACACAGCCTTGGATGTCACAGCCATGGAATCACAGCAGAGCCTTGGGTGTCACACAGAGCCCTGGATGTCACACACAGCCCTGGATGTCACAGCCCAGCCCTGGACGTCACAGCATGGCATTGAGTGTCACACACAGCCCTGGATGTCACACAGAGCCCTGGGTGTTACAGAGGGCCCTGGACATCCCACACAGCCCTGGATGTCACAGCCATGGAATCACAGCCCAGCCCTGGGTGTCACACACGGCCTGGGTGTCACACACAGCCCTGGATGTCACACAGAGCCCTGGATGTCACAGCCATGGAATCACAGCCCAGCCCTGGGTGTCACACACGGCCTGGGTGTCACACACCCCCTGCAACCCCACCCTACACTCACCCCACCCCTGGGCCCCCTTTGCTCCTCCTCCCCGAGCCCCGCAGAGCCCAGGATGCAAATCCCCATCAGGTACAGGTGACAAAACAGCTGCTCACCCTGTGCCACTGAGGGTGGTGTCCCAGCCCTCCTGCAGAGCCACCAGGTCCCCTCTGTGTCACCGTGCCTCAGGCTGGGACCCCCACATCCTTCTGGAGGGGCAGCCCCTGCTCAGAGCCCTCTGTTCCAGCTCCTGCCCTCCCTGCAGAGCTGCTGTGGGAGGTTTTACCCCACTCCAAACATCCCTGAGGGCCTCAGGGATGCTGTCCTGGACAGGCTGAGGTGACCAGAGGAGATGGATCCTTCTAGAACATCCCTTCCCTGCACAGGGGCTCGGGTTTGACGCTCCTGCTGCTCCATCCAAGGAGCATTTCCCCTCTCCTTGAGGTGTCTCTGGTGGTTCTAAGATAAGAAATGAGAGGCAGCAAGTCCAGCGGGACTCCCACGTTCGGAAGGAAAACGGGGAGAAGGAATTCTGGCAGCAGCAGGGCCGAGAAACCCCAAATTTGTGTCTCCTGGATGGATTTTTTTTGGTGGAATATCCACGTGTAGGGAAGGAAAACCCTAAATGCTTCCTCCAGTGGGATTTTTGCCCACAGAATTTGTGTCCCCTTCCCTCCTCCTGGCCAGTGTCCTCCATGTCCCCACTCTCCACTCTCTGGGGATGGATTTTGTGGAGTATCCACGTGCAGGGAAGGAAAACCCAAAATGCTTCCTTGGGATTTACCCCAAATTTGTGGACAAAAAAGAATTTGGACAAAAAAGAATTGTGGACAAAAAAGAATTTGTGTCCCCTCCCCTCCTCCTGGCCAGCCCTGCTGTGTCCTCTGTGTCCCCAGTCTCCACACTGTGGGGATGTTTTTTTGTGGAATATCCACGTGCAGGGAAAGAAAACCCTAAATGCTTCCTCCGGTAGGATTTCCCCCCACAGAACTCATGTCCCCTTCCCTCCTCCTGGCCAGCCCTGCTGTGTCCTCCGTGTCCCCAGTCTCCACACTGTGGGGATGTTTTTTTGTGGAATATCCACGTGTAGGGAAAGAAAACCCTAAATGCTTCCTCCAGTGGGATTTTTGCCCACAGAATTTGTGTCCCCTCCCCTCCTCCTGGCCGGTGTCCTCCGTGTCCCCACTCTCCACTCTCTGGGGATGGATTTTGTGGAGTATCCACGTGTAGGGAAAGAAAACCCTAAATGCTTCCTCCGGTAGGATTTACCCCACAGAATTTGTGTCCCCTTCCCTCCTCCTGTCCTCCATGTCCCCACTCTCCACACTGTGGGGATGTTTTTTTGTGGAATATCCACGTGCAGGGAAAGAAAACCCTAAATGCTTCCTCCGGTAGGATTTCCCCCCACAGAACTCATGTCCCCTTCCCTCCTCCTGGCCAGCCCTGCTGTGTCCTCCGTGTCCCCAGTCTCCACACTGTGGGGATGGATTTTGTGGAATATCCACGTGTAGGGAAGGAAAACCCTAAATGCTCCCTCCAGTGGGATTTTTGCCCACAGAATTTGTGTCCCCTTCCCTCCTCCTGGCCAGTGTCCTCCATGTCCCCACTCTCCGCTCTCTGGGGATGGATTTTGTCCCTTCCCTGCCCGGGTTTCCCCCCCGCCCCTTCCCCACCACCTCAAACCCCCCCAGGTTCCGGCGCTGATCACAAACCCTGGGCTGACAGACAGGGCTGCGTGTGGAGGGAAGGCGAGGACTAATATAGCCCAGGGTATAAGAAATTAATTACTTTCAGGCAGACGACGTTGGCACCTCCAGTCAAGCCTGATTTATTTGCGCGGCTGCTCTATTTTTGGCGAAGCCAGAATGTTTGACTAAATATAATACAACGAGGAGCCGGAACGGGAGGTGGAGCCGCTGCTGAATCCACAACCCCGAGAGGGTAAAACCGCTCCAGGGGTGCGGGTTGAGGTGTCTGGGGCTGCCCCGGCTCTCCCGCATCTGCCCGGAGCCTGCGGGAGGAGCGGGAGGAGCCGCAGGAGGGAGCTCCCCCTGCTCGTGTGATCGCTGCGTGTGTTTGTGTGTTGTTCTCCGTGCGCCGCTCCTGCCCGGGCCGAGCGCGTTCCTCATCCCGGGGCTGCGGCGGGGAGGAGCCAGCGCCGCACGGAGCCGAGCGCCGGCAGCGCTCCCGCACCGCGCCGGGTCCCGCACCGCCCCCGGCTCGGCTCAGGCTGCCCCGGTTCCGGTACCGGCACCGCTCCGATTCCTCCTGCTCCGGTACCGGCACCGCTGAACTCCCCCCTGCTCCGGTACCGGCACCGACACCGCTCCGACTCCTCCTGCTCCGGTACCGGCACCGCTCCGATTCCTCCTGCTCCGGTACCGACACCGCTGAACTCCCCCCTGCTCCGGTACCGGCACCGACACCGCTCCGATTCTTCCTGCTCCGGTACCGACACCGCTGAACTCCCCCCTGCTCCGGTACCGGCACCGGCCACGCTCTGACTCCTCCTCCTCGGCTCCTCTCCGACTCCCCCGGCTCCGGTACCGGCCACGCTCAGATTGCCCTGGTTCCGGTACGGGCACGTCTGAACTCCCCCCCTGCTCCGGAATCAGCACCGGCTCCGCTTCAATTCCTCCGGTACCGCTCAGACTCCCCCCTGCTCTGCACCGGCTCCGCTCCGACTCCCCCAGCTCCGGTACCGGCACCGGCTCCGCTCCGTCTTCCCGTGCTCCGGTACCGGCACCGCTTCAACCCTTTTGCTGCTCCAGCACCGGTACCGGCACCGCTCCAAGCCTCTCCTGCTCCGGCCCCGGCTCCAGCACCGGCCGCACTCCCCGGTGCCGGTCCCGCTCTCCGGTGCCGGTCCGGTTCTCCGGTGCTGGTCCCGCTCCCCGGTGCCGGTCCGGTTCTCCGGTGCGGGCCCCGCTCCACTCGCAGCCCGGCCCCGCTCCCCAGCGGCTCCCGCAGCGCCGCCCCTGCTCTGCCCCGCAGGAAGGAGGAAGGGACACGGCTCCAGGGAGAGCGACCTGCTCGGCGGCCGGTGAGTGCCGGGGTGACCCCGGGCCCTGCCCGAGCCCCCCCGGGCCCTGCCCGAGCCCCCCCCGGGGCCTTTGGGGCTGGCGGGGGCACAAAGTGCCGGGGGAAGTTGGAGGTGCGGGCAGGGAGGGTTCAGCTCCGTGCGGGTTTGTACCTCGGTGTTCCCTGCTCGGGGAGATCCCTGCGCGTGTTCGCTCCTGACCCTGCGTCGCCTAAACCAGGACAAACTGTTTGAGGGAGCCCCAGTATCGGATTTTTGATGGGCACCCCTCAAAATTGGATTTTTGATGGGTCTGGGTCGCGCTGTGAGGGGTTTGGGTGACACTTCCAGCGTGGAAGTGCGCGGGGGTGACCCCGGGGGTGACACCCGGGGACTCGGGGGTGCAGGGGCTGGCAGCTCGGCGTTCCGCCTGGCGCTGCACTTTTGGGTCGCTGTCACCATCAGCTGCACCGCTCCAGCGCTGCCTGTTGCTGTGACAAGTTCCCAGGGGTGTGCCCCGGAATGTCCCCCCCCCTTGCTTGTCCCCAAACAGCCCCTTGCGAGCTGCCAGGCCGGCCTGAAAAGCTTTAACAGCCTGAAAACAGCCTGGGCTGATTGCTGGCACAATGGTGCCATCAGCTCCGGCAGGAGGAAAAAGAATCAGGGTCAGGCCCGGGGCTGCCGGAGCCGGGTTTGTGCTGAGCCATGTGATGGGAGATGCGTCCCAGAAGGTGCCTGAAGGGGGAAAAGCTTTGAACGAGCATCAGGCAGAAAGTTGGAGCCTCTGGGTGAGGTTTGTGAAAGGGCAGGAGCCGTCAGACAGGGCCCTGCGAGGTCTGTAATTAATTAATTAATTGATTAATTGCGTAAATGATTCATTGACTCCCTCCTCGGTGGTGTGGGGCAGGTTTGGGGCGTGGATGTGTTTAACTGATGTAAAGTCTTTCAGAGTTAAGCTCTTCTGAGCTGCAGCCTAATGCTGATGATGCACCAGAGGCTGAGAGCTGGGGTTTGCCACTGCCAATCTCTGGCTCGGATGGATTTCATTGGGAAAACGAAATGGAAACCAGAACTTAAATGAAACTTAAACTAGAAAATCAAGATCTTGGGCGCTGCTTACTCCACCTCCTGCAAAAGCATCACCTCCATGCTTGGGGAAAAGCAGATCCCAAAATTCAGTGTCAGAGGCTTTGAATGCCAAAGCCATGCTTGGCACAGTGTGAGAGAAGGGACACGGAGGACACAGCAGGGCTGGCCAGGAGGAGGGAAGGGGACACAAATTCTTTGGGGTAAATCCTGCTGGAGGAAGCATTTAGAGTCTTCTTTTGCATTTCCAAAAGATCTTTTGATCTGTAAATACCTAAAAGCAGCCGAAAAGTCTCATCCCCTGTGACTCTATAATTATATTAGAGGATATAAATTTGGCAATGATGTAAGTTAAATATTTTTTTTTAAAGACGTAGCTCCCTTCTACCAACACACGGGGCTGAGATGTGCTGAGTGTGAGCACAGTCTGGTTCTCCAGCCTCATGGGGACTGTGGGAAGCAATTCCCATCATCCTGAAGAAATTCCCTTCAGGAATCCAGCCCTGAGGTAATGGCTGTGGTGTCAGCAGAGATCTCAGTGCCTTTGTGGTGTGGAGCATCCTCTCCTCCCAAAAAAAAGATGGGAGGGGATGTCCAAGAGTCCCAAAAGGATGAGGCAGGAACAGGAGAGCACCTGGCTCACCCCATCCATGGAAATTCCTCGCTGTGTGAGGCACCCAGTTCAGGGTTTGCTGATTTTCAGGCTCTCTGTCACGCCAGAGGATTTCTGTGCAAGTTTTGGTGTCCGTGCTCCAGGCAGGGCTTGCAGATCTGTTCCCAAGTTCCCAGGCTTACTCACTCAGGCTGGAAAATATCAGCACCGCGTCCAAATGGGAGCAGTTAATGAATGAGTAGTGGAACAACCTCGCCAGCAATCCTGGGAGTTCCTCCTCTCTCATCCTGCTGGGATAGAGAGGAAAGAGAGAAAAAAAAATTGCAGCTAATCAGGGCTCTGGAGATCTCCCCCAGTCCGTGGCCTTGGCCACGTCACCGCCGTGTCCCCACGGCTGAGTTCCCCCATCTGTTACCTCCTGACCTTGCTTTGTTCTCAGGGCTCTGCTCCCGGAGCTCCGCAGGGCTTTGGGGTGCTGGGAGGGCTGGGGAGCCCTCAGTGCTCATCTCCAGCCCTGCAGGCCCCTTCCACTGAAACAGCTCTTTGTGAGCCCTGAATGGACCCTTCAGAGGGGCTGTGCTGGTGACAGGGTGACAGTGACAGAGGGAGAGGATGGTGTCACACAGTTACAGGTGGCTGAAGTGTGGTTTGCTGCTGGTTTTGGCAGGGGTGGGGAGCTCTGCAGTTCTCATCTCCAGCCCTGCAGGCCCCTTCCAGTGCAGCAGCTCTTTGTGAGCCCTGAATGGACCCTTCAGAGGGGCTGTGATGGTGACAGTCACAGTGACAGAGGGAGGGGATGGTGTCACACATTTATAGGTGGCTGAAGTGTGGTTTGCTGCTGTTTTTAGCAGGGGTGGGGAGCCCTGCAATCGTCATCTCCAGGCCCTGCAGGCCCCTTTCACTGGAAAAGTTCAGAATGGACCCTTCAGAGGGGCTGTGATGGTGACAGGGACAGTGACAGAGGGAGGGGATGGTGTCACACAGTTACAGGTGGCTGAAGTGTGGTTTGCTGCTGTTTTTGGCAGGGGTGGGGAGCCCTGCAATGCTCATCTCCAGCCCTGCAGGCCCCTTTCACTGCAGCAGCTCAGAATGGACCCTTCAAGGGGCTGTGCTGGTGGCAGGGTGACAGTGACAGAGGAAGGGGACAGTGTCACACATTTACAGGTGGCTGAGGTGCAGTTGGCTGCTTTTTTTTTTTTTTTGGCAGATGTGGGGAGCAGAGCTCTGCAATCCTCATCTCCAGCCCTGCAGGCCCCTTTCGCTGGAAAAGCTCAGAATGGACCCTTCAGAGGGGCTGTGATGGTGACAGTGACAGTGACAGAAGGAGGGGATGGTGTCACACAGTTACAGGTGGCTGAAGTGTGGTTTGCTGCTGGTTTTGGCAGGGGTGGGGAGCCCTGCAATGCTCATCTCCAGCCCTGCAGGCCCCTTTCACTGCAGCAGCTCAGAATGGACCCTTCAAGGGGCTGTGCTGGTGACAGGGTGACAGTGACAGAGGGAGGGGACGGTGTCACACATTTACAGGTGGCTGAAGTGCAGTTGGCTGCTTTTGGGTTTTTTAGCAGGGGTAGGGAGCCCTGCAATCCTCATCTCCACACTGTGCCTTTCACTGGAAAAGTTCAGAATGGACCCTTCAGAGGGGCTGTGCTGGTGACAGGGTGACAGTGACAGAGGGAGGGGATGGTATCACACATTTACAGGTGGCTGAAGTGCAGTTGGCTGCTTTTTATTGCCTTCCAAACGAGCTGCTTGAAATCCTGAGCTGCTGCCTCTGGTGTGCATCCCTTGCCAGTGTCACTCGTCCCCCGGGGACAGGCTGGGGCACAGAGGGGGCTGCAGGGGACAGTTTTTACCTTGCCTGGCTGGCCCTGGGCCCAGAGCAGGCAGATGAGAGAAGCTGCATTTTACACAGGGTAAAATACAGAATGGCTCAGGGGAGCTCAGGGAGTTTTGATCTCCCAAATCCATGAGGATTCCCTGTTTTCCCTGTCCCACCACATGCTCAGGCAGAACCCTGGGTGTCCACTGCCCACATGCATCAAAACATCCACGTTGCACTTCCCACTGAGACCATCACCCCTCGGCCCGGCCTTCTGGGGAGCAATGAGTGTTTGGTCAGTCCTTGTAAACCCCAGGACATTCCTCTGGCTTCACAGAGCTGAGCTTTGGGCCAGCAGGGCTGAGGATCCCTGGAGAAGCTGCGATCTGTGTGTTTGGAGCCGTGTCCAAACAAGAGTAAGAGTTTCCAAAAGGGTTTGTGCTCTGTAGGAGCCTCCCAGATTCTCCTTCCACCCTCGGGGAAATCGAGGCAGCTCCTTCAGGCAGGGGGGCTTGGCTGGGCTCTGAGGAGCTCCCAAGCACAGAGCCAGCTCTGCGGGGTGTAATTCACATCCTGACACCCCAAAGCTCAGGTCAGTGTAATTCATGTGCTGACACCACAAAGCTCAACTCAGTGTAATTCACATCCTGACACCTCAAAGCTCTGCTGGGTGTAATTCACATCCTGGCACCCCAAAGCTCTGCTGGGTGTAATTCACATCCTGGCACCCCAAAGCTCTGCTGGGTGTAATTCATGTGCTGACACCCCAAAGCTCAGCTCCGTGTAATTCACATCCTGACACCCCAAAGCTCTGCTGGGTGTAATTCACATCCTGACACCCCAAAGCTCTGCTCGATGTAATTCACATCCCGACACCCCAAATCTTTGCTGGGTGTAATTCACATCCTGACACCCCAAATCTCAGCTCGGTGTCATTCATATCCTGACACCCCAAAGCTCAGCTCGATGTAATTCACATCCCGACACCCCAAAGCTCTGCTGGGTGTAATTCACATCCTGACACCCCCAAGCTCAGCTCAGTGTAATTCATGTGCTGACACCCCAAAGCTCAACTCAGTGTAATTCCCATCCTGACACCCCAAGCTCAGCTCAGCCGGGCTGGGTTGGCCTCGGTGCGGGCAGGAAGGCGATGGGAGGGCTCTGAGGAGGGCAGCGAGCCCTGGGCAAGCAGAGCTTTGCCTTTCTTCCCCTCCAAACCCTCTGGCTGCCGCTGTTTGTGCAGGGAAAGCTGACGGGCCGGAAGCAGCCGGGTGATGGATGCGGCCCAGATCGCAATCTGGTGAACAATTAACTCGGCCGAGTAATCAGCCCCAGCATCTTTTGCCCTCTCCCAGCCCGGGGCTGTGCCCGAGGCAGCGCCGCTTGTCTGCCGCTTGTTTGCTCAGTGGCTGCCGATCTCTGGCTCCCATCTCCGGCCTGGCTGGAGGAGAAGCTGCTGGGGGATTATTTTGGGTTCATCCCTGCTGCTGCTGCTGCCACCTCTCATCTCGTCCTTCTCCTCGCTCCCTCCACGCTGCTCATCCCGTTCTCCCTCCCGGCTCTCCCCGATTTAGGGATGAGCTCCAAGGCACCGCAGCTCCAATTGGGTTTGCACCCTAAGTAATATAGGATGCCGAATGATCAATGGGACATTTTTGGGATCTCAGGGACATTTTTGGGATCTCAGCTGGGACATTCCGGGGATCTCAGCTGGGACATTTCATGGATCTCAGGTGTAATTCACATTTCAGGGATCTCAGGTGGGACATTCCGGGGATCTCAGGTTTGACATTTCAGGGATCTCAGGTGGGACATTTTGGGAATGCCGGGTGGGACATTCCGGGGATCTCAGGAGGGACATTTCGGGGGTCTCAGTTGGAAAATTTCAGGAATCTCAGGTGGGACATTTAGGGGTCTCAGGTGGGACATTGTGAGGGTCTCAGCTGGGACATTCCGGGGGTCTCAGCTGGGACATTCCAGGGATCTCAGCTGGGACATTCCGGGGGTCTCAGCTGGGACATTCCAGGGATCTCAGCTGGGTTTGCTTCCCTCTCCTCTCCCTCCGTGAGTTTAAACCAGAGACAATTCTTCATTCCTCACCCTCCATCCCTGGGGCCTGCAGGCACTGCCAAAACAAAAATCATAAATTGAGCAGCAAATTCCCAATCCAGAGCTGTCAGAGCCCGGTCCCTGTCACCTCTGCTGGGACACCTGAGCTGCTGCTGTGACCCAGAGAGGGGAAAACAGGATGGAGGGGTTGGAATCTCTGCCCTTTCCTGAGTCCCTGGGAAGGGAGAGCTCTTGTGGGCACCTGGAAGGACACTGCTAATGAGGATGCTCCAATTAATGGCATTTTTAGTTAATTATTTTGTTACTTTTTATTTTTTAATTTTTTTTCCTTATTAATTTTAATTTAATTATTATTATTATTTTATTTAATTATTATTATAAATTATATTAATATTAATTTTATTGATGCCACCCGAACATTCCACCTTTGCACCGCCCCCATCACCTTCATTTCTCAGCTGGCAAACTGAGGCTTGGAGTTTATTCCTGGCCTTATTCCTTTGGAAAATCCCATTAGTGACAGCTCCAGACCTCAAACCTGAGGCCCAAAACTCTCTCCAGGATGTGTTGATCTGGATCAAACAGCTCCTGTCTCGCTGTGCTCTGGGTTTTATGAGTTTAATCCATCTTTTGGGCAGCCTTTCGGTGTTTTTTATTTTTGAACCCTCTCCCTCTCTTTCTTCCCCAATCCCTGAAATCCTCAGCCATTTCCTTTCAAACAACCTGAATTTTCCCAGCTGGAGCAGGGCAGGGCACAGCCTCTGCCCAGTTTTTTTGTGGTGATTTTGCCTTGAATTGCTCCATTTAAAAGGAGAGGCTGCTGAATCCAACCGTAAACACCGAAACCACCAAAGAAATCAAAATGTTCCTTTATTTTTTTTTATATTCCCAGCATCCCATTTATTTCTGCTCTTTCTCCATTTTGATTTTAACGCTTTCTTTTTTATTTAATTATTCAAGGCAGCATTATTTAATTAATTTACTCAGGGGTTTGGATTCCTGATCCTGGGGGGATTTATCCTCAAAAAACCCCCCAGCTTTTCCCTCTCTCCTGTTGCTCCCAGCACTTCCCACTCTCGGAGCCGTGGCTTTTTTTAGTTGCTAAATCTGACGAGGTTTGTGAGCCTGAGCCTCGGTTCTGCACTCGGGAGCACGCACAGGAATTTAAATTCTGCACTTTGGGGTTGTTTTTTTCCCTGCATTCCAGCATGGAACATCACCTGGAGCTTGGATTTATGTCGCCTGTGAGTGGAATTATGGGGTGGAAAATCTTTTAGGTTGGTTGTTGATGGGTCAAGCCTGTGCTGGAGCAAATGTAGATCCAGAGGGATCTTCAGATCTCAGAAATTGAGGATCCAGTTCTGATCCTGATCCATGATTCATCAACAACAGGAGCAGGGAAATGGTCTTGGTGTGCCTGGGGACTCTGAGGAGGAGGAGGAGGAAGAACTGGAGGTTTTGCTGCTTGTTTTGGTTGCACCCAGAGTCTGGTTTAGTCTCATGCAAATTAAAGTGCAAGGAGAGCCCCAAACTGCTCCTGGGATTTAACAAATTCCCCAGCCCTGCCCTCAGACCCTCCCTGGTGCATCCTCCTGCCGGGGCAGGGACCCCCAAAGGCTCTGGGAAGGGCAGGAGCAGCCGGGGCTGTCCCATCATTGTCCTATCACTGTCCCCATCCCTGTCCCATCTCTGTCCTATTGCTCTGCCAGTGCTGTCCCATCCCTGTCCCCATCCCTGTCCCATCTCTGTCCCATTGCTCTGCCATTGCTGTCCCATCCCTGTCCCCATCCATGTCCCATCTCTGTCCCATGCCTGTCCCATCGCTGTCACATCCCTGTCCCATCCTTGTCCCCTCACTGTCCCATTGCTCTGCCATTGGTGTCCGCTCACTGTCCCCTCACTGTTCCATCCCTGTCCCATCCTTGTCCCATTGTTCTCCCATCTCTATCCTATCCCTGTCCCACCCCTGTCCCTGCTCTGTCCCATCCATGACCCACCCCTCTCCCATCCCAGTCCCATCTCTGTCCCATCATTGTCCTGTCACTGTCTCATCCTTGTCCCATCCCTGTCCCATTGCTCTCCCATCACTGTCCCTGCTCTGTCCCATCCCTGTCCTATTGCTGTCCCATCCCTGTCCCCTCACTGTCCCGTCCCTCTCCCATCCCCATCCCACCCCTGTCCTGTCCTTGTCCCCTCGCTGTCCCCTCACTGTCCTATCCCTGTCCCATCTCTATCCCATCCCTGTCCCGTCTGTATCCCCTCACTGTCCCACCCCTGTCCCATCCCTCTCCCATCCCTCTCCCATCTCTATCCCATTGCTCTCCCATCCCTGTCCCACCATGGTACCATCACTGTCCCATCATTGTCCCATCCCCGTTCCATCCCTGTCCCCATCCCTGTCCCATCATTGTCCCCTCACTGTCCCCATCCCTGTCCCACCCATGTCCCACCCCTGTCCCCTCACTGTCCCCATCCCTGTCCCATTTCTCTCTCATCCCTGTCCCATCTCTTTGCCCTCCCTGTCCCTACTGTGTCCCCTCACTGTCCCATCACTGTTCAATCCCTGTCCCATCTCTATCCCATCATTTTCCCATCCCTGTCCCATCCCTGTCCCATCATTGTCCCAGTGCTCTCCCACCCCTGTCCCATCCCTCTCCCATCTCTATCCCATCGCTCTCCCATCCCTGTCCCATCTCTCTCCCATCCCTGTCCCTGCTCTGTCCCACCCCTGCTCCATCCCTGTCCCATCCCTCCCATGGGTGCCCTGTCCCACAGACCCTGGCTGGGACATTCTGGATCCCCCAAACTCCAGCTGCAGCCCCACAGCCACGGGCAGTGCCATTTCCTCAGGAATCACCCAGAAAAGGCCAAACTGGGGATTTTAACTCCAGCCAAACCCAGCAGAGCATCCGAGGGGGAAGAAACATTTTTATAAACTACCATTAGCAGCACGTGCCTGCTAAAGCTCTTAATCCCTCCCAATCCTCCCTGATTAACGATTAATTGTGCCGCTAATTACGCTATCATAGCAGGGCAGGCCCAGCCAGCCACACCAGTGCTGAACCACACCACAACTGGGAGCACTGGGGACCAGCTGAGAGCATCCCTCATCCCTCCAGGGTTATAATCCTGCCTTATCTCCTGCCTTTCCTTATCAGCTGCCAGGCAGGAGAGGAGGATTGGCTGCACTTGGAAGGGCCCTGCTTGGTGCCATCCTTGTTTTTAGTGTGGATTTTCCCTCATTCCTGTGAAAACCACATAGAAATTCCTTTGTGTTTTGATTTAGAGTGGTGGGGAAAGCACAATATTTGAATTTATTTCCAGTATTTTATGTTTATTTGCATTATTTTCCTTTTTTTTTCTGTTTTTTTTTTCCAATTTTTTAGTGTTTATTTCCATTATTTTACATTTATTTACATTATTTTTCATTATTTTCTGCTTTTTCCTGGCTTTTTCTGGTTTTTTTTTTGTTTTTTCCAATTTTTATGTTTATTTACATTATTTTACATTTTAGTTTCCATTCTTTTCCATTTTTCCCATTTTTCCTTTTTTTTCTGTTTTTTTCTGGTTTTTTCCATTTTTTATGTTTATTTCCATTATTTTACATTTATTTACATTATTTCCCATTCTTTTCTGTTTTTCCCATTTTTTCTTTTTTTTTTTTGTTTTTTTTTTTTCCATTTTTATGTTTATTTCCATCATTTTACATTTATTTACATTATTTCCCATTCTTTTCTGTTTTTCCCATTTTTTCTGGGTTTTTTTTCGGGTTTTTCCATTTTTTATGTTTATTTCCATTATTTTACATTTTATTTTCCATTATTTTCTATTTTTTCCCGTTTTTTCCGGGTTTTTTCCATTTTTTTCCCATTTCTTTCCATTATTTTATGTTTATTTACGTTATTTTCCATTCTTTTCCATTTTTTCCCATTTTTCCTGGAATTTTTCCATTTTTATGTTTATTTACATTATTTTACATTTTAGTTTCCATTCTTTTCCATTTTTTCCCATTTCTTTCTGTTTTTTCCCATCTTTTCCCATTTTCTATGTTTATTTCCATTATTTTATGTTTATTTCCATTATTTTCCATTCTTTTCCATTTTTCCCGTTTTTTTCCATTTTTTTTTCCATTTATTGCCATTATTTTACATTTATTTACATTATTTTCCATTTTTAGTGGGGTTTTTTTTCATTTATTTCCATTATTTTCCATTAATTTCCACCATTTTCCATTATTTTCTGCTCCTGTGATGCACAGCAGGCTTTGGGCCAGCTCCTCTCTCTCCTCCTGACAGCATCCAAGGCCTGGAGGAGTTTTTGAGCCATGATTTTCCCGGGGGAGATCCCAATCCCTGGCGCTCTTTCCCTCTGTTTATCTCGCTCTGGGCTCCCTTATCTCTCCAAGGCTTGTGCAGGAACCCGTCAAGGACACTGGGGCCTTCACCAGCCAGGCTTTTAAAGCTGAATTTGAAGTAAACCCAAAAAAAATCTTTAAAAAATTAATTAAAAAGGGATTAATTCCTGATTTTCAACCTCACCCAGGTATCCGCTCGGTGACGCTGAGGACACAGGGTGGGTGGCACAGGTGGCATTTACAGCTGAACCAGGAGCAAGGTTTATCCAAACACTCTCCCTGAAATGTTTTCCTCCCCGGGAAAAGGATCCAAGCTTGGCAGGAAAAATCTGTTTATTGCACCCGGGCTCTCTCTCTGTGTTCTGTTGCCTTTTTCTGAGCTCGGAAGTGAAATCGGAGATGATTTCAGTCAGGAGGTAACGCAGAAGTGGATTTTGGTTTGAAGGTTTTCAGGGGTGGCTGTGGAAAGATGTTTAGCAAAGTTTATTTTTTTGAGGGGTGAATATATTTTTCTAGAAAAGTTTGTTTTTCTAGAGGTTACTAGAAAAACCTATTTTTTTAAGGTTTTTTTTGTCTATTTTTTTAAGGTTTGGGAAATTAGTATAATTGATAAAAAGTACTAATTAGGAGAAGTGCTGATGTAATTTTTTTAAAGTTGAGGGGGTTTTGCATCTCTTTTTGGTATTAATTGGTTTTTTTGGCTATGAAAACGCATTTTGAAATGTTCTCAACTTCGGCAGTTTGGAAGAATTAAGACAGTGTTGGGGGAATTGTATTTTATGGGGTTTGGAGTTTTGGAATTTGGTTTTTGGGGTTTTTTTGCTTAGGGAAAGGCTGTGGAAAATTGCTGGCAAAATTAGCACAAAAAACTACAGAGCTACGAATATATGTGAGAAAAACACAGAACATAGGAAATATAAAAAACATTAAAAGCATTGAAAATAGAGAATTTAGAAAAGAAAAAAGGCAAACAACCAAAATGGGATTAATTCCGTCTCCTGTGTTGGGATTAATGGGAATTTATTTGGGTTGTGGTGGTGCTGGGGATGGATTTTAGGGTGGATTTTAGGGAGGGAGGTGCGAGGATGGCTGAGGGATGAAGGATTCCTGGAAGGCAGCATCTCCATGGGTTTGGGATCCTGAAAAATTTGTGTCATCACATCCTCGGAAGTTCTTGTGCTTGAGGGAAAACAAGGAAAAGGAAGAACAGAACCATCCCTGGAGTGTGAGGCAGGGATGTCCCAAAGCCTGGAATTTTGGGATCCTTTGCCAAGTTTGCTGCCCCAAATGTTGATAAAAGTTTGCTTTTATCATCCTGGCAGCCCTGGCGGCCACCCCGTGTGGTTCAGGAGGGGTTTTCAGCCTCCTGCCTCCCTCAGGCAGCTCAGTGGGACAGAAATTCCTGAGAAATTCAATTCAAGGGGCAATCCCTTCCCTCAGCAGGGGAGCAGAGCCAGGCCAGGAGGATCCCACAGGCCCCAGAGACCCAACAGACCCCACAGGCCCCACAGACCCCACAGGCCCCACAGACCCTGCAGACCCCACAGATCCCATAGACCCCACACATCCCACAGATCCCACAGGCCCCACAGACTCCACACATCCCACAGACCCCACAAACCCCACAGATCCCACACATCCCACAGACCCCACAGGCCTCACAGACTCCACACCTCCCACAGACCCCACAGACCCCAGAGACCCCATAGATCCCACAGGCCCCATGGATCCCACAGGCCCTCAGGCCCCACACATCCCACAGACCCCACAGACCCACAGACCCCACACATCCCACAGACCCCATAGCCTCCACAGGCCCCAGACATCCCACAGACCCCATAGACCCTGCAGACCTCACAGATCCCACACATCCCACGGACCCCACAGACCCCACAGGCCCCACAGACCCCACAGATCAGACAGATCCCACAGGCCCCACAGACCCCACACATCCCACACATCTCACAGACCCCATGGACCCCACAGACCCCACAGACCTCACACATTCCACGGACCCCATGGAGCCCACAGACCCACAGGCCCCACAGACCCCACGGACCCCACAGACCCCACATCTCACCCAGCTGGGCCTCTGAGATCATCAGGACGGGGAAGGCTCAGGGTGAAAGGTGCTGCAGGATTTATTTCCCTTCCCAAAATAATTCGGGATCCCCAAATCATTCCAGATCCCCAAATTATTCCAGATCCCAAAATAATTCCAGATCCCAAAATCATTCCGGATCCCAAAATAATTCCAGATCCCAAAATAATTGCGGATCCCAAAACCATTCCAGATCCCAAAATCATTCCAGATCCCAAAATCATTCCGGATCCCAAAATCATTCCGGATCCCAAAATAATTCCGGATCCCGGCTCCTGCTGTACTTGGGAACCCCAAGCGCTGCCTCCTCCTCTCCTCCCTCCCCGTGGCTGCTTTTCCTTCTCAAGGGCGAGGGAAATTTCCCTTCCCGAGGGGGAAATATCCCCACACGAAATATCCTCCCCACACGTGCTGGGGATGGCTGCGGGGCTGGTTTCAGGTTAAATCCCGGCTTAGCTCAATCCTTGCCAGGGCAGGAGCCTGGCGGCGTTTTCTCCCTCCCTCCCTCCCAAGCACGTGGCCCTGGCAGGGCTTTAAATAAAACCGATTTCAAACCCTTCAGCCCGGGGGTTTTTGGTGTTTTTAATGCCAAACCGTGGCACTGCTGCTCCTGGGGGTGACTGGAGCAGGGACAGGAGGTCAGGAGCACCTTCCCCTTTCATTTCATCATTTCATCCCTGCTCGGCAGGAAAATCTGTCCCAGGGGGGTTTGGGGTTGGTTTAGGAGCTCCCAGGAGCTGCTGGAGCAGAGCTGGGATCCTGCTGGGAGAGGAGGGAGTGAGAATCCCACCGTGTTCTCCTGACCCTCAGAACCACAAATTCGCCATTGGAATTCTGCAGGGAAGGGATGGGAACTGGAATCCTTCTTCTATTCAGGTGATCACAATTCTTTCTATATATATTCTAAAGCTATAGTTCAAAATATTTATTACAAAGCGCCTTAAAGCTTATAATAATTTTATTTCTAAAGCAAATAATAATAATAATAATAATAATATTTCTGCATTCCTCTATCCTACATGTTAAAAACCTATGAAACTCATACTAATTGAAAAAGCCTAAAAGTTACATTGTAAAAACCCTATAGGCTCACATGATTCACTTATAAGCAAGCAAAATATTAATTCCAAAGCCTCTTTCCATGCTTTTTCCATTTTATTCATTAAACTCATGTTTTTATAATTACCCTATGGCCTTTTCCACGCATTTCACAACCATAACTACAAAGTTCATCTTTTTCTACCTGACACCAAACACAACCCCACATTTCCCAAATTCCATGGGTGTCCAGGATATCATTCCCAGTTCTTTAAATGTCTTTTTTGGAAAGGGGAGCTGGGATCCCTGGGCTCAGCTGTCCCTGCTGTGTCACAGTCCCGGGTCAAACCCTGCAGCTCCAAATTCCTTAAATTCAGTCGTAACTACTTTAAATTCAATCACAACTACTTAAAATTCAGCCAGAAGTACTTTAAATTCAGCCCCAAATACCTTAAATTTAACTACTTTAAATTCAGCCAGAAATACTTTAAATTCAGTCACAAATACCTTAAATTCAGTCACAACTACTTTAAATTCAGCCAGAAATACTTTAAATTCAGTCACAACTACTTTAAATTCAATCACAACTACTTTAAATTCAATCACAACTACTTTAAATTCAATCACAACTACTTTAAATTGAGCCACAAATACCTTAAATTCAGTCACAACTACTTTAAATTCAGTCACAGTCACTCAGAGTCGGGAGGGGTGCTCTGTGTCCCAGGGGAAATGTCCTGCTCAGAGTTTTGCAGAGATTTTTCTGCTGGTCCTTCCAGAGCAAACCTGGGGATCTGCTGATCCTGAGGCTGTGAATCCCTGAATCCAGGGCTCCTCAGAACCCTCAGAAACCTCAAAATCCTCAGGATCCTCAGAACCCTCAGAACCCTCAGGATCCTTAGAATCTTCAGAACCCTCAGAATGCAGGGATCCTCAGGATCCAGAGATCCTCAGAACCCTCAAAATCCTCAGAATCTTCAGGATCCCCGGAATCCTCAGAACCCTCAGAATCCAGGGATCCTTAGAATTCAGGGATCCTCAGAATCCTCAGAACCCTCAGGACCCTCAGGACCCTCAGAATCCTCAGAATGCAAGGATCCTCAGGATCCAGAGATCCTCAGAACCCTCAAAACCCTCGGAATCCTCAGAATGCTCAGAACCCTCAGAATCCAGGGATCTTTGGAATCTTCAGAATCTTCAGAACCCTCAGAATCTTCAGAACCCTCAGAATCCAGGGATCCTCAGAACCCTCAGGACTCCCAGAACCCTCAGGATCCTCAGAATCCAGGGAGCCTCAGAATCCTCAGAATCTTCAGAACCCTCAGAACTCTCAGAATCCAGGGATCCTCAGGATCTTCAGAACCCTCAGGACCCTCAGAATCCTCAGGATCCTCAGAATCCAGGGATCTTTAGAATCCAGGGATCCTCAGAACCCTCAGAGTCCTCTGAACCCTCCAAACCCTCAGAACCCTCAGAATCCTCAGAACTCTCAGAATCCTGGGATCCTCAGAACCCTCAGAATCCTGGAATCCTCAGAACCCTCAGGACCCTCAGAACCCTCAGAACTCTCAGAATCCAGGGATCCTCGGAATCCTCAGAATCCAGGGATCCTTAGAACCCTCAGAACCCTCAGGACCCTCAGAATCTCTCAGAACCCTCAGAATCCTGGGATCCTCAGAACCCTCAGAACCCTCAGGACCCTCAGAATCCCTCAGAATCCTCAGAACGCTCAGAATCCTCTGAACCCAGGCTGCTCCTGCCCTGGGGACACTGCAGGTACCAGGGCAGAGCTGACACGACCCCGACAGGGCAGGGACAATGACCGGGCTGGCCCCAGTGGCCGCAGTGTCGCCATTGTTGTGGCAGCTGAATGCTTCTCCCAGGTTAGGGAATAAACACCCAGTGTTGGGAGCTGCTGGAATAATGACTGGCATTGGGAATGCCTCACTCTGAGCTCACCAGGAGCCCAGGGAGAGCGGAGAAAGGAAAAATATTCCAGGGTAGGACAAAGATCCTTTGTGGGAATGAGGTTGGACGGGATGGGACGGATGGAGATGAGAGATCTCTGGGGTCAGGGCTGGGTTTGGGGTTCATTGCACAGGGTGTGGGTGAAGGGCCCTGCCACGAGCTGCCAGCACAGCTCAGAGCAGAGAGAGAGTGAGGAGGAAGAGGAGAAAGGAGAGAGTGAAGAAGAAAAGGAGAGGGAAGGGAGGAGAGAGTGAAGTTCCCGTTACAATCCATCAAATCTCTACTGAATATTCTGATTTACACCAACCAATCCAGTACAAATACAAATCGTACAACATTTACACACAGCCTATAAGAATCATTCCATTCCCATCCTGTGTTATATTTTAAACCCTAAAAACGACTCTTGGGACCCCTCCTGCCGAGCCAGCAGGGTCTGCTCTGACCCTTGGACTCTTGGTAAGGAGAAGGGCATTGTTTAATTAATTAATTTAATTGTTTAACCCTCAGCTGGCCATGCTGTTGTTTTCCAGTTGTTCAGTAACCAAAGCTCGGCATCTCAGACATCAAAACTTGCCTTCAACTCTATTTCACTCATAAGTTTCATAATTTCTAAAAATGAGCAGTTGTATTTATAAAGCTTTTCTGTTTCATCTTCCCCAACCATCCTTCATATGCTCCCCTCACTGGGCTCCTTGTCAGCTCCAGAGCGGAGCAGGAACGTGCAGGATCCAGCAAAGTTTCCCTTTCCCTCCCTGCACCCTGCACAGGTTGGAATCTCATCCCTGGGAGTGTCCAAGGGCAGCTCAGAGCAGCCTGGGAGGGTGGAAGGTGTCCCTGCCCATGGGAATGGGATGAGCTGGGAGATCTCTCCCGATCCGTTCTGTGCCTCTGTGAGTCTGTGAAGGAACTGGTAGGAAGTTTTCCATGGAAAAAGTTTTCCCAGGGTGTCACCGTGTTCTCCTGACCCTCAGAACCACAAATTCCTGACTGGAATTCTGTGGAGGAGGGATGGGAACTGGGATTCTGCAGAGGGATGGGAACTGGAATTTTGCAGGGGAGGGATGAGAACTGGAATTCTGTATGGGAGGGATGGGAACTGGAATTCTGTATGGGATGGGAAATGGAATTCTGTGTGGGAGGGATGGAAACTGGAATTTTGTAGAGGGATGGGAACTGGAATTCTGTAGAGGCAGGCTCAGAGAACTGGAATTCTGCAGAGGATGGGAACTGGAATTCTGTATGGGAGGGATGGGAACTGGAATTTTGCAGAGGATGGGAGCTGGAATTCTGCAGAGGGATGGGAACTGGAATTCTGTATGGGATGGGAACTGGAATTCTGCAGGTGAGGGATGGGAGCTGGAATTCTGTATGGGATGGGAACTGGAATTCTGCAGGTGAGGGATGGGAGCTGGAATTCTGTATGGGATGGGATGGGAACTGGAATTTTGCAGAGGAGGGATGGGAACTGGAATTCAGCAGAGGAGGGATGGGAACTGGAATTCAGCAGAGGAGGGATGGGAACTGGAATTCACCAGGGGAGAGGTGGGAACTGGAATCCTATAGAGGAAGGATGAGAACTGGAATCCCACAGGGGAGGGATGGGAACTGGAATTTTGCAGGGGAAGGATGGGGACTGGAATTCTATATGGGAGGGATGGGAACTGGGATTTTGCAGAGGGATGGGAACTGGAATTCTGTATGGGATGGGAACTGGAATTCTGCAGTGCTCCCATCCTTCTCATTTTCTCTCTCCAGCCCACCCTTGTTTGTGCTTTTTTGGGCCTGAAAGTTGTCCTTGGTCTCAAGCTGTAAAAGGATTTGTTTTGTCTCTGCTCTGTGCAGAGCTGACACCGACTGTGAGGCTCAGAATTGCACACCTGGGCAGCACAGAACGTGAAAAACACGAAAAACACCCCCAGGCAGCGCAGAATCTGAAAATCATGAAAGTTTAAAACTTAAAGCATCACTGGGAGCTTCTGCTGCCCCTGCTCCGTGTCCAGGGCACAAATCCCAGCCCCGCTGGTTCGGCCCCGCAGCCACACGCGGCGTTTCAGTCTCGCAGTGTTTGCTGAGCAAATAAAAACTCCCCCGAGGAGCAGAATTCCGCATTTCCCCGGGGCTTTGCAGCCTCCCAGCCCGGAGCACCGAGTGCTGAATGGGGCTGTTCAGTTTGCCTTGTAAACACAAGCGGTAATCTCTCCGGGGATTAAAAAAAAAAAAATAAAGGGTTTAAAAGAAGGAAACTTTTCCTCTCTTTAGGTTGGGGGATGGGGGCAGGAGTCTGGTAAAATGGTAAAGAAAAAAAAAAAAGATAATTTAGACTTTATCATTTTTGAGAGGCAAGAATTAGTGCTGGAAAAGAAAAAAACACAAAGAATTTAGAATTTGTAATTTTTGAGAGGTAAGAATTAGTGCTGAAAAAGAAAAAAAAAACCCAGATAATTTAGAATTGATCATTTTTGAGAGGTAATCATTAGTGCTGGAAAAGAAAGAAAAAAAAACCACAGAGAATTTAGAATTGATCATTTTTGAGAGGCAAGAATTAGTGCTGGAAAAGAAAACCCAGAGAATTTAGAATTTGTAATTTTTGAGAGTCAATCATTAGTGCTGGAGAAGAAAAAAAAAACACACACAAAAAAAACCCCAGATAATTTATAATTTATAATTTCAGAGAGGCAAGAATTACTGCTGGGAATGAAAAAAACCCAAAGAATTTAGACTTTTTGAGAGGCAAGAATTACTGCTGGAAAAGAAAAAAACACAGAGAATTTAGAATTTGTAATTTTTGAGAGGCAAGAATTACTGCTGGAAAAGAAAAAAAACACCAGAGAATATAGAATTTATCATGTTTGAAATGTAATAATTACTGCTGGAAAAGAAAACAAACCAGAGAATTTAAAATTTGTAATTTTTGAGAGGCAATCATTAGTGCTGGAAAAGAAGAAAACCTGGAGAATTTAGAATTTATCATTTCTGAGAGGCAAGAATTAGTGCTGGAAAAGAAAAAAAAACCCAGATAATTTAGAATTTATCATTTTTGAGAGGCAATCATTAGTGCTGGAAAAGAAAAAAAAAAACACACACAAAAAAAACCCCAGATAATTTAGAATTTATAATTTCAGAGAGGCAAGAATTACTGCTGGGAATGAAAAAAACCCAAAGAATTTAGACTTTTTGAGAGGCAAGAATTACTGCTGGAAAAGAAAAAAACCAGAGAATTTAGAATTGATCATTTTTGAGAGGCAAGAATTACTGCTGGAAAAGAAAAAAAAAACAGAGAATATAGAATTTATCATGTTTGAAATGTAATAATTACTGCTGGAAAAGAAAACAAACCAGAGAATTTAAAATTTGTAATTTTTGAGAGGCAATCATTAGTGCTGGAAAAGAAGAAAACCTGGAGAATTTAGAATTTATCATTTCAGAGAGGCAAGATTTAGTGCTGGAAAAGAAAAAAAAAAACCCAGAGAATTTAGAATTGATCATTTTTGAGAGGCTATCATTACTGCTGGAAAAGAAAAAAACCCAGAGAATTTAGAATTTGTAATTTTTGAGAGGTAAGAATTAGTGCTGAAAAAGAAAAAAAAAAACCCAGATAATTTAGAATTGATCATTTTTGAGAGGTAATCATTAGTGCTGGAAAAGAAAGAAAAAAAACCACAGAGAATTTAGAATTTATCATTTTTGAGAGGCAATAATTAGTGCTGGAAAAGAAAAAAAAACAGAATTTAGAATTTATCATTTTTGAGAGTCAATCATCACTGCTGGAAAAGAAAAAAAAAAAACCCAGAGAATTTAGAATTTATAATTTCTGAGAGGCAATAATTAGTGCTAGAAAAGAAAAAAAAACCCAGAGAATTTAGAATTTATCATTTTTGTGAGGCAAGAATTACTGCTGGAAAAGAAAAAAAAACAACCAGAGAATTTAGAATTCATCATTTTTGAAATGTAATAATTACTGCTGGAAATCTTTGCCTCCAAACCCTGCTGAGGGATGGAGGGAGGGGACACTTCCATCTTTTGGTGATGCCTTAAATCACCTGGCTCGGGAATTCCAGAGCAGGGAAAGCTGCAGAAAAGCAGGAGAGCTCCATTCCCGGCGGGAATAATTCACCGAGGAGCTGGAAGGCGATGATTTCTGAACAGGGCAGCGATTCAAGGATCCTTAACTCCTCATCGGGATCCCGGAGGAGTTTTCCTGCCGGGATTCAGCCCTGGGGCTCTTTGAAATGTTTTAGCCGGGTTTTTCTCTCCACTCCTGTTCCAGTAAATGCGGATCACTCACCCTGCCGCCTTTAATCCTTGGCCCGGCTCCAAACCGGGTGATTTAATTTAATTTATTTAATTTTTGCCCGTCTATGCCTGAATTCTTCATTGCGGTGTGAAATTGCTCCTTCGTGTCCCGCCCTGCAGCGTCGTGTTCCTGCCTGGTGTTCATTATCCGGCAGCGTCTGGGGATTGCTGCCTGTGCTGGTTTGAGAGCAAAACCAGTGAGCAAAACCAGTCAGAAATACAATTTAATAGGAGGGAAAGAAAAAAAGTAAAATAAAGTAAAATAAAATGCAGTTTAAGAAGAGGAAAAGAAAAGAAGTAAAATAAAATACAGTTAATTAAGAGGAAAAGAAAGAAGTAAAATAAAGTAAAATAAAATACAATTAATTAAGACAAAAAGAAAGAGGTAAAGTAAAATAAAATACAGTTTAAGAAGAGGAAAAGAAAAGAAGTAAAATAAAGTAAAATAAAATACAGTTTAAGAAGAGGAAAAGAAAAGACATAAAATAAAATAAAATAAAGTAAAATAAAATACAATTTAAGAAGAGGAAAAGAAAAGAAGTAAAATAAAGTAAAATAAAATACAGTTTAATAAGAGGAAAAGAAGTGAAATAAAGTAAAATAAAATACAAATTAATAAGAGGAAAAGAAAGAAGTAAAATAAAGTAAAATAAAATACAATTTAGTAAGAGGAAAAGAAAAGAAGTAAAATAAAGTAAAGTAAAATACAATTTAAGAGAGGAAAAGAAAGGAAGTAAAATAAAGTAAAATAAAATACAATTTAGGAAGAGGAAAAGAAAGAAGTAAAATAAAATAAAATAAAATACAATTTAAGAAGAGGAAAAGAAAAGAAGTAAAATAAAGTAAAAGAAAACACAATTTAATAAGAGGAAAAGAAAGAAGTAAAATAAAATACAATTTAAGAAGAGGAAAAAAAAGGAAGTAAAATAAAATAAAACAAAATAAAATAAAATAAAGTAAAATAAAATAAGATAAAATAAATGCAATAGTAGAAAACACCACTGACAGTCAGAATCCAACCTGACCCCCTGTCAGTCAGGGTGGTGGCAGCAGTGCAGATGAAATGCTCTTGTCCAAGCACTGATCCTGTAGAAAGCTCTGGCAGCTCTTGTCCTCTGGGAGTGCAGTGGGTCAGGGCTCCCTGTGCTGTCCCAAATCCCGGATTCTATCCAGGTGGGAATGCTTGGCTCCTCCCCCTGGGCGGAGCATCTCCCCATGGGCTGATCTCATTCTCTGAGCCCTGCAGTGGCTCCTTGCTGGCCCATGAACCAGAGACAGCTCCCGCAGGGAGTTCCCCATGAGCCATGGGCACGGCATTGCTGGGCCATGGACAGGAGAGAAGGGAAACACTGCCCCAGCTGGTTCCAGCAGCTCAGGGGATGGGATGGAACACAGACTGTGGGCACAGCTGGCAGGGTAACCCAGGGCACTGCTGCCCCTGCCAGGCTGGAAAACCTAAAGTGATGTCGTCGCTTTTGCTCAGGAGGTCAATAAATGCCCCGGTTCCTTTAGGATGCTGAGGAGAGGAAAAAAAGCAAAATAAACCAAGAGGCGGTCACTAGGAATTCTTCCTTTGAAATCCGTGCCGGGGGAGAGCAGCTGTAAAATGGGATTTATTTCTCCCACAGGGAATGCGGCTGGAAGCTCCTGGAACCCCGGGGTGCTGCGGGGCACCCCACATCACCCGGCCCGACCCTGCATTCCCCCTGGAACCCCACATTTCCTGCCCCTATATTCCACCTGGCATGATGGTTGTGGGTGCTTTGCTTCCAGGAACGGAGCGAATCCCAGTTTTGGGATGCCTGTATCCATGATTGGGACATTTGTATTCATATTTGGGACACCCGTATCCACACTGGACAAATCCTGTCGGGGAAGGAGAATTCCTGTCGGGGAGGAGCTGAGGGCTGAGGATAAGGAAAATCCCATAAATCCCATAAATCAACACTTTAATGGGAACTCCCCCCAGCAGATCCCGAGCAGGTCTGGGTGTAGCTGGAAAAATGAGCCCAGGGATGTGAGACCACAGGCCGGAAGCAGCTGGGGCGTGGCTGCAGCCATCCCGGGGATATTTTTACCCCTATCGCAGTTCCTCCCCTCTCCCAGTTTATATTTAGCAGCCTGGAGCTGCTGGCATTCCTCTAGGAAGCGAGGAGGGGAAGGGTTTGGATTTGTGGAGCAGGTTTGTGTCAGGGAGCAGCCGATGGCCTGTAAAGCATCCCCAGGATTTTGGAGAGGAAAAGGGAGATGGAGAAATCACTTCTCCTCCTTTTCCTCATTCTTTCCTGTTCCCTGCGTATTTCTGATCAGATCAGATCCAAATCAAAGGATCAGATCCGGATCAAAGGAGGTCATGGATTGGCTCGATGGGGATTGTCAGAGCAGGAATTGCTCAGCCCCTGTAAACCATCCCCGGCTTTTTGGGGAGGAAAAGGACATGGAGAGATCACTTCTCCTCATTTTCCTCATTCTTTCCTGTTCCCTGCATCTTTCCTGAGCCAGATCAGATCCGGATCAAAGGATCAGATCCGGATCAAAGGATCAGAGGAGGTTATAAGGCTCGGTGGGGGATTGTCAGAGCAGGAATTGCTCAGCCCCTGTAAACCATCCCCGGCTTTTTGGGGAGGAAAAGGACATGGAGAAATCACTTCTCCTCATTTTCCTCATTCTTTCCTGCTCTCTGCATCTTTCCTGATCAGATCAGATCCCAATCAAAGGATCAGAGGAGGTTATAAGGCTCGGTGGGGGATTGTCAGAGCAGGAATTGCTCAGCCCCTGTAAACCACCCCCAGATTTTTGGGGAGAGGAAGGGAGATGGAGAGATCGATTCTCCTCCTTTTCCTTATTCTTTTCTGTTCCCTGCATCTTTCCTGATCAGATCAGATCCAGATCAAAGGATCCGATCCAGATCAAAGGATCAGATCCAGATCAAAGGATCAGAGGAGGTTATAAGGCTCGGTGGGGGATTGTCAGAGCAGGAATTGCTCAGCCCAGCACCTTCCTGCGATCCCAACATCCTGCTTGATGTCCTGGTTATCCCATTCCTGGGGTTATCCCATTCCTGGGGATATCCCATTCCTTGGGATATCCTGGGCAGCTCGTTCCAATGCCAAACCTTTAGCTATAAAATAAGCGATCTGTGTTGCAATACAGGCTTTATAACTTGTTTAACATCTGCAATTTGGTCATACCTATAAAACCCCTGAATATTCTCTGACAGCAGTTTGGAATACTTAAATGTCGGAGTTTCTGGCAGGAGTCGCAGCCAGTGCAGGACCAGGAGCTGGAGTCATTTCCTTCATCCCTAAATCCCCTTTGGAACCCGGAGCATCCCCGGTGCCACCTTTTCATTGTGTCCAAGCACGTTCCTGTAGTGCTGGGAAAACATTCCAGCACCTCGAGCTGGAGTGTCCAAAACCCTCCCGCCTCCCCTCCCACCCCCAACAAACCCCCCCAGCCCCGGGCTGAGCCTTCAGCCTCAGGAATTGGCGGCGGGGGAGGTGAGAGCCGAGCGGGGGCGGGATTTCCCGGGATCCAGGTGAATCCCCGGGATTTTCAGGGGATTCACCCGCTGCAGGGAGCCGTGCAGAGCTCCCCGCAGAGCCTGGCAGGCGCCCAAACTCGGCGTTTGTGTCGCTGACGGAAAATCCTGGAGGTTTTCCGAGGCAGGCGCGCCGGGCCCGGCGCTGCCGTTGTCCTGGAGACGGGGATGCGGCTCCGGCTGGAATTCTGCCAGCACCCTGATAAGGCTGGGGTGGTGCTGATAAGGCTGGGGGGCTCTGGGGACAACCAGGGAGGAGCAGGAGCGGGGACACCCATGGGGAAGGGGTTGAGCTGCTCCAGGGGTCCGGAGAAGGGCGGGGTGGGTGGGAAAAGCCGTTCCCTGTAGGGGAAAAAATCATCCTGGAGAAGTTTTGGGGCCGGTTTGGTACCGAGGGGTGGTTGGGTTATTCGGGTTGGGTTGTGGGGTGTGAAATAGAAAATCCCCTGGCAGGGAGGTTGGAGAGGATGAGGGATGCAGGAGGAGCATCCCCACACTCCTGGGGTTGGGAAAAGGACAGGGACAGACCCAAACCTGGGGCTGGAAGGGGCAGGGCTGTGCCTGGCCGGGGGTGGGACGCTGATGTCCCATCCCTGGAAGTGTCCAAGTGGCATCATAGGACATGAAATAAACTGATTCAAATAACTCTCTGAAGGCAGAAGAGAAAGAGAATGAAATGAAGGCTTTATTTACAGTTTATTTACAGTTTATTTACAGTTTACTCACTTTCTTTTATAGCACACTGCTCTATAGGGAACCCTACTGATCCATAGGATTGACACCTCTCTCCATTGGTTCAGTAACAGGGAACAAAAACCTGGGAGAGGTTTTGTTATAGGAAAAAAACCAGTTTGCTTAAAAATGTTTTGGGAAAAGCAGAAATGTTTTAAGAAGAGAAACTGCTGACAGCTTTCCCTTAAGAAAGGAGCAAGCAGTGGTTAGCAAGCTGAAATTCTCTCAGGCTCAGAAATATCAAACCCACAGCCAAGGCCAGGCTGGACAGGGCCTGGGAGAGTGGAAAGTGTCCCTGCCCATGGCAGGGGTGGGATGAGATCAATCCCAAAGTCCCTCGACCCAAACCACTCTGGGATTCTGGGATTTGTGTCTGTGAATCCCGGCAGTGCTGGATCCGTGCAGGGCTGGAGCCCAAACCCTGCCCAGGCAGCGCTCCCAGCATGTGGGGCTGTGGGGTGGAAATTCAGGTCAGGATGCTGCCAACCCCAAAGAGCAGCAACTGTGGGGTGGAAATTCGGGTAGGGACATTTCTAACCCCAAAATGCAGCAGCTGTGGGGCTGTGGGGTGGAAATTCAGGTCTGGACATTGCCAACCCCCAAAAAACCAGCAGTTATGGGGCTGTGGGGTGGAAATTGGGGTCAGGACATTGCCAACCCCAAAAAGCAGCAAGTGTGGGGTGGAAATTGGGGTCTGGATGCTGCCAGCCCCAAAAAAGCAGCAACTGTGGGGTGGAAATTCAGGCAGGGACATTTCCAACCCTAAAGAGCAGCAACTGTGGGGTAGAAATTCGGGTAGGGACATTTCCAACCCCAAAATGCAGCAGCTGTGGGGCTGTGGGGTGGAAATTTGGGTCAGGATGCTGCCAGCCCCAAAAAGGAGCAACTGTGGGACTCGGGGCCCACCCCGGTGCTGTCCAGCCCCCCGAACCTCCTGTCCCTTTCCCCGCAGGGCTCTGCCCCCCCTGGCAGCTCGAGGGAAGATGAACAAGATGAAAAACTTCAAGAGGAGATTCTCGCTCTCGGTGCCGCGCACGGAGACCATCGAGGAGTCGCTGACGGAGTTCACGGAGCAGTTCAACCAGCTCAACAACCACAGGAGCGAGGGTGAGCAGCCCCCGGGTCCGCTCGGGACCCTCTGGGGTGGGTGAAATCCTCTCCATCTCCCCCCAGCCGTTCTCGGGGTGTGTGGGAAGCGCCTGCCCCTCGTTGGGTGTTGTTTCCCCCATTATCTGCCCGCGGGGTGGGTAACGCCTCAGTTATTAAAGGTGAGGAGAGATTTGTGAGATTTATCCTCGCGGGAGGAGAGCCTGATGGGAGGGAAAGGAATTCGCAGCGAGTGGGGAGCTGTGGTTAAGGTGGAGAGTGTGGGATCCCCTCCTGCTCCCCCAAAAGAAATGGGGTGAGACCTTTGGGGCTCCAGGCTGATGTTCCCCCAAGCCAAAGGGGCCGGGCAGCACCAGGGGCAATTCCTGCTCTGAGAATCCCCCACCAAACAGATCTGTGACCCACTTTGATCTGATCAGGGTCAGGAAATGTGCAGGGAACAGGAAAGACGCTCAGGTGAATGAGGAAAAGGAGGAGAAGTGATTTCCCTTCCCCTCCCCAAAAAGCTGCAGATGTTTTACAGGGGCTGAGCAATTCCTGCTCTGACAATCCCCCACCAAACAGATCCATGACCCACTTTGATCTGATCAGGGTCAGGAAAGATTCAGGGAACAGGGAAGACGCTCAGGTGAATGAGGGAAATGAGGAGAAGCGATTTCTCCATGTCCCTTCGCCTCCCCAAAAAGCTGCAGATGTTTTACAGGGGCTGAACAACTCCTGCTCTGACAATCCCCCACCAAGCCTCCTTTAATCGGGATCTGATCCTTTGATAGGGAATCTGATTGATCAGGAAAGATGCAGGGAACAGGAAAGAAGGAGGAAAAGGAGGAGAAGTGATCTCTCCATCTCCCTTCCCCTCCCCAAAATGCTGGGGATGGTTTACAGGGGCTGAGCAATTCCTGCTCTGACAATCCCCTGCCGAACTGATCCATGACCTCCTTTGATCCTTTCATCAGGATCTGATCTGGTTAAGGAAAGATGCAGGGAACAGGAAAAAATGAGGAAAATGAGAATGATTTCTCCATGTCCCTTTCCCTCCCCAAAATGCTGGGAATGGTTTACAGGGGCTGAGCAATTCCTGCTCTGACAATTCCCCACTGAGCCAATCCATGACCTCCTTTGATCCATCAGGATCTGATCTGATCAGGGATTCATTGCTCTGAATTCTGTTCAGGGAACAGAAAAGAATGAGGACAATGAGGAGAAGCGATTTCTCCATGTCCCCTCCCCAGAAAGCCGGGGATGGTTTTCAGGCCATCAGATGCACACCCGGGGCTCGCTGGGCCACCCTTTACCGGTTGATTTTTAACATCCCCGGGAAACTGAGGGTTAAAACCTGAGCCGCTCAGTGCACATCCCCAGCGCAAACAGCAGCAGGGCAGAGCAGGCTGGGGCAGGCTCCGGGCACGCTCCGGGCACGCTGGAGGCGCCGGGAGCAGCGCAGCCGGGGCGGCCGTGCTGGGGCAGAGCCGGGCCGGGCTCCTGGCGGGGTAAATCGCGGCCGTGCCAGCTGTGCCACAGCCCGGCCCCTCCCCGAGCCCTCCGCTCCGTCCCGGCTCCGTTTGGCACCTCGGGCTGCGAGCGGGGGCCGAGCTCTGATGTCAGCGCCTGGCACCGCGGGGAGGGCCCGGCCGTGCCAGCCCAGCTGCTCCGGGGCTGCTGTCCCCTCCTCCGGGGATGCTGTCCCCTCCTCCGGTGCTGCTGTCCCCTCCCTTGGGGCTGCTGTCCCCTCCTCCGGGGATGCTGTCCCCTCCTTCGGGGGCTGCTGTCCCCTCCCTTGGGGCTGCTGTCCCCTCCCTCGGAGATGCTGTCCCCTCCTTCGGGGGCTGCTGTCCCCTCCCTCCGGGGCTGCTGTCCCCTCCTTCGGGGCTGCTGTCCCCTCCTTCGGGGGTACTGTCCCCTCCCTCGGGGGATGCTGTCCCCTCCTTCGGGGGCTGCTGTCCCCTCCTCTGGGGATGCTCTCCCCTCCTCCGGGGCTGCTGTCCCCTCCCTCGGGGATGCTGTCCCCTACTTGGGGCTGCTGTCCCCTCCTTCGGGGCTGCTGTCCCCTCCTTCGGGGCTGCTGTCCCCTCCCTCGGGGATGCTGTCCCCTCCCTCGGGGATGCTGTCCCCTCCTTCGGGTGCTGCTGTCCCCTCCTCCGGGGATGCTCTCCCCTCCTCCGGGGATGCTCTCCCCTCCTCCGGGGATGCTGTCCCCTCCTCCGGGGGATGCTGTCCCCTACTTGGGGCTGCTGTCGCCTCCTTCAGGGGTTGCTCCCCTGGCCCTTCTGTAGCCCTGCAGACACCCCGGGGGGCTCCTGCCCCGCTCCCACCCCTCCATGAGGGCTGTAATTAGCTCTCAGCCCTTAATTAACCGTGCAGGGATAAAATAGGGCAAGGCTGAGGAAGTTCTGGGCGCTGCGGGATCCGGGCTCGTTATCTCCTCCCGTTATCTCCTCCCGTTGTTATCTCCTTCTCCCTGCAAACCCCGGAGGTGATTTCCCCGTTTTTCTGCTTTAATGAGACATCGGTCACGCTCTTCCTTCACCCTGGGGTGGCAAAAAGGGCGAGCAGCCCCTGCCAGGCCCCTCTGGGATTTTGGGGTTGATCCTGAGTGAGCCAGGAGAGAACTGGAACAAAATCTGAGCCCGTGGCCAGGACAGGGCCATGGTGAGAGGTGTGATCCAGCCGGCCTCTCGCAGGGTTTGGGGTCAGGGACCCCTGTGGGGTGGAAATTCATATCAGGACATTGCCAAGTCCAAAAAGCAGCAACTGTGGGGTGGAAATTGGGGTCAGGATGCTGCCAACGCCAAAAAACAGCAGCTGTTGGGCTGTGGGGTGGAAATTGGAGTTGGAATGCTGTCAACCCCCAAAAAAGCAGCAGTTATGGGGCTGTGGGGTGGAAATTGGGGTTGGGACATTGCAAACCCCAAAGAGCAGCAGCTGTGGGGTGGAAATTCGGGTCGGGACATTTCCAGCCCTAAAGAGCAGCAACTGTGGGGTGGAAATTGGGGTCAGGATGCTGCCAACCCCAAAGAGCAGCAACTGTGGGGCTGTGGGGTGGAAATTCAGGTTGGAACATTGCCAACCCCAAAAAGCAGCAGCTCTTGGGCTGTGGGGTGGAAATTTGGATTGGGATGCTGCCAACCCCAAAAAAACCAGCAGTTATGGGGCTGTGGGGTGGGAATTGGGGTCAGGACATTACCAACCTGAGTTTGGATCTCTCCAAGGGCTTGGTCCCCGTTTTTGAGGTGGATAACCAAAGCACAGAGGGGAGCAGTGACTTTGCTGGGGCTGTGGGGAGCAGGGCTGAGCCTCTGCCCCATCCAACAGCTCTGCCGCAGCTTTTCAGGAGTTTTTTTGCTTCCTGTCAGGATCTCTGGGCTGTCCCTGGGCTCTGTGTGTCCCCATGTCCCCATCCTGTCCCTCCTGGTGACAGCTCAGGCTCCGTGGGCATTGGGAGGGATCAACACCTCGAGGGATTAACACCTCGGTTCTCCTTTCCTCACCTCCTGCTGCTCCTCAGGGAATTGCCTGGGGTTGGTTTTCCCTCCCAGCCTTGGAATTCATTCCCAGCATTCCCAGGCTGCCAATGCCACCCTTGGGTGGCTGTGGGTGACTGGGCTCATCCCTGGGGAGCAGCAGGTCAGGCCTCAAGAATCACAAAATCAGGGAAGGATTCAGGTTGGAAGGGACCCCAAAACTCCTCCCGTTCCCTGGAAGGGACATTTCCACCACCCCAGGGTGCTCCAGAGCTGCTGTGAGGGGATGAGCAGGGGACAAACCTGACCCGTCTGTCATGTTTGTGATGAGAAATCTCCAGCCCCGACCTCCCCATCCCATCACTCTTGGGACTCCTGTAATTCTCATGACCTCATCCCCACAGATGCTGATAAAAGGAGGAAAATCAACTTTTTTCTCTCTTTTTTTTCCTCTTTTTTTCCTCTTTTTTTCCACTTTTTTTCCACTTTTTTTCCTCTTTTTCCCCCCTTCTCCCCCTTTTCCCCCCTTTCTCCCCCTTTTCCCCCCTTTCTCCCCCTTTTTCCCCCTTTTTCCCCCTTTCTCCCCCTTTCTCCCCCTTTCTCCCCCTTTCTCCCCCTTTCTCCCCCTTTCTCCCCCTTTCTCCCCCTTTCTCCCCCTTTCTCCCCCTTTTTCCCCCTTTCTCCCCCTTTTTCCCCCTTTTTCCCCCTTTTTCCCCCTTTTTCCCCCTTTTTCCCCCTTTTTCCCCCTTTTTCCCCCTTTTTCCCCCTTTCTCCCCCCCTTCTTCCCCTTTCTCCCCCCTTCTTCCCCCCCTTCCTCCCCCTTCCTTCTCCCTTTCTCCCCCCTCCCTTTCTCTCCTGCTTTCCTGTAAAATCACCTCTGATTTTACATCCAACCTGACACAGAATTTGGCTCCCAGGTGCAGGGACTCAGAGCTGCAGGTTTGCAGCTCTGGGGGCAGCTGCACCTTTCACTCAGCTCTGGGTTCATTTCACCTTTGTGTGAAACCAGCACAAATTCACCCCAAAAATCATTTCCAGTGGATTCCACTCAGCCAGACCTTAAACAACCTTTGCTTTCCTTGAACATAATTCACTTGGGAAACGAGGAAGTTAAACAAGATTTGCTCCAGTAGAATTCATCCACGTTCTTCTCATACCTGCGGTTAATTCAGGTTAATTTCCTGATTGCTGCTGGAAGAACAGATGGAAAAGGGACAGGGAGCAGAGGAGGGGTTTGCCCTTGTGCCCAAAACCCCTGGCGGGGTTCCAGCCCCTCTGCAGCCCCCTGGGCACGGGCTGGGCCCATCCTGAGGTGCGGGCTGGGCACTCAGGAGCTCTCAGCTCTACTCTCCCTGCTCGCCCGTGGCACAAACCCTTTGCCAGGTCACTTGCCTGCCACCTCTCATCCGTCAGCCGAGGAAAGCGCGGCCAGGTCCCAGCCCTGCTCAGCACTCCGTGAAAATCCAGCCCTCCCTGCCAGTGAAAATCCAGCCCTCCCTGCCAGTGAAAATCCAGCCCTGCCTCCCTCCCTGCCCATGAAAATCCAGCCCTCCCTGCCCGTGAAAATCCAGCCCTCCCTCCCTGCCCGCTCCTCAGCCATGAGATCATCCCCGGATCCCAGCGGGGATTGTCCCTGCGAGCCCCGGGGACAGGGCAGGGCCTCCCTGGGGAGTTTCACTGCCCCACATTGCTCCGGGCAATGCCTGCAGGGAGGGCCAGGAGGATTTTTGGGGTTTTGAGGGGATTTTGGAGCTCCCCGCTCCTCAGCTGTGAGATCATCCTTGGATCCCAGCAGGGATTGTCGCTGTGAGCTCCGGGGACAGGGCAGGGCCTCCCCGGGGAGTTTCACTGCCCCACATTGCTCCGGGCAATGTCTGCAGGGAGAGTCCCGGCGATCTGGGAAGATTTTGGGGCATTTTGGGGTATTTTGGAGCTCCCCACTCCTCAGCCATGAGATTACCTTGGATCCCAGTGGGGATTGTCGCTATGAGCCCCGGGGACAGGGCAGGGCCTCCCTGGGGAGTTTCATTGCTCCGGGCAATGTCTCCAGGGAGAGTCCCGGAATCTGGGGAGATTTTGGGGCATTTTGGAGCTCCCTGCTCCTCAGCTGTGAAATCATCCCTGGATCCGAGCTGGGATTGTCGCTGTGAGCCCCAGGGACAGGGCAATGAAATCCTGTGGAGTTTTATTGCTCCAGGCAATGTCTGCAGGGAGGACCCCGGCGATTTGAGGAGATTTGGGGGCATTTTGGGGCATTTTGAATCTTCCCGCTTCTCAGCAGTGAGATTTCCTTGGATCCCAGCGGGGATTGTCGCTGCTGCCCCGGGGACAGGGCAGGGCCTCCCCGGGGAGTTTCACTGGCCCACATTGCTCTGAGAAATGTCTGCAGGGAGGGCCAGGAGGATTTTTGGGGTTTTGAGGGGATTTTGGAGCTCCCCACTCCTCAGCCGTGAGATCATCCCCGGATCCCAGCGGGGATTGTCGCTGCGAGCTCCAGGAACAGGGCAGGGCCTCCCTAAGGAGTTTCACTGCCCCACATTGCTCCGGGCAATGCCTGCAGGGAGACCCCCGAGAATTTTTGGGGATTTTGGAGCTCCTCAGCCATGAGATCATCCCTGGATCTGAGCAGGGATTGTCCCTGCGAGCTCCAGGAACAGGGCAGGGCCTCCCTAGGGAGTTTCACTGCTCTCCCCTGCTCCGGGCAATGCCTGCAGGGAGGGCCTCGAGGATTTTTGGGTATTTTGGGGCATTTTGGGGAATTTTGGATCTCCCCGCTCCTCAACCGTAAGATCACACCCGGATCCCAGCGGGGATTGTCGCTGTGAGCTCCGGGGACAGGGCAGGGCTCAGCCTCCCCGGGGAGTTTCACTGCCCCACATTGCTCCGGGCAATGTCTGCAGGGAGAGTCCCGGCGATTTTTGGGGTTTTGAGTGGATTTTGGAGCTCCCTGCTCCTCAGCCATGGGATTTCCTTGGATCCCAGCTGGGATTGTCACTGCGAGCCCCGGGGACAGGGCAGGGCCTCCCTGGGGAGTTCCACTGCCCCACATTACTCCGGGCAATGCCTGCAGGGAGAGTCCCGGCGATTTTTGGGATTGTGGAGCTCCTCAGCCGTGAGATCACCCCTGGACCTGAGCAGGGATTGTCCCTGCAAGCTCCAGGAACAGGGCAGGGCCTTCCCGAGGAGTTTCACTGCCCCACATTGCTCTGGGAAATGTCTGCAGGGATACCCCGGGAATTTTGGGGATTTTGGAGCGAGGCTGCAGCTCTTGGGAATGGCCGGAGCGCTGCGGTCACTGCGGAGGACAGGGCTGGTCCCTCCCTTGACCTTTCCTCCAGCCCAGCGCATCCTCCTCGCTCCCAGCACGCCCAGTTCGGTGCTGCCTCCTGGTGAGCAGCGCCCGGAATCCGCACCCGAGGGTTCCCCGGGGGAATCCGCCCGGCCGGGGTGACCCGGGCTGAGCTCCCGGGGCTGGCTGGGAGTGCCGGAGTGTCCCTGCAGTGCCACGGTGTCCCCTCAGTGCCACAATGTCCCCGCAGTGCCACGGTGTCCCCGCAGTGCCACGGTGTCCCCGCAGTGCCACAATGTCCCCGCAGTGCCACAATGTCCCCTCAGTGCCACAGTGTCCCCTCAGTGCCACAGTGTCCCCGCAGTGCCACAATGTCCCTGCAGTGCCGGAGTGTCCCCTCAGTGCTGGAATGTCCCCGCAGTGCCACAGTGTCCTCGCAGTGCCACAGTGCCCCCACACTGCCACGGTGTCCCCGCAGTGCCACGGTGTCTCCACAGTGCCACAGTGTCCCTGCAGTGCCACAGTGTCCCCGCACTGCCACAATGTCCCCACAGTGTCCCCGCAGTGCCGGAATGTCCCCCCAGTGCCGGAGTGCCAGAGTGTCCCCACAGTGCCACAGTGTCCCCGCTGTAATCACCGAGCCAGGAGCTTTGTCCTAGTAGGACACCAAATAGATTTGACTCCACTCAGTTATCAGAAGATGAATGAGGAATTTATTTACAATTTCTGTCGTTTCTTTTATAGCATGCTGCACTAAAAAGGGACCCTGTTGGTCCATAGGATTGACACCTCTCTCCATTGGTTAACAGAAATAGAAAACAAAATATTTTCCTGCACAAATTGCATTATTTTTGACTCAGAATACTTTACTCAGGAGAAGTGCTTGGCGTGCCGTGTTCCCTGGTGTGCTGGGGAGGGCTGAACATAATTTTCATTTTTATTTTTTACTGATCAGATCCTTTGCTGTCATAGCAGAAGTTGCTGTGCTGCCCAGAGAACAAAACTGTTCCTTCCCTCTAACCTCGAGGTGAAGAGAAGCACTGGTATAATAATATAGAAATTATTATTTCTGGTATAATGCAGCCCTGAATAAATAAAAAGCACTTTGGAAGAACAAGAGGACACAGCCTTGAGCTCTGCCAGGAGAAGTTTTAGACTAGACATTAGAAAAAATTTTTTTGCAGAAAGATGAATTGGATGCTGGAATGGGCTGCCCAGGGAGGTGGTGGAGTCACTGTCAACTAAAACATTTGGGAAGATAAAGATGGGAAGGCAAATCCCTATTGCTGTGACTCCCATGCAGGGGCAGAGCACTGGGGTGGGATTTGGGATTTTGGGGTCCCATGGGACCTTTGGGGATGCTGCGGGTGGGGACACACCAGGAATCCAGAGAAAAACGCAGGAATTCCCTCGGGATGGAGAGAAGGAAGGAATTCCTCTCTGTCCCCTCCTGTCCCCAGAGTCCTCCTTGTCGCTCCTGCCACCCCTCCGGCCGCTCACTCCTCTCTCCCTTTGTCCCCAGAGCTGGCCGAGGGGCAGCTGGCGCAGCTGGGCAGGGACGCGGGGCCGGATGGCAGCCCTGGGACCCCGCCGGAGGGACAGCGACAGGGACAGGGACAGTCCCCGGTGGCCCCCGTGCGCTACCGCAACCACGGCCAGCGCCGCTTCTCCATGGAGGCAAGTGCGGGGGGACCCGGGCACCCCTGGGTGTCACATGGGGGGGATGTGGGCACTGCTGGGTGTCACATGGGGGACTTGGGCAGCCCTGGGTGTCACACGGGCAGGGAATGTGGGGACTGCTGGGTGTCACACGGGGGACCTGGACACCCCTGGGTGTCACATGGGGGTCCCGAGCACCCCTAGGTGTCACATGGAGGGGGATGTGGGCACCCCTGGGTGTCACGTGGAAGGCAGTGCTGGGGGGACAGGAGCACCTTTGGGTGTCATATGGAGGGGGACGTGAGCACCCCAGAGTGTCACATGGAGGCCAGTGCTGGGGGGACATGAGCACCCCTGGGTGTCACCTCCCCACTGGCTGGGAGGGCAGGGTGTGCTTTGGGACATTGTCACACACAGCCACCCTGCCACCCTGGGGTGACTCCCGCGGGGCCTCCCCGTGTGCCACCACCGTCCTTCCCTGTCCCTGTGACCGAGGCCACTGCCACACCAGTGCCAACCCTCTGCCATCTCAATGCCAGCTCTCTGCCCCTTCAGTGCCAGTCTGTCACATCAGTGCCACCCCTGCCACACCAGTGCCAGCTCTCTGCCACCTCAGTGCCAGCTCTGCCACACCAGTGCCAGCTCTGCCACACCAGTGCCACCCCTGCCACACCAGTGCCAGCTCTTGGCCACACCAGTGCCACTCTCTGCCACATCAGTGCCATCTCTCGGCCACACCAGTGCCACTCTCTGCCACATCAGTGCCAACTCTGCCACACCAGTGCCAGTCTGTCACACCAGTGCCAGTCTCAGCCACCTCAGTGCCACCTCAGTGCCAGCTCTCTGCCCCTTCAGGGCCCTCCTGTCACCTGGCTGTCCTTGTCCCCTCCCTGCAGGACGTCAGCAAGCGCCTCTCGCTGCCCATGGACATCCGGCTGCCGCCCGAGTTCCTGCAGAAGCTGCAGATGGAGAGCCTGGAGCTGCCCAAGCCCCTGAGCAGGATGTCCCGCCGGGCCTCCCTCGTAAGTGGCACCGAGTGTCCCCTGTCACAGCTGCAGTCACAGTGTGGCTGTGCCAGCTCCCCCCGGTGTCACTGAGGTCCCCTCGTGTCCCTGCCCTGCCCAGCCCTGCCTGCAGCAGCTCAAAGGGAAAAAAAATCTTCAATATCCAGGAATTTTCAGCACAAGGTTTTCTTGTGGAGTTCAGACCTGCTGCTATCACCTCAAATGGTTCCTCCTCCAAATGTTTTGGGGACACCAGTGCTGTGCCACCCTGGGAAATGGCCTGTGTCACCTGTCCCCTGCCAGGGAAGCTGAGGGAGCTGGGGAGGGGTCTGGAGAATCCTGAGGGAGCTGGGAAGGGTTTGGAGAATCCTGAGGGAGCTGGGGAGGGGTCTGGAGAATTCCTGAGGGAGCTGGGAAGGGTTTGGAGAATCCTGAGGGAGCTGGGAAGGGCCTGGAGAATCCTGAGGGAGCTGGGAAGGGTTTGGAGAATCCTGAGGGAGTTGGGAAGGGTTTGGAGAATCCTGAGGGAGCTGGGGAGGGGTCTGGAGAATTCCTGAGGGAGCTGGGAAGGGTTTGGAGAATCCTGAGGGAGCTGGGAAGGGCCTGGAGAATCCTGAGGGAGCTGGGAAGGGCCTGGAGAATTCCTGAGGGAGCTGGGAAGGGTTTGGAGAATCCTGAGGGAGATGGGAAGGGTTTGGAGAATCCTGAGGGAGCTGGGGAAGCTCAGCCTGGAGCAAAGGAGGCTCAGGGGGAATTTCTGGCTCTGCACAACTCCCTGACAGGAGGGGGCAGCCGGGGGGGATTTGGGATCTCATCCCAGGGAACAGGGACAGGAGGAGAGGGAACGGCCTCAGGCTGGGCCAGGGGAGGCTCGGGTTGGACAGCAGCAGGAATTTCCTCATGGAAAGGGCGCTCAGGCCTTGGCAGTGCCCAGGGAGGTTTGGAGTGCCCAGCCCTGGAGGTGTCACCTGGAGGTGGCACTGAGTGCTCAGGGTGGGCACTGGGCACACTCGATGATCCCAGAGGGATTTTCCAACCTCAATTCTGGGATTCTGAGATCTTCATCCCTTCCCCACCTGCTCCTGCTGTGCCATTCCCACCTCCCTGTGCACACCTGGCTGCTTCCCAAAGCCCGGAGAGGAAAACCCTCCTGCAGCTCAGCCAGAGCCTCTGGAAATGCAAATGTGGATAAATAATGCATCAGCCTTTGCCTCAGCGATGGCATTTCAGCTCCTTTGCAGCAGCACAGCAGCAAAAATAAGAGCAAAAACTCTGTGTGCAGCCGAGCAAATAGAGAAAATAGGAGCAAAAACCTCCGTGTGCAGCCCCCAGGTGTGCTCAGAGGTGCCCAGGTACCACAGCCAGGCTCAGGAGGATTTTTTGGGGGAAGGAGAGCTGGAATTCACCTGCCTGTGCTGCCTGATCAATAAAACAAACCCTGAGATGTGATGTGAATATTCATGATCCCCTCATGAATAAGGGATGTGGCTCCGGGGGTTGTGCAGCAGCTCTCGGGTTCCAGCACCTTCACTCCCCCGGCTTTTCCCAGGATACACAGAGGAATATCCAGGAATTGTCACATGAAGAGGGTTTGGGTGGTAAATGGAGTAAAAATCCCGATTGTGTCCCTGGAAACCTGCGGGAGGTGCAGCCGGCCCTGGGAGAGGTTCCCTCCTCCCCGGTGATGTTTTCCTTTCTCTCTCACAGTCAGATATCGGCTTTGGGAAGCTGGAAACCTACGTTAAACTGGACAAACTGGGAGAGGTGAGTGCTCTGTGACACTCCTGTAAGGGAATTCAAAGGGCAGCTTGAAGGGAAAAAAATCTCCAATATCCAGGAATTTTCAGCCCAAGCTCAGACCTGGTGCTGCCACCCCAAATGGTCCCTCCTCTGAATGTTTTGGGTGCAGGTTTCTGATCTTTTCTTCTGTTAGAGCTGGGATTAAAGCACAGGAGATGCAATTTTTGTGTTCAGACTCAGATGTTTATTAATTCTTATCTCTAACACAATCTCACAAGCTGTGAGCTCCAGCCAACAAGGCAGAAAATGGCCATGGCTCCAACTCCTTCCAAGGTGTCCAAGCACTAATTATCCAATAACGAGACAACACCTACATTATTTATACTTTTAATCCAATAATTGACCACCCAAGGTCTGCAATGCGAACATTTAAACCCAATTAGAAAAAACTGCCTGAACACATGAAGGAGAAGATGAAAGAAGAACTTACTCTATGCCCTAAATCCTCTATATTGCTTTATATATATTACTTTATATATATATATAAAATAGATATACTTTATATATATTACTTATATATTTTTATATATTAGTAATATATATATTACTAATATATATACTAATATATATAATATTTATAGTACAAATAATATATATACTATATATATTTTTATATATATACTACTAATATACTATAATAATATATATAATATAATATAATATAACATAACATAACATAACATAACATAACATAACATAACATAATATAATATAATATAATATAATATAATATAATATATATTACTATGTAATAATAATATTTATAATAGTATTAAAATGTATAATATAATTTATAATAATATTTATTAAAGTATTAAAATAGAATTATATATTATATATATATATTACTAAAACCTTAAATCCTAAGTTTTCCACCCTGTGATATCTCACACTTTTATTCAAACTACACACCCACAACCATCACTCAATTTTGGAAACCTTTTCCAAGGCCTCAGGTCAGATGTGGTGCTTGCTTGAGAGTCAGCACAGAAAGCCTGAAATTCTCAGCACCCAGGTTCCAACACTGGGGACTGTTGTAGGACATGAAGGAAAGACGAAATATTTCAGAATGCAATGAGCATAGAAAAAGGCTTTATTGTCCAATTCTTGTTACCTTTTATAAGGTGTTCTGATACAGATTTAACATGATTGGTGAATAGGAACGAAACCTCTCTGATCCCATCGGTTAAACTGGAGAAACAGCAAAACACCACTTGGAGAAAGATTGTTTGGAGAGAGTTGTTTGCCAAGATTGTTTTGAGAAGATTTTTGGGGAAATTTTCCCTTGGGAAAAACAAATTAGCAGCTGCTAGCAGGCAAAAATCTCTCAGACCCAGAAATATCAAGCCCAGAGGGGACACCAGTGCTGTGCCACCCTGGGAAATGTCCTGTGTCCCCCTGTCCCCTGCCAGGGCACGTACGCCACGGTGTTCAAGGGCCGCAGCAAACTGACAGAAAACCTGGTGGCGCTGAAGGAAATCCGGCTGGAGCACGAGGAGGGGGCGCCCTGCACGGCCATCCGGGAAGGTGGGGCCAAGGGGGGATGTCCTTGGGATCCTGGGAGGGTTTGGGGAGGGTTTGGGATGGTTTGGGGTGAGTTTGGGTGAGTTTGGGGAGGGTTTGGGGTGGGTTTGGGGTGGGTTTGGGATGGGTTTGGGGTGGGTTTGGGGTGGGTTTGGGATGGCTTTGGGGTGGGTTTGGGGTGGGTTTGGGTGAGTTTGGGGAGGGTTTGGGGTGGGTCGGTTTGGGTGGGTTTGGGATGGGTTTGGATGGGTTTGGGATGGGTTTGGGATGGATTTGGGGTTTGGGTGGGTTTGGGGTGGATTTGGGGTGGGTTTGGGGTGGGTTTGGGGAGGATTTGGGGTGGATTTGGGATGGGTTTGGGGAGGGTTTGGGATGGGTTTGGGGTGGGTTTGGGGTCGGTTTGGGGAGGATTTGGGGTGGATTTGGGATGGGTTTGGGGAGGGTTTGGGATGGGTTTGGGGTGGGTTTGGGGTCGGTTTGGGATGGTTTGGGGTGGCTGGGTTTGGGATGGCTTTGGGGTGGGTTGGGGTGGGTTTGGGTGGGTTTAGGTGGCTTTGGGGTGGCTTTGGGGTGGCTTTGGGGTGGCTGTGCCCGTGCTCAGCCCCCGCCGGGTCCCGCTGTCCCCGCAGTGTCACTGCTGAAGAACCTCAAACACGCCAACATCGTCACCCTGCACGACATCATCCACACCGAGCGCTCCCTCACCCTCGTCTTCGAGTACCTGGTGGGTCTGGGGGCTTCCCTGGGGGCTGGAGGGGACCAGGGAGGGACAGACTGACGGGTCCTTCCCCCCCTGCAGGACAACGACCTCAAACAGTACCTGGAGAACTGCGGGAACCTGATGAGTGTGCACAATGTCAAGGTGAGGGGGTGCCCGGGACCCCCCGTGCTGGCTGGGGGTGTTTTGGGGCTGGGGGTGTTTTGGGGCTGGGAGAGGCTGGAGATCCTTTCACCCTTCAGTTCCTGCTCCCTTTGCCCTTCCTGAGGCTCCTCCAGCGTTTCCCCACCCTAAATAAAATCGCTGCAGGTGCACACTGTGCTTGTCCCCTTCAGTGATGCTTCCCCACAGCCTCTCCCACCCCAGCACGGCCCCGAGGGGTCTGCACTGCCCACCACATCCAGAGCCCTCGGGGCAGCTGAATTTTTAGTCCTAAATGCAACCTCTTCCCCTTCCTCCCCTTCCTTTCCCTCTTCCTTTTCCTCTTCCTTTTCCTCTTCTTCCTCTTCCATTTCTTCTTCCTCTTCTTCCTTTTCTTCTTTTTCTTCCTCTTCTTCCTCCTCTCCCTCCTCTTCCTCCCCTTCCTCCTCTTCCTCTTGTTTTCCTCTTCCTCTTCCTCCTCCTCCTCCTCTTCCTCCTCTCCCTCTTCTTCCTCTTCTTCCTCCTCTTCCTCCTCTTTCTCCTCCTCCTCCTCTTTCTCCTCTCCCTCTTCTCCCTCCTCTCCCTCTTCCTCCTCCTCCTCCTCTCCCTCTTCTCCCTTCTCTCTCTCCTCCTCCTCTTCCTCCCCTTCCCCCTCTTCCTCTTGTTTTCCTCTTCCTCCTCTTCCTCCTCCTCCTCCTCCTCCTCCTCCTCCTCCTCCTCCTCCTCCCCGCAGATTTTCATGTTCCAGCTGCTCCGTGGCCTGGCTTATTGCCACGGCAGGAAAATCCTGCACCGAGACCTCAAACCTCAGAACCTGCTCATCAACGAGCGAGGGGAGCTCAAGCTGGCGGATTTTGGTAGGTGAAGCCCTCCAGGGGCGACGCAGGATGGGGGGAAAGGGGCAGATCCTTGATGTTCTTCCCTTCCTCCCTCAGGATTAGCCAGGGCCAAGTCTGTCCCCACAAAAACCTATTCCAACGAGGTGGTGACGCTCTGGTACCGCCCCCCCGATGTCCTGCTGGGATCCACCGAGTACTCCACGCCCATCGACATGTGGTGAGCTGGGCACGGAGCTGCCCGGAGCTTCCCGGGAGCTTCCCGGGCTCTCCAGGGCAGGGTCGGGCATTTCCATCCTCATCCTCGTGGTGTGGGGTACAACAGAGGGTGGGGGCTCTCCTGGAGCAGTTTCCATGTCCCCAGCACTCTCCCAGACTTGTTTTCCATGTTCCCAGGGCTCTGTGTCCCCAAGACTTCTCTCAGACCTGATTTCTCTGTCCCCAGAGCTCTCCCAGTGCAGTTTTGCTGAACCCAGGGTTCTCCCAGTGCAGTTTCCCTGTCCCCAGGGCTCTCCCAGACCTGTTTTCCATGTCCCCAAGGCTCTATGTTCCCATCCTTCTCCCAGAGCTGATTTTCCTGTCCCCATCCCTCTCCCAGACCAGTTTCCATGTCCCCAGAGCTCTCCCAGACCAGTTTCCATGTCCCTGGGGCTCTCCCACACCTGATTTCCCTGTCCCCAGAGCTCTCCCAGTGCAGTTTCCCTGTTCCCAGAGCTCTATGTCTCCAGGACCTCTCCCAGAGCTGACTTCCTTCTCCCCAGGGCTCTCCCAGTGCAGTTTCCATGTCCCCAGGGCTCTCCCAATGCAGTTTTCCATGTCCCAAGACCACTGCTACACGCGATTTCCCTGTCCCCAGGGCTGTCCCAGTGCAGTTTCCCTGTCCCCAGATCTCTATGTCCCCAAGACCTCTCCAAGACCTGTTTACCCTGTCCCCAGGGCTCTCCCAGTGCAGTTTTCCATGTCCCAAGGGCTCTATGTCCCCAAGACCTCTCCCAGACTGGTTGCCCTGTCCCCAGACCTCTCCCAGTGCAGTTTTCCTGTCCCCATCCCTCTCCCAGACCTGATTTCCCTGTCCCCAGCGCTCTCCCACTGCAGTTTCCCTTTCCCCAGTGCTCTCCAAGACCAGTCTTCCCTGTGCCCAGAGCTCTTTCACTGCAGTTTTCCATGTCCCCAGGGCTCTATGTCCCCAAGACCTCTCCCAGAGCTGATTGCCCTGTCCCCAGACTGGTTGCCCTGTCCCCATCCCTCTCCCAAGCCTGATTTCCCTGTCCCCAGGGCTCTCCCAGTGCAGTTTCCATGTCCCCATCCTTCTCCCAGACCGGTTTCCTTGTCCCTGGGGCTCTCCCAGTGCAGTTTTCCTGTCCCCAGGGTTCTCCCAGACCAGTTTCCCTGTCCCCATCCCTCTCCCAGTGCAGTCTCCATGTCCCCAGCGCTCTCCCAGACCTGATTTCCCTGTCCCCAGGGCTCTCCCAGACCACTTTTCCCCATCCCTGGTGCTCAGCGGGTCGGCTCCGTGCCATCCCCACGGGGTCAGGGCTGATCCCTTTCCCTGAGCCCGTTCCCGGCTCCATCAGCCCCAAACCCCGCGGGGTTTGTCCCTCCCTGATCCCGGGGTGTCCCCTGCGCTTTAGGGGCGTCGGGTGCATCCACTACGAGATGGTGACGGGCCGGCCGATGTTCCCGGGCTCCACGGTGAAGGAGGAGCTGCACCTCATCTTCCGCCTGCTGGGTGAGCGCTGCGCTGAGCCCGCGTCCCCACGCGAGGGCAGTGGCTGCCCGCGGGAACCGGGAGAGCGGGGAGGGAGGGGCGGGGTCGGATCCGTGGGATCCATGGGGTGGGATCCGTGGGGTGGGATCCATCGGGTGGGATCCATCCGGTGGGATCAGTGGGATGGGATGGGATCTATGGGGTGGGATCTGTGGGGTGGGATCCATGGGGTGGGATCAGTGGGATGGGATGGGATCTATGGGGTGGGATCCATAGGGTGGGATCCATGGGATAGGGTGAACAGGGATGGGGTGGGATGGGGTGGGAAGGAGGGAAGAGGGATGGGGAGGAGTGGGATGAGATGGGCAGGAAGAGGAAAAGGGGTGGGATGGGGTGGACGGGGTGGGGAGGAATGAACCGGGATGGGATCCATGGGATGGGATGGGATCCATGGGATGGGATGGGGTGAGCAGGAATGAACACAGATGGGATGAGAAGGAGGAGAAAGGGATGGGATGAGGTGTGATGAGACGGGCAGAAAGGAAAAGGGGTGGGATGGGTGGACAGGGGAAGGAATGAACCGGGATGGGATGGGATGGGATAAGCATGAATGAACAGGGATGGGGTGGGGTACTATGGGAAGGAGGGAAAAGGGTTGGGATGGAGAGGGATGAGATGGGCAGGAAGGAAAAGGGGTGGGATGGGATGGACAGGGAGAGAGGAATGAACGAGGATGGGGTGGGATGGGATGGCATCCATGGGATGGGATCCATGGGATGGGATGGGGTAGGCAGGAAGGAAAAGGGGTGGGATGAAGTGGACAGGAATGAACAGGGATAGGATGGGATGAGGTGGGAATGTGGTGGGAAGGAGGGAAAAGGGGTGGGAAGGTGGGAACAGGGATGGGATGGGGTGAGCAGGAATGAACAGGGATGCAGTGGGATGGAGTGGACAGGAATGAAAAGGGGTGGAGTGGGATGCAGTGGGAAGGAGGGAACAGGAATGGGATGGAGTGGGATGAGTTGGGAAGGAATAAAAAGGGGTGGGATGGGGTGGGATGAGATGGGCAGAGATGGGCACACATGGCTGGGGCGGGCTAGAGTGGACAGACGTGGGCTGGCATGGGCTGGGTTTGGCTGGGGTGGGCAGGGGTCAGCTGGCATGGACAGGAGTGGGCAGGGGTCAGCTGGCTGGAGCTGGGGTGGGCAGGGGTCAGCTGGCACGGACAGGGGTCAGCTGGCACGGACAGGGGTCAGCTGGCACGGACAGGGGTGGACAGGGGTCAGCTGGCATGGACAGGGGTCAGCTGGCACGGACAGGGGTCAGCTGGCATGGACAGGGGTCAGCTGGCATGGACAGGGGTCAGCTGGCATGGACAGGGGTCAGCTGGCACGGACAGCAGCTGCCTGCAGCCCCTCCAGCCTGGCACAGGTGTGAGGGTGGGCAGCTCCTCGCTGGCACTGCAGCCCTCCAGGGACATCGGTGCCCTCTCTCAGGGACAGCCCCCACATTCTGGAATTTTCCATCCCACCCCGTGCCCACGGCAGGTTTCCCTCTCTCCCCTGGCAGGAACCCCCACGGAGGACACCTGGCCTGGGATAACGTCCAACGAGGAGTTCAAGGCTTACAGCTTCCCCCAGTACCGAGCCCAGCCGCTGATCAACCACGCCCCAAGGTACCCCCGGGGCAGCTGGGGGGGGTTGAGGGGTGTCAGGGGAGCCTGGGTCGTTTTCTCCTCGTGGTTCACCCCTCACTGGGGTCGTTGCAGTCTCCTTGGTGCAGTTTGGGTTTTGTTTCCCCCTCTCTCCCAGGCTGGACACGGAAGGCATCGAGCTGCTGACAAATCTGCTGCTGGTGAGTGCCCGAGGGGGCCGGGGGGTGGGCAGGGGGCGGCTGGGGAGGGACAGTGCCACCCACCTGGGGCAGTGCCACCCACCTGGGGCAGTGCCACCCACCCAGGGCAGTGCCACCCACCCGGGGCAGTGCCACCCACCCAGGGCAGTGCCACCCACCCGGGGCAGTGCCACCCACCTGGGACAGCTGGGGAGGGACAGTGCCACCCACCCAGGGCAGCTGGGGAGGGACAGTGCCACCCACCCGGGGCAGTGCCACCCACCTGGTGTCAGCTGGGGAGGGACAGTGCCACCCAGGGCAGTGCCACCCACCCGGGGCAGCTGGTGGCACTGCTGGCATGGGCAGGGGTGCCCAGATGTGCAAGGTAAATGTTCAGAGCTGTCCAGATGTGTTGTGTAAAGGTACAGAAGTGCCCAGATGTGGGGTGTAAATGCACAGGGGTGCCCAGATGTGGGGTGTAAGTATGCAAGGGTGCCCAGATGTGTGGTGTAAGTGCATGGGGGTGCCCAGATGTGCAGGGTCAGTGCTCAGGGGTGCCCAGATGTGCAGGGTCAGTGCTCAGGGGTGCCCAGATGTGCAGTGTAAATGAACAGGGGTGCCCAGATGTGCAGTGTCAGTGCACAGGGGTGCCCAGATGTGCAGTGTAAGTGCACAGGGGTGCCCAGATGTGGGGTGTAAGTATGCAAGGGTGCCCAGATGTGCAGGGTCAGTGCACAGAGGTGCCCAGATGTGCAGTGTCAGTGCACAGGGGTGCCCAGATGTGCAGGGTCAGTGCACAGAGGTGCCCAGATGTGCAGGGTCAGTGCTCAGGGGTGCCCAGATGTGCAGGGTCAGTGCTCAGGGGTGCCCAGATGTGCAGGGTCAGTGCACAGGGGTGCCCAGATGTGCAGGGTCAGTGCTCAGGGGTGCCCAGATGTGCAGGGTCAGTGCTCAGGGGTGCCCAGATGTGCAGTGTCAGTGTGCAGCAGTGCCCAGATGTGCAGGGTCAGTGCTCAGGGGTGCCCAGATGTGCAGGGTCAGTGCACGGGGGTGCCCAGATGTGCAGGGTCAGTGCTCAGGGGTGCCCAGATGTGCAGGGTCAGTGCACGGGGGTGCCCAGATGTGCAGGGTCAGTGCTCAGGGGTGCCCAGATGTGCAGGGTCAGTGCACAGGGGTGCCCAGATGTGCAGGGTCAGTGCTCAGGGGTGCCCAGATGTGCGGGGTCAATGTGTATTCATGTTTTCTCTCGGGGCTTTGTGCAGTACAGAGCCAAGGGCCGGATCTCTGCCGAGGCAGCCCTGCAGCACCCCTACTTCAAGAGCCTGGGAGAGAGGGTGCACCTCCTGCCGGACAGTGAGTGCTGCTGCCCCCTCCAGAAGGGGGTAAAAAGGGGGTAAAAAAGGGGCAAAAAATGGGTAAAAAAGGGAGGTAAAAAAAAGGCGCAAAAAAGGGCTAAAAAAGGGGTAAAAAATGGGCAAAAATGGGGTAAAAAGGAGCAAAAAAGGGGTAAAAAGAGGGCAAAAAAGGGGGCAAAAATGAGGTAAAAAAGGGGCAAAAATGAGGTAAAAAAGGGGCTAAAATGGGGTAAAAAAGGGGCAAGAAAGGGGTAAAAAGGGGGTAAAAAAGGGGTAAAAAACGGGTAAAAAAGGGGGCCTTCAGGCACCTCTTTGTTCCCTCAGAGGTGCTTCTGCAGCACCTTCTGCTGTGGGAACAAGGGAAAAAAAATAATAATAAATAATAAATAATGATAATGATAATGATAATGATAATGATAATGATTTGGAATGAGATAGGCAAGAGGAGAGCTCGATGGAGGCGCCACCCTCGGGCAGGACTGACCCCTCTCTGTCCCCTCTCTGTCCCCTCTCTCTGCCCAGACGCCTCCATCTTCTCCCTGAAGGAAATCCAGCTCCAGAAGGACCCCGGGCACCGCAGCTCAGCCTTCCAGCACTCAGGTAGGGCTGGGCAAAGGCCGGAGCCAGGATGGGCAGGAAAAATCCAAACCTGCTCCCTGTTACCCCTTCAGCCCACAAACCACCCCAGGGCGAGCTGTTGTCACCCCTGGATGATCTCTTATCACCCCCGGGTGATCTGTTGTCACCCCTGGATGATCTCTTATCACCCCCGGGTGATCTGTTGTCACCCCTGGATGATCTGTTGTCACCCCTGGGTGATCTGTTGTCACCCCTGGGTGATCTGTTATCATCCCCTGGATGATCTCTTATCACCCCCGGGTGATCTGTTGTCACCCCTGGGTGATCTGTTATCACCCCTGGGTGATCTGTTATCATCCCCTGGATGATCTGTTGTCACCCCCGGGTGATCTGTTGTCACCCCTGGGTGATCTGTTATCATCCCCTGGATGATCTCTTATCACCCCCGGGTGATCTGTTGTCACCCCCGGGTGATCTGTTATCACCCCTGGGTGATCTGTTATCATCCCCTGGATGATCTGTTGTCACCCCCGGGTGATCTGTTGTCACCCCCGGATGATCTGTTGTCACCCCCGGGTGATCTGTTATCACCCCCGGGTGATCTGTTGTCACCCCCGGGTGATCTCTTATCACCCCCGGGTGATCTGTTGTCACCCCCGGATGATCTGTTATCACCCCTGGATGATCTGTTGTCACCCCTGAGTGATCTCTTATCACCCCCGGGTGGTCTGTTGTCACCCCCAGGTGATCTGTTGTCACCCCCGGGTGATCTGTTGTCACCCCCGGGTGAGCTGTTGTCACCCCCGGGTGATCTCTTATCACCCCCGGGTGATCTGTTATCATCCCCTGGATGATCTGTTGTCACCCCTGAGTGATCTCTTATCACCCCCGGGTGGTCTGTTGTCACCCCCAGGTGATCTGTTGTCACCCCTGGGTGATCTGTTGTCACCCCTGGGTGATCTGTTGTCACCCCCGGATGATCTGTTGTCACCCCCGGGTGAGCTGTTGTCACCCCTGGATGATCTGTTGTCACCCACCGGTGACATTTGGCTGTCCTGAGGCACGGCCGGCTCCTCCAGGAGTGCTCCAGGCTCGGGATCTCCTCTCCCTGACCCCGCTCTCTGTGTCCCTTCCCCAGCCCGAGGCAAGAACAGGAGGCAGAGTATATTTTAAACTCGGATCTCGCCTTCCCCCCGTCGCCATGGAGACGGAAGCGCTGAGCCAGGAGCGGCGGCTCCCACCCGACCCTCGGCAGAATTCCCGGCTCCGGTGGGACGAGGCTGTCCCCAAACCCCTGGAGCCGCCCTCCATGGACCTGTGGCCTTGTCCCCTCCTTTATTTTCGTGTTGTCCCCACCCAGAGGCGCTCCAGGGAGGAGCCGCCGGCCCCCGCGCACCCCGGGAGGGTTTTGGGGGGCTCAGGGTGGGGATTTGTGGGGTTTGGCTCCCCCCACCCCGGCAGGAATTGCTGGAAATGCACCTTTGCTCAGACACGCTGCCCTGGTTTTTGGGGAGGCCGGGTTGGGACTGCAGGGCACGGCCCAGCCCGGGCACATCTGGGGCACACCTGGGACACACCTGGGGCACATCTGGGGCACACCTGGGGCACATCTGGGGCACACCTGGGGCACACCTGGGGCACACCTGGGGCACAGGAACCAGGGCAGCCCCCCCGGATTTCCCTCCCCGCTGCCTGCAGAGCCCCCTCTGTCCCCTCTCTGTTTCCAAATCCAGCTGAGGATGGAGCAGCCGAATTCCCAATTCCCCCAGCGTCTCCACTCCCACATTCAGCCGGCTGGGATGTCCCCAGCCCCGGGAGGAGCTGCAGGTGCCGCTGTGCCGAGCCGAGCCGGGCCGGGCTCCAGAGCCCCTCCCAGGCACGGGTGGATCCCCCCGGCCCCTTCCCCACCCCACAGCCCCGACCCCAAGGGGCAGGAGGGGATCCCAGAGGGCTTTGGGGACACATCCCCCCCTCCCCACGGCTCCGAGCCCCTCCCCGGCCATCCCGGGGCTCGTTCGTGCCCAGGGGAAGGGGGAGCGGTGCCAAACCTCCCGCAGCTCAGCCCAGAGGTGCCAAACTTCCCCCAGCTCAGCCCAGAGGTGCCAAACCTCCCCCAGCTCAGCTGCGGGCACCACAAATAGCCCCGGGAGCGGCGCGGCGGCCCCAAACCCCTCCCCGTGCCCAGGCTGGTCCGGCCCTGCTCGGGTCGGTGCTCGGGTCGGTGCTCACGGAGCTTTTCTGCCGGCCCAGGGATGCTCCAGGGGTTTTTCCCTCTCCGGACACTCAGGGAACGAATCCATCCCTGCTGCACTCTCAGCCCGGGGCTGTGAGCGGCGCACGGAGCCTCTGCTCTGCCACAGCCACACCCGGGCTCGGCTCTCCTGGGGGATCCGCTCCCAGGGTGGGGCTGGGACCCCTGGGACTGGGACTGGCACCTGGGATGGGGACTGGCACCTGGGACTGGGACTTTGCTCCAGGGCTCAGCTCTCCATAGGGCTGTTCCCCCCTGGAGCGGGTCAGTGCTGGGATTGGCACCCGGGACTGGCATCTGAGACTGGGATTGGCACCTGGGATTGGGATTGGCACCGGGGACTGGCACTTTGCTCTGGGGTCCAGCTCTCCATGGGGCTGTTCCCTCCAGAGCTGGTCAGTGCTGGGATTGGCATCTGGGATTGGGATTTGGGATTGGCACCTGGGATTGGCATCTGGGATTGAGACTGGCACCTGGAACTGGCACCTAGGATGGGGACTGGCACTTTGCTCTGGGGTCCAGCTCTCCATAGGGCTGTTCCCCTCTGGAGCTGGTCAGTGCTGGGTCTGGCACCTGGGACTGGGACCCAGGATTGGGACTGGGACCAGCACCTGAGACTGGGACTGGCACTTGGGATGGGGGTCTGGCACCTGGAACTGGCATCTGGGATCAGGACTGGCACTTTGCTCCAGGGTCCAGCTCTCTGTGGGGCTGTTCCCCCTGGAGCTGGTCAGTGCTGAGACTGGCACCTGGGGTGGGGACTGGCGCCTGGGGCTGGCACTTTGCTCTGGGGTCCAGCTGTCCGTGCTGGTCAGTGCCAGGACTGGCACCTGGGATTGGGGTTTGGGACTGGCACCTGGGGCTGGCATCTGGGATGGGGACTGGCACTTTGCTCTGGGGTCCAGCTCTCTGTGGGGCTGTTCCCTCCAGAGCTGGTCAGTGCTGGGATTGGCACCTGGGATTGAGACTTGGGATTGGCACCTGGGATTGGGACCTGGAACTGGCACTTTGCTCCAGAGTCTGGCTCTCCATGGGCCTGTTCCCTCCTGGAGCTGGTTAGTGCTGGGATTGGCACCTGGGAATGGGGATTGGCACCTGGGGCTGGCACTTTGCTCTGGGGTCCAGCTCTCCATGGGGCTGTTCCCCCCTGGAGCTGGTCAGTGCCAGGACTGGATTTTGGGATTGGGACCTGGGATTTGAACTGGGACCTGGGACTGGCACTTGGGATGGGGTCTGGCACCTGGGACTGGCACCTGGGATTGGGATTGTCACCGGGGACTGGCACTTTGCTCTGGGGTCCAGCTCTCTGTGGGCCTGTTCCCTCCTGGAGCTGCTCAGTGCTGGGACTGGCACCTGGGATTGGGACCTGGGATTGGGACTGGGACCTGGGGTCAGGACTGGCACTTGGGATGGGGTCCAGCTGTCTGTGGGGCTCTTCCCCCTGGAGCAGGGAGCCATTCCTTCAACAATCCTTGGGAAATGCGCAATGGAAGGAAAAACGAGGAGCCCGTGGAGCTCCCCGGGGCGGCTCCTCCCTGTCCCAGCACTCGGGGCTGCCCGGAGCTCCCCGGGGCTGCCCGGTGCTCCCTCCCCAGGGCTGCCCGGTGCTCCCCGGAGCTCCCCGGAGCTCCCCGGGGCTGCCCGGTGCTCCCTCCCCGGGGCTGCCCGGAGCTCCCTGGGGCTGCCCGGAGCTCCCCGGGGCTGCCCGGAGCTCCCACCCCAGGGCTGCCCGGAGCTCCCCGGGGCTGCCCGGTGCTCCCACCCCGGGGCTGCCCGGAGCTCCCTCCCCAGGGCTGCCCGGTGCTCCCCGGAGCTCCCCGGAGCTCCCTGGGGCTGCCCGGAGCTCCCCGGGGCTGCCCGGAGCTCCCCGGGGCTGCCCGGTGCTCCCACCCCGGGGCTGCCCGGAGCTCCCCGGGGCTGCCCGGCGCTCCCGGTGCCAGCAGAGCTCTGTCCCAGACGAGTCTCCAGACGTCTGCATTGTTTGAGGTTTGCCCATCCCTGCTCCCTTCCCTTCGCTCTATTTCCAGCCCGAATTGTTCCCTAATTGATTCCAGCGGCGAGGGAAGAGCGGGAGCAGCCCCCAGCCCCCGGTGACGCACTCGGGGCCGCGTTCCTGCTCCCCATCCCCGGCTCCTGCGGCTGCGGCCGGGCTGGGCTCTCCCGCTGCCATCCTTCCTCCCACAGAGGAATTCCTTGGGATCGGAGCTGCATTTCCCAGCGTTCCTGGTGGGAATTGGCAGCTCAACAAACGGGACATGGACATGGATCCATGAGGAATTCTGGTGGATCCAGGGGAGCAGAGCCTGGAGCAGGCCAGGAACCATCCAGGATATCCCTGACCTGTCTCAGTGCATTTTTCCTGCTCGGTTTTCCCATTCCCACACTCTGAGAGTGGGAATAAACCTCCAGGGGCGCTGAGTGTCCAGTTGGGCCACCCCAATTCCCACTGGGAGGACTGGACACCAGATCCGAAATTCCTGCTGAAAGTCCAGGCAAACTCCCAGGGACAATCCCGATCCTGGAGGATCCTGGAGGATCCTGGAGGAGCCAGGACAGCATTCCCAGGATCAGGAAAAGCCTCTTTATCCTTCCACAGCTTTTCCCTTTTTCCCTACAAATCCCCCAAAAGGTGGGGTGGGATTTGGGGTTGGGGTTTTGACCTTGTGAGAGAATTCCCAACATTTGGCAACGCCCCAAATCCAGAAAAAAACAGGAATTTCTTCCCTCTTAAACTTCTTCATGGAGCAGGACATTCCTTTCTTTAGAATTCCAGCTTTTCCAAGGAATTTTTGCCAGATTTTCCGGGATTTTTTTCCCCTCCAGAATCACCCCAACTTTACATCAAAGCCGCCGCGGTCATTCCAGAGAATTCCAGAGAATTCCAAAGGGTTCCAATCCTCCCGAAATGAGCCCCCGTTGTTTATCAGCCCCAATTCCAGATAACCCCTTTTATCCCAGGGATTTTATGGATATTTAATTCCCAGCCTGAGTGTAAATATTTGGTGCTGCACCGAGCTCGGTTCAGGGTCGGGATTAAACCCTGGATTTAAATCCCTCTTTTCCACTTCTGGGATAACATTCCAACCCTTTCAGGCTGGGTTTAGGAGGAGAAAAACCTCCATAAATAAAACTTTAATAAATTTTTATTTAATATATAAATTAAATCCATTAAAAATTCCAAGCAGGGCAGTTCCTGTCTCATCCCCGGGCAGGATTTCTCAGGTTTTGGAGCACCAATTGGAATTTTGCTGGGAATTTCTGTGGCTTTCCAGCATTTTTTTCCCCTCATTTCATGGATTGAGGAGCAGCCGCCACTCCTGGCAGGCAAAAGGAATCCTTGCTTTGTTCTGCACGCGCTTTTCTTGGAATTTTTTCCCTTTTTTTTTTAATTTTTATTTGACCAAAAGTGGAATTTTTGGCCGTACCCTCAGGAAAAGAAAAGAAAAAAAAAAATCCCTGGGATTCTTTTGTCTCCCCAGCTGATGTTGGGGTAAAGGAGCAGAAATAAATCAAACAACAGCACTCGGAGCTGTTCCCATCCCATCCCTCCATTCCCGCACGGATCCGCCTTTCCTGGCCCAACCGCCGGCCACATCCGGGTGGGGAATTTAAACAACAAAATTCCTTTGGATTTGGAGGATCCAGGACAAAATAATTCCTTTTTTTTCCCTTTTTTCCTTACACACAACATGAAAAAAATGGAATTAAAGGGCGTTTCCCCAAGGTTTTAGGGATTTAGGGTGAGTTTTGGCGTTTGAGAGAATTCCCAACATTCAGCAATGCCCAAAACCCGAAAAAAAATGGGAATTTCTTCCCTCTTAAACTTTTTTATTGAGTGGGATGTTCCTTTCTTTAGAATTCCAGCTAAAAGGAATTTTTTGCCAGATTTTCTGGGATTTTTTTCCCCTCCAGAATCACCCCAAATTTACATCAAAGCCGCCGTGGTGGTTCCAGTGGGATTTTTTTTGGGTTTTCCCACCTGATCTCCAGCTGCTCCAGCTGTGCTGCACATCTGCACGCTCAGATTGTGTAAAATCAGGGTTGGATGTCATTGTGAGAAATGTCTGAGCACAAATAATAATAATTAAAAATAAAATCCACATTTCTTCATTGCCTTCCTCCATCCTCAGCATCGATGGAAGTGGCCGGGATGGATCCCTGAGCTCTGAATGTTCCCTGGGGGGATTTGTTGGCAGGAAATTGAAAATAAATGTATTTAACATTTATTATTTGCCGTACAAACACGTTTTAAAATAAATGATTTTAAAGGTTTATTCCGAAAGAAGTAATGAAATTTTTTTAATATATATATATATAGAAAGTTTTTCTGGAATAAATGGAAAGGTACAAAAAAAAAAGATAAAATAATAAAGGATTTTATCCATCTGTCAGTCTTTTGGTTTTATCTTATAAGAATATTTCAGTTTTTCTATTTCGGGTGTGATCCTGGATGATTTTTTCTTTTTTATCTCCTTCCACACAAATAAAAATAAAAAAGAGATCATTTCCCCAAGGTTTTCCAATGGTTTTTTGGGTTTAGTTTATAAGAATATTTCAATTTTTTTATTTCAGATGTGATCTGGATGATTTTTCCTTTTTTCTCTCCTTCCACACACAGAAAAAAAAAAAAAAAAGGAATTAAAGTGCATTTTCCCAAGGTTTTCCAATGTTTTTGTTTGGGTTTATTTTATAAGAATATTTCAATTTTTTTTTTATTTCAGATGGGACCTGGATGATTTTGTGCTCCTTTTTTCTCTCCTTCCACACAAAGAAAAAAAAAAATGGAATTAAAGATCATTTCCCCAAGGTTTTCCAATGGTTTTTTGGGTTTATTTTATAAGAATATTTCATTTTTTCTATTTAGGATGTGATCCTGGATGATTTTTTCTTTTTTCTCTCCTTCCACACAAATAATAAAAATAATTAAAAAATTAAAGATCATTTTCCCAAGGTTTTCCATTGGGTTTTTTGGGTTTATTTTATAAGAATATTTCATTTTTTTTATTTCAGATGTGACCTGGATGATTTTTCCTTTTTTCTCTCCTTCCACACACAGAAAAAAAAAAAAAAAGGAATTAAAGTGCATTTTCCCAAGGTTTTCCAATGTTTTTGTTTGGGTTTATTTTATAAGAATATTTCAATTTTTTTTTTATTTCAGATGGGACCTGGATGATTTTGTGCTCCTTTTTTCTCTCCTTCCACACAAAGAAAAAAAAATGGAATTAAAGATCATTTTCCCAAGGTTTTCCAATTTTTTTAGGGGTTTATTTTATAAAAATATTTCAATTTTTCTATTTCAGATGTGACCCTGGATGATTTTGAGCTCCTTTTTTCTCTCCTTCCACACAAAGAAAAAAAAAATGGAATTAAAGATCATTTTCCCAAGGTTTTCCAATTTTTGGGGGGGGATTTTCCATCTGATCTGTCGGATCATGAATTCTCCAAACACAGGACAATGAAATTTATGGAACACAGGATGGGTTTGCACATGATATAATTTTTCCTCTTTTTTTTTATTTTAATCAGAGAAGGATCTGGGTTTTTTTTGGAATCCACGGAAGTTGGGAATGCCCCGAGTGCAGCTCCTGGGAAGGGGGAGCTGCTCCAAGGAGAGCAGCCGGCTCATTCCCTTCCCTGCTCTCCCTGCAGCTCCAGGAGCTTTTTCCTGGAATTTCCAACTTCCCAAGGAGCACAAAAGGAATTTTGTAGGGAGATTGAAACCCTGAGCTGGGAGAGCAGGGAAAACGTCCCCGGTGTCCCTTGCTGGGATCCTAAATAAATATTGGCACAACCCTATCGGGCAAATAAAGGCCAAAGCTGCCAGGCCCAGCCCAGGCTTGGGGGCAGAGCTGGGGAAGGGAAAAGGGAACAATTTTATCCCAAATCCAGCTGCTAAAACCCCTCTGGGATCAGGGATATTCCACTTTGGGATATTCCTGTTTGGAATTTCATCGGTGCTGGAGAGAATCCTCAGTGCTGCAGGGAAGTGGGAAGAGCCAGGCTGGGTTTTGGGGGATCTGTGGGGTTTTTGGGGCTGGAGATTTGGGATTTGGGATGGGGACAATTCCCCTCATCCCCTCCCAGGCTGCAGCCCAGCCCAGTCTGAGTCACTGCCAGGGCAGGTCCCCAGTTGGCCAAACCAGTTCCTCCATCCACCACCCTCATTCCTGCCCCTGGCACTGCCAGGAATGCTGCCCAGCCACCCCAAATATCCCGGGCAGCCCTTTTGGGATGCTCCAAGGTCTCTCAGCATGACACCCACAGGGTGATTTGGGTCTCCTTTCATTCCTGGAGCATTTCTGGGGGTTTTCCCGTGCCTGGCAGGGATTTAGGGCCGGGAAGGAGGAAGCAGCGGGGTGGCAGCTGCAGGGCTGAGGGTGTGGGAGCGATTTCAGCATTTCCTCCTTCCACACCAGCCTGACGAGCTCGGCCACAACCCGGCCAAGATCTTGGGCTGGGGTTTGACCTAAAACCGGAGCCAAACTCGCCCGGCCCGTTTGGGAACCCCAAAACAAACGAGGTGAGCGCCTCCCTCTGTGTCTCATCATTGCTGAGCATCTTTCCTGCAGGAATAATCCAGGCCCTGAAATCAGGAGTTTTCTCCGTGTCCTCAGGATTTTCTCAGCCAGGTTCACTGGTTCAGAGTTATTTTCTTATCAGCTCAAGATGGGATTTTTGGCTGATCCCATCTCCAGGTGCACACGGAGATCCTGGAGAGCTCCGGGGTTTTTTGTTTGGTTATTTCTCTTATCTTTAAAAACAAAAATATTTGCATAAAATCATTAAAAACAAAATATTTGCACAGAAAAGTATTTTGTTAAAAGATTTGCAATATGAATATATTTATATATTTATTATATATATGTATGTATTTATAAAATAAAATATGTATATATTATGTATAAAATAAATATGTATATATAAATATATATTATAAAATAAATATGTATATATTTATTTTTATATAAATATATAAATATATACATATATAAAGATATAAAGATATGAAGATATAAATACATAAAGATATAAAATATAAAGATATAAAATATAAAGATATAAAATATAAAGATAAAATATAAAAATACAAAAATATAAATAAAGACATATAAATAAATAAAGATATATCAACATGTAAATATAGAAATATATAGAAATATATAGAAATATATAGAAATATATAGAAATATATATTAAAAATAAGAGAAAGTGTACATGTAAAGAGCAGGAGTATTTTTGTATTAGAAGAAACCTATTAAAAAAAAAAAGTTGTTTCTGAACTAAAAGAAAAATGGCAAATTTTTGAGTGCCAGCTCAAGAAAAACCCCAGTATTACATTATAAAAAAATCCCCCCAAAAAACCCCCCAAAAAATCAAAAACAGTTTAGAGTTATTTATATAAATGTTGAAATTTTGCACTATTTTTAATATAAATATGTAAAATTTTATATATAAAATATATAAAATATATAAAATTATATATATATTTTTATATAAAAATATAAATAGGTCAAAGCTTCTGCCATGTCTACCATGAACCTGTTAAGGGATTTGTGTGGAAGTGAAGAACAAAGCAGCTGTGGGTAAATTTTGGGGTTTTTGGGGTCTCTCAGCCCCAATTTGCCCTAAAGGGGGACAGGGAAAACTTCAATATCTGAGCTCCGAGTCCTTGGCCAAGCTGCCAACCCAAACATTGGGGAAAGCCTTGGAGGAGCTCCAGGAATCTGCTGTCCTGTGGGGCCTCAGGTGGTTCCACCCCAAGGAAATCCATGGAAAATTTATTTTTGGAGCTGGATTTCCCCACGGCGTTGATCCCTGGGCTGGGAGAGGCGATTCCAACAGCACAAAAAAATCAGGTTTGGAGCTCTGCAATCACCACAAGCAGGACCCAGCTCGATAAAAATTCTCCTCTGGTTGAAATGATAAATTTATAAACCTAAAAAATCCTTTCTGTCTCAGGGCACGGAAAAACCAAAGGAAGGCGATTCCCAAAGGCCGCCCGGACCCTTTGGAGCAGCCCCGGCGCTTTCCAGGCCCGCAGCTCTGCCCTCGCTCCATTCACTCAGAGCAAGGGCAGAGCCGGGGGTGTTTCAATTCAGAGCAAGCACAACATTGATTTTGGAGTTTGGAAAACAGCCTGGAAGTGCCTCCTCGTGGAGCTAATTCGGGCCCGGAGCTTTGTGGCTGGAATTTTGATGAGCTCCCTCCGGGGAGAGGAGCAGAATTTCTGTGCAGCCGGGAGGGATCTGGGTGTTCTTGTGCTGACTAAACCCACCCACGCCGCGGGGATTATTTGCAAGCAGATCCTGCATGGATCTGTCAGCCCTGATGGAAGGGATGGATATTCCTGGGAGCTGGAACCGAGATATTCCCAGGATTGGCATTGAGATATTCCCAGGATTGGCACTGAGATATTCCCGGGATTGGCACTGAGATATTCCCGGGATTGGCACCGAGATATTCTTGGGATTGGTGCTGTGATATTCCCGGGAATGGCATTGAGATATTCCTGGGATTGGCACTGAGATATTCCCAGGATTGACACTGAGATATTCCTCGGATTGGCACTGAGATATTCCCGGGATTTTTACTGAGATATTCCCGGGAATGGCACTGAGATATTCCCAGGATTGACACTGAGATATTCCTGGGATTGGTATTGAGACATTCCCGGGATTGGCATTGAGATATTCCTGGGATTTGCCCTGTGATGTTCCCAGGACTGGCACTGAGATATTCCCGGGAATGGCACTGAGATATTCCTGGGGTTGGCACTGTGACATTCCCGGGATTGGCACTGAGATATTCCCGGGAATGGCACTGAGACATTCCCGGGAATGGCACTGAGATATTCCTGGGATTGGCACTCTGAGATTCCCAGGATTGGCACTGTGACATTCCCGGGATTTGCACTGAGATATTCCCAGAATTGGCACTGAGATATTCCTGGGATTGGCACTGAGATATTCCCGGGATTGGCACTGTGATATTCCCGGGAATGGCACTGAGATATTCCCAGGATTGACACTGAGATATTCCTGGGATTGGTATTGAGACATTCCCTGGATTGGCACTGTGAAATTCCCGGGGTTTTCACTGTGACATTCCCGGGATTGGCACTGAGATATTCCCAGGATTTGCACTGTGATATTCCCGGGATTGGCACTGAGATATTCCCAGGATTTTCACTCTGACATTCCCGGGATCACCCAGGTCACTCCCTGTGGCTGCGGCTCGGGGTCAGGTTCACATTTGTCACCCCTGGGCGCTGCCTTTGTGCCGGGGGTGGTGCCGAGAAGCCGCAGGGGTGGGGAGGGCCCAGCTGAGCCTTTTTAGGGTCGGGAATTTTCATTAGGAATTCAAGCCCCGGGGAGCCGATGGCATCGGGAGAGGGAGCGCTGAGTTCAGGTCTCCCAACCCCCTGGATCTCCTTTATCTCCAGATAAAGATCAGGAACGCGGCCCAGGAAAAGCTTTGTCCGTCGGGATTTTTGGGAGTGTGGGAGATGAGGATCAGCTCTTCCATGCGCAGGGAGATGGATGGAAAAACGAGCCGGGAGATGGGAGAATGACGGAATTGTTCGGGTTGGAAAAGACCTCTGGAGATCACCTGGAGCAGGTGACTCAGGAACACGGCCCGTGCTCCTTTCCCAGCGGGTTTTGATGGAAAGGCTTCGTTATCCCTCCCCGGGGAAGGGAAGCCGAGGCTGCAGCAGCAGCAGCGCGGCCTCAAACGGAGATTTTGCCCCAGGCCGTGGCTCAGCGTCCCCATCCGGGCCGTGTTTGATGCCCTGATAATAAACCCAAATTTCCGCCCGTGCCACTGAGTCATTCCCGGTCCCTCATTCCTGCCCGGGCCTCGCTGTCCCCATCAGTCACGCAGGATGAGGACACCGCTCCCGGCCCTCGGGGCGCTCCAGCCGCTCTCTGATCTCTTTAATGGCTCCAGGTGCCCGGCAGCCGCAGGAGCGCCGAGTTTGGGGCAATCTGGGGGGGTTGAGGGGCGATTATCACCCACCCCTCGCTATCAGAGTCTTTGTGCCCTGCGGGGGTGGCAGGATGGGATGATGATGATGATGATGATGATGATGATGATGATGATGATGATGATGATGATGATGATGATGATGGTGACAGCGTTCTGCTGGCACGATGGCACGGGAGAACCAAAACTGGGGTGCAATTTAGGCTTGGCTAAACATTAAACCGCGGCCAGGTGCGAATGAACACCTGCGGCCCCGGAGCGGCATTCCAGAGGCTCGGGTCACGGCACGGGTGAGTTCCCGAGCCCGGCCGGGCACCTGCAGCCAAAGCTCCGCCATGGCCGAGCTCCACCGGCTCAGCTCAGCTCAGCTCTGCCTGGAAAGAGTGTTCTAAAAATTGCCAGCCTTCCCCAGCTAAAGTAGGTGAAATATTTATAAACCCATCCTCTAGAGAAGACCTTTTTGCGTAAGCATCAACCGCTCCGGCTTTAAACCCCGCGCTCTCCCCCCCGCCCCGAGGCAGCTCAGCCAGGGAAGGGAAGGAAGGGGCAACTTTAATTGCGTTTGTCTGGCACCGTGGCAGCTTTTCAGGGCCACCGGGGAGGGCTGGCAGAGGGGAAAAAAAACCCACAAAAAACCCACAAAAAACCGGAGGATTTCTGGATTTCCTGATTTCCTGCCTGGGCTGCGCTCGGTTCCATCGGGTGTAGCCGCTGTGGCTGCGCTTCAATACCGGGGGGGGCGCGGAGGGGTCGCCCCAATTTTGGGAGGATGATGCGACCCCCGTGGGTGGGGAGGGATGGGGATGATGAAAAGGAGGATGAGGATGAGGGGGGACACACGACGCTGCTTTCAGCCCCCCAGGGATGCGCCGAGCTCCGCCGGGGCGGCTCCGGGGGCGGTGGGGATGAAGAACAACCCCGCTCCGCCCGGCCCCGGAGGCGGAGCCAGAGCCCGGAGCGGCGGGATCGGGAGCCACATCCCGCAAAGGAGGAGCGGGGCCGGGCACGGCAGCGGGGCGGCGGCGGGGCCGGAGCTCAGCGCCGGAGCTCCAGCAGCGGGGCCGCCCCGCGCCGCCGCCGCCGCGCACCATGTGGTGGGACGAGCGGGTGTCGGCTCGGTTCCGGAGGAACCTGCAGCCCACCCTCACCTACTGGAGCGTTTTCTTCAGCTTCGGCCTCTGCATCGCCTTCCTGGGGCCCACGCTGCTGGACCTGCGCTGCCAGACCCAGAGCTCGCTCTCGCAGATCACCTGGGTCTTCTTCTCGCAGCAGTTCTGCCTCCTGCTCGGCAGCTGCCTCGGAGGGGTCTTCAAGAGGACGTAAGAGCCGGGAAAACTCAGCGCTTCTCCCCCGGGGGGGTTCGGCTGGGCGCGGAGCCCCCTCCCTCCCTCCCTGGTGGGCAGCGCCGGCCGCCCCTTGCCGGGATTGCGGGGCTGAGCCGGGGCTGCTGCGTGGGGAATCCATTCCCCGGTGGAAACGAGCGCGGGGGGAATCGCGGAGGGTCCGCAGCTCTCTCGGCCTCGGTGGGGAGGGGGTTTTTCCCCTCCTCGCTTCCCTCCCGGTGCGGTTCCATCCCCTCGGAGCGGAGCCGCCGCTCCCTGGAGCTCCGCGGGCGTGAAGTTCCCAAGCCAGAACTTCCCGCGAGGGTTTTGCTTTTGCTTTTGATTTTTTTTTAATTTATTTTTTTTTCTCCCTTAACCTCGGTTATTTATCTCCAAAAAAAAAAAAATTCTGGAGAAAAATATGTTTTAATAACCTCGGAAATGGGGGCAACGCGGCATTTTCCAGGAGTTCTGGCGAGCACGTGGAGGGATGCGAGTGGTCCTCGTGGTTTGGATGATGGGAAAGGGGGGAGGCGACACCGGGCCGGGGGCTCGGAGGGGTCAGCAAGGACCGAGCAGGGATTGGCAGCCGGCCCCGTGTCCGGGATGTGTCGCAAATAAATAAATAAACCACGCTGGCTCCAGCCTGAGGATTGCCAGCGAGGCGTTTGCTCTGGGGCTCGGTGACAGCTCCGGGGATCAGCTGATTATTTACGTTGTCGCCACCCCGATCCTTGGGGCGGTGATGTAACTCCGTGTCAGCTCCGTGAGTGTGGCTGCGAGAATTCCCCACGAATCCTTTCCAAACCCGCTCGGTTTTTTGTGAATTTTGTGATTTTTTGCTCGGTTTGTGAATCCAGGGAAGCCCTGGTGGGTGTTGGAGCACCTGTGAACGCCACGGTGGGACACGGAGATGTCCCGGTCCCCTCCGGAGGTGACAAAATCGGGGTTGGGGACATCGCGTGGGGACCTGGCTGCGGCTCTGTCACGGTGCTGGGTCAGCAGCGGAGCCTCTGCCAGCCCCCGGGGCTGCCTCGCATATGTTTGGAGGAGCAGGGAAGGAAAAAAGAAAAGCAGAATTCCTGCTGTCAGCTCCTTCCCAAAGCTCCGGTTCTGTGCAAAACCCATCGGGGTTTTTTTTTTTGTGCTCGGAGAATCCCAAACTCTGAACTCTGCAGATGCGCTTTGGGGGAAAAACAAAAAAAAACCCCAAGAATAACAACAAAAAAACAAAACAAAACCCCCCAAAACCAAAAAAACCAAACAAAAAAAAAACCAACAAAAAACCCAAAAAGACCCCAACCAAACAAACCCCCCAAAACCCCAAAAGAACAACAAAAAAACAAAACAAAAAAAAAACCCCACCCAAAACCAAAAAAAACCAAAAAAAAAACCAAACAAAAAACCAAAACAAACAAAAAACCCAACAAAAAAAAAAAAACCAAACCAAAAAAAACCCCACCAAAAAAAACCCCCAAAACCCCAAAAGAACAACAACAACAACAAAAAAAAAAACCCCCCAAAAAAATCAAAACAAAAAAAAATCCCCAAAAAACCAACAAAAAAAAGTGTTTGGCGCTGGTTGTGGAGCAGGATGCGTTTGGGATTTTTGGAGAAAATGGGATTTGTGAGCTCCACTGGGGAGTGTCAGCCCTGCCAGGCAGGCAGGAGGGAATATTTGGGATATTTGGAGCTTGTCAGTGTTGTGGGGGAGTCACTCCGAGCCTTGCAGCCTCCAAATGTGTGGGAATAATAAAGGCTCGGGCTCCAGGAGCTCCAATCCCTTCCTCGGGGATGGATGGATGGATGGAGCCGTCCTGCCAAGGCTTTATAAATCAAATTACGCCGCCCTCGGGGCCTGGGTGCCAGGCAGGGAGGAGCTCTGGACGGGTCATCCTTTCCAGCAGGAGATGGAAAAGTGCTCTGGAGCATCCCTGGAGCCTGGCTGAGAGCTGAGAGCCATTCCCGGTGCCTGAGGGATTCAGGATTAATTAATTAATTTTGGATTAAATCGCTCCGGGTGACCCATGAGGGACAGCAGGGTCAGGGCCTGGGGTAGGAAGGGGAGGTGGCACCGAAATCCAAATTCTGTCCCCAGAGGAGCTGCTGGGTGGAGAGATTTTAGTGCTGCTCTGTCCCTTCTGTACAAGGCAGCTCCAAAATCCCCTCTGGAGCTGGATTTTAAGGGAATACAAAGTTTTCCAGGCTCGCTGAGGGGTGGAGGAACAATTCTGCTCTGTCCTGGAGCGCTGGGATTGCTGCTGGAGTTTTTTGGGGTGCAGAGCAGGGCTGGGGGAGCAGCTCCCCCAGGAAATGTGGGGTTTGAGCTCTCCGGTTCTCCCTGGGGTTTGCTGGGGGGTGTGAGCGGCTCTGCCCCGGGAAATGCAGATTTTCCTGGGGGGCTGCACCCCTGGGGTCGGGGTTAGAGCCCCCCTCAGTCCCTGGTGCTGCTGGGGGGGCTCCAGGAGCACCGAGAGCCCCGGCAGGAGCTGAGCCCTGAGCTCTCCTCCTGCCTGGAATCACCGGGAAAAGATTCCCAGGAGCTCCTGATGGGATGGGAGAGCTGGGAGGACCAACCTGGGTTCACACACAAGAAGAGGAGGTCAAATTTTTGGGGAAATTCCCACCCCTGGCACTGCCAGCTCCAAGGGGGAGCTCTGTGCACCCACATTTCCCTTTCCTTCCCTGTTTTGTTGCATTTCAGGCTTGAATTGAGAGGTTAAAGCACCTCAGAAGCACCAGAGTGCCCCAGATTGGTGCTGGGATATTTTTATTCAAAAATGGCTTCTTTTTTTTTTTGCCACTGTCTTATTGAAAATTTGCTTTTGCTCTCAGGGTTTGGGGCAGCCCTGGGCTGATCCCGATGGGTTTGGGCAGAGGTGAGGAGGAACTGGAGCTGTGCTGGGGCCCTGGGCAGCTCCTCTCAGTGGTACTGGTGGAACTGGAGCTGTGCTGGAGCCCTGGGCAGGCTCCTCTCAGTGGTACTGGTGGAACTGGAGCTGTGCTGGAGCTCTGGGCAGGCTCCTCTCAGTGGTACTGGTGGAACTGGAGCTGTGCTGGGGCCCTGGGCAGCTCCTCTCAGTGGTACTGGGGGAACTGGAGCTGAGCTGGAGCTGTGCTGGGGCCCTGGGCAGGCTCCTCTCAGTGGTACTGGTGGAACTGGAGCTGTACTGGAGCTCTGGACAGGCTCCTCTCAGTGGTACTGGAGGAACTGGAGCTGTGCTGGAGCCCTGGGCAGGCTCCTCTCAGTGGTACTGGTGGAACTGGAGCTGTGCTGGAGCCCTGGGCAGGCTCCTCTCAGTGGTACTGGGGGAACTGGAGCTGTGCTGGAGCCCTGGGCAGGCTCCTCTCAGTGGTACTGGTGGAACTGGAGCTGAGCTGGGGCCCTGGGCAGGCTCCTCTCAGTGGCACTGGTGGAACTGGAGCTGTGCTGGAGCCCTGGGCAGGCTCCTCTCAGTGGTACTGGTGGAACTGGAGCTGAGCTGGAGCCCTGGGCAGGCTCCTCTCAGTGACACTGGTGGAACTGGAGCTGTACTGGAGCTCTGGGCAGGCTCCTCTCAGTGGTACTGGTGGAACTGGAGCTGAGCTGGAACCCTGGGCAGGCTCCTCTCAGTGACACTGGGAGAACTGGAGCTGTACTGGGGCCCTGGGCAGGCTCCTCTCAGTGACACTGGGAGAACTGGAGCTGTACTGGGGCCCTGGGCAGGCTCCTCTCAGTGACACTGGTGGAACTGGAGCTGAGCTGGGGCCCTGGGCAGGCTCCTCTCAGTGGTACTGGTGGAACTGGAGCTGTACTGGAGCTCTGGGCAGGCTCCTCTCAGTGGTACTGGAGGAACTGGAGCTGTACTGGAGCTCTGGGCAGGCTCCTCTCACCCTGATCCGCCCCATTCCTGCAGCACTGAGGATTTGGGGCCCTTTAATTCTCCTCTCACACCCTGTGAGTGTCACCAGCCCCGTTCTGTCCCTGTCCCTCCATTCCCATCTCCTGGAGGTTTCTGGAGCTCTCAGGACACTTCACTTTGGTTGCTCCGAGAGCAGCCCAGGATGATTTCCCCGGGGACACCAAACTCCCCGAGCCTGGCACTGCTTCCTGCAGGGGCCCAGGGGACGCGGAGGCTGCTGTGGGATCATCCTCACCTCCCTCACCTCCCACCTTGTCCCCTTGGGGCCTTTGGGTTGTTAATGATCAATTTTGCAAGTCTGAGTCGGCCTGATTATCATTTCTCTTCCTGGTGTGAGGGATTTGGAAAACGCTCCCTGAGGTGGGAAAAAAAAAAAAGAAAAAAAGAAATAATCCGTGCTGGGAGCTGCAAAGATCCCGCTGCAAAGGGAACACCGAGCTGGGGGATCCCAAATCCCTGCAGGAGGGAGAGGGGGAGCTTTGCTGGCTGGGGTGGAATTGCCCATCCTGGAGCTGGGTCAGCCCAAACCTCTCACGGGCTCAGGATGGAGCCGGGACAGGCTCTGGGCGCTCCTGAAATGAAATTTGGGGCACTGCAAGACTTGTTTGACACCCTGCTGGAAATACAGCCTGCCCTGGGCTGTGCCAGAGCTGTGCTGGGGACACGGGGACTGGGCTGTGACATCAGGGACCGGGCTGTGACATCAGGGACCAGGCTGTGACACCAGGGCTGAGACATCAGGAACAGGGCTGTGACATCAGGGCTGTGACACCAGGGACCGGGCTGTGACATCAGGGCTGTGACATCAGGAACAGGGCTGTGACATCAGGGCTGTGACACCAGGGACCGGGCTGTGACATCAGGGCTGTGACACCAGGGCTGTGACATCAGGAACAGGGCTGTGACATCAGGGCTGTGACATCAGGGCTGTGACATCAGGGACCAGGCTGTGACATCAGGGCTGTGACACCAGGGCTGTGACATCAGGAACAGGGCTGTGACATCAGGGCTGTGACATCAGGGCTGTGACATCAGGAACAGGGCTGTGACATCAAGGCTGTGACATCAGGGCTGTGACATCAGGGACCAGGCTGTGACATCAGGGCTGTGACATCAGGGACCGGGCTGTGACACCCGGGCTGATTTTCCAGCCCTTTTGGAGGTGTTTGGCATCCACCAGGACACGATTTCGGGTGCTTCCCGAGGGGTTTGTGATGCAGGAAATCGTTCAGTGCCTCCCTGGGTGCTGAGCTGAGTCCCCCAACCCCTCCTGGGGCCTGGCACTGGCAGCAGCAATTCCCTGGTGTCCCCTCATGCCAGGCCCAGCAGGGCTGGGTGCCACCCTGGGCTGGTGGCATTTACAGGGGTACAACCGTGTTATTATTAACCCCTGGCTGGAGGCAGGGATTTTCACCCGGGGTGAGCATTTTTACCCGAAATGAGCATTTCTACCCGAAATGAGCATTTTAACCCAAAATGAGCAATTTTAATGCTCATTAAGGACATCACAACCCCCTTGATGAGTGTTTCACTCTGATGATGAAGCTGCTCCCCAGGCGGGCAGGGAGGTTCTGCACAGGAGGCGTTTTGGGGATGCTCCCTGAGCTTTTCCCATCTCTGCCGGCCTCGGCTCCTCCAGCCGCCGCTGCCTCTGCCTCTCTCGCCCGGAGGGATCAGCCTCGACTCTCCGGGCTCGGAGCTGCTCCTCTCTCATTTGCCAGGAGCTTTGGCTGCCGTGACTGTGCACATCTCGCCTGGCTCCCTCCCTCCTTCCTTCCCTCCCCCAGAAATCCCACGGCTCTGCTGCCGGAGCACCGTCAGTAGTCACAGCTTTGTAAAAATATTGTCTGCTCCTGCCCTGGGCTGGGCTTTTTATTGCTGCCAGGGTTTGGGGCAGCCCTGGGCTGATCCCAGTGGGTTTGGGCAGAGGTGAGGAGGAACTGGAGCTGTGCTGGAGCCCTGGGCAGCTCCTCTCAGTGACACTGGTGGAACTGGAGCTGTACTGGAGCCCTGGGCAGGCTCCTCTCAGTGGTACTGGTGGAACTGGAGCTGTACTGGAGCTCTGGGCAGGCTCCTCTCAGTGGCACTGGTGGAACTGGAGCTGTGCTGGGGCCCTGGGCAGCTCCTCTCAGTGACACTGGTGGAACTGGAGCTGTACTGGAGCTCTGGGCAGGCTCCTCTCAGTGGTACTGGAGGAACTGAAGCTGAGCTGGGGCCCTGGGCAGGCACCTCTCACCCTGATCCGCCCCATTCCTGCAGCACTGAGGATTTGGGACCCTTTAATTCTCCTCTCACACCCTGTGAGTGTCACCAGCCCCGTTCTGTCCCTGTCCCCCCATTCCCATCTCCTGGAGGTTCCTGGAGCTCTCAGGACACTTCACTTTGGTTGCTCCGAGAGCAGCCCAGGATGATTTCCCCGGGGACACCAAACTCCCCGAGCCTGGCGCTGCTTCCTGCAGGGGCCCAGGGGACGCGGAGGCTGCTGTGGGATCATCCTCACCTCCCCCACATCCTCTGGGAGGCTCTGGCATGGCCAGAAGAACCAAGAGGAGCAGGACAGGTGCAGGACAGGTGCAGGACAGGTGCAGGACAGGTGCAGGACAGGTGCCCTTGGCCCGTTTGCTCCCACAGATGTGGGAACCCTTTCTGTGCCCCCATAAAAAGGACAGGTTGTTGTTCTGCCTCAAATTCCGGTTTGGAGGGATGGTTTCTCTTCTCCTCAAGAGCTGGGTGGAAAATCTGTGGCTTGGAGGCATCACCCTCCAGGCAGGAGGAGGTGGCAGCACCCCAGGCTGGCTGCAGGGGTGACACCAGCACCCTGAGAGCATCTTCTTACTTCTAAATTACTTCTAAATAATGGCTTTTAGCTCCAAACAAAAGATTTTAAAAAATCTTTTAATACATGTTCAAAAGCATTTCCCAGGATCTGAACCCTTACCTGCATTAGATAAATAATTTTATCAAACTTTTATTTTATTTTATATTTATTATAGATATTATTTATTTTTATATTTTAATCATTATCATCAAACAGACTGTCTAACCAAGTGCTATCATTAACTTTGAATTTTGATACACCTTTAAGTTTTATGCTTTTGTGGATAAACTCTGAATGATCAGAAAAATTAATTCCTCAAGATCCTCACATGCTGTGCTAATAAAGAAGAATTGCAGCCCCGTTTTACAAAATTGCATGCCTGTTACTTAAAGCAAGAGGAGTAAAATTGAACTCTTTACTAGCCAGAAAAACTCCTCTCACCAGAAAAACTCAACTCCTCTCAATAAAAACTCCTCTCAGCATAAAAACTCCTCTCACCAGAAAAACTCTCCCCAGAAAAACTGGGACTGCTGTAGCTGGAGCTGCAATTCCAGGGGCTGGGAACAGGAGGTGGGGATGGTGGCCCTGATCCTGTCCTGCCTTTCCCGTCCCCAGGCTGGCCCAGTCCCTGCTGGCCCTGTTTGCCTCCTCCCTGGCCATCTCGCTGGTGTTTGCCATCATCCCGCTGTGCCACAACGTGGTGGTGCTGGCCGTGGTCATGGCCGTGGCCGGGCTGGCCATGGGCTGCATCGACACCATCTCCAACATGCAGCTGGTCAAGATCTACCAGAAGGACTCGGCCATCTTCCTGCAGGTGAGAGCGGGGCCCTGGCCCCACCACGGGGAGGTTTGGGATGGAATTTGGGAGGAATTCTTTCCCAGAAAGGGTTGGGATGGTGACATCACCATTCCTGGAGGTGTTTGAGGAAAGCCTGGCTGTGGCACTGTGGGGCCCTCAGTGCCCTGGGCAGGTTTAGGGTGGATATTAAGAGAAATCCCTTCCCAGAAAGGGTTGGGATGGTGGCATCACCATTCCTGGAGGTGTTTGAGTAAAGCCTGACCATGGCTTTTCCAGCTCTTGTGGGGGAAACTGTGGGGCCCTCAGTGCCCTGGGCAGGTTTAGGGTGGATATTAAGAGAAATTCCTTCCCAGAAAGGGTTGGGATGGTGGCACCACCATTCCTGGAGGTGTCTGAGGAAAGCCTGGCTGTGGCACTGTGGGGGCCTCAGTGCTCTGGGCAGGTTTAGGGTGGATATTAAGAGAAATTCCTTCCCAGAAAGGGTTGGGATGGTGGCATCCCCATTCCTGGAGGTGTTTGAGAAAGCCTGGCTGTGGCACTGTGGGGGCCTCAGTGCTCTGGGCAGGTTTAGGATGGAATCTGGGAGGAATTCCTTCCCAGAAAGGGTTGGGATGGTGGCATCACCATTTCTGGAGGTGTTTGGGGAAAGCCTGGCTGTGGCACTGTGGGGGCCTCAGTGCCCTGGACAGGTTTAGGATGGAATTTGGGAGGAATTCCTTCCCAGAAAGGGTCAGGATTGTGGCATCACCATTCCTGGAGGTGTTTGAGTAAAGCCTGACCATGGCTTTTCCAGCTCTTGTGGGGGAAACTGTGGGGCCCTCAGTGCCCTGGACAGGTTTAGGGTGGATATTAAGAGGAATTCCTTCCCAGAAAGGGTTGGGATGGTGGCATCCCCATTCCTGGAGGTGTTTGGGGAAAGCCTGGCTGGCACTGTGGAGCTCTCACTGCCCTGGGTAGGTTTAGGATGGACTTTAGGAGGAATTCCTTCCCAGAAAAGGTGGTTGGGCATTGGGATGGTGGCATCACCATTCCTGGAGGTGTCTGAGGAAAGCCTGGCTGTGGCACTGTGGGGCCCTCACCACTCCCAGACAGGTTTAAGATGGAATTTGGGAGGAATTCCTTCCCAGAAAGGGTGGGTGGGCATTGGGATGGTGGCACCACCATTCCTGGAGGTGTTTGAGGAAAGTCTGGCTGTGGCTTTTCCAGCCCTTGTGGAGCCCTCACTGCCCCTGGGCATGTTTAGGATGGAATTTGGGAGGAATCTTTTCCCAGAAAGGGTGGGTGGGCATTGGGATGGTGGCACCACCATTTCTGGAGGTGTTTGAGGAAAGCCTGGCCATGGCACTGTGGGGCCCTCAGTGCTCTGGGCAGGTTTAGGATGGAATTTGGGAGGAATCCCGTCCCAGAAAGGGTAGTTGGACATTGGGATGGTGGCATCACCATGCCTGGAGGAGTCTGAGGATAGCAACACTCAAGTCTGGATGACAAAGTGGTGTCAGGTCACAAGTTGGACTCAACAACCTCAAAAATCTTTTCCAACTTAATTAACTCTGTGATTCCGAGGATGAGGAGGATGAGCTGGAGGCTCTGCCACCCTCCCTCTCCACCACATCACCTCTTGCAGGCCCTGCACTTCTTCGTGGGTTTCGGGGCTCTGCTGAGCCCCCTGATCGCCGACCCCTTCCTGTCGGACACCAACTGCATCCTGGCCAACGGCACCGCCAACGCCTCCAGCAACCTCCCACACATCCGCAAGTCCCTGGTGCCGCACCACCCCGGAAACCTGTCCCACTACGACCTGCCCATGAAGGGCATGGTGGTGACACGCGTGTCCTACGCCTTCTGGATCATGGCCCTCATCAATGTAAGCGCTGGGGGTGTTCCTGCTCCTGGGTTTGGGGTGTTTGGGGGGTTCTGGTGATGGTAGGAGTGCAGAGGAATGGTTGGTTTGTTGCTAAATGCTGTTTTTATCAGGGTGTTTCACCTGTGGAAGTGCTGGGATGGATTCTGGGATTTGTCCGAGCTCCTTGGTACCTCCAGCACCTCCCAGAGGAAAGGTTCATTTGTTGTTCATTTGTTGTTCATTTGTTGCCAAATCCCATTTTCATCAGGGGTTTCACTGCTGGATGTGCTGGGATGGATTCTGGGATTTATCCGAGCTCTTTGGTACCTCCAGCATGTCCCAGAGGAAAGGTTCATTTATTGCCAAATCCCATCAGGGAATTTCACCTGTGGGAGTGCTGGGATGGATTCTGGGATTTGTCTGAGCTCTCTGGTGCCTCCAGCACCTCTCAGAGGAATGGTTGGTTTGTTGCCAAATCCCATTTTCATCAGGGAATTTCATCACTGGATGTGCTGGGATGGATTCTGGGATTTGTCTCTGGTACCTCCAGCACCTCCCAGAGGAAAGGTTCATTTGTTGTTCATTTGTTGTTCATTTGTTGCCAAATCCCATTTTCATCAGGGTGTTTCACTGCTGGATGTGCTGGGATTGATTCTGGGATTTGATTGATTTCTGAGCTCTTTGATACCTCCAGCATGTCCCAGAGGAAAGGTTCATTTATTGCCAAATCCCATCAGGGAATTTCACCTGTGGAAGTGTTGGGATGGATTCTGGGATTTGTCTGAGCTCTCTGGTACCTCCAGCACCTCCCAGAGGAATGGTTTGTTTGTTGCCAAATCCCATTTTCACTGGAATATTTCACCACTGGATGTGCTGGGATTGATTCTGGGATTTGTCTGAGCTCTTTGGTACCTCCAGCACCTCCCAGAGGAAAGGTTCATTTGTTGTTCATTTGTTGTTCATTTATTGCCAAATCCCGTTTTCACTGGGATATTTCACCACTGGATGTGCTGGGATGGATTCTGGGATTTGTCTGAGCTCTCTGGTACCTCCAGCACCTCCCAGAGGAAAAGTTCATTTGTTGTTCATTTGTTGTTCATTTGTTGCCAAATCCCATTTTCATCAGGGTGTTTCACCGCTGGGTGTGCTGGGATTGATTCTGGGATTTGTCTGGGATTTGTCTCTGGTGCCTCCAGCACCTCCCAGAGGAAAGGTTCATTTGTTGCTCATTTGTTGCCAAATCCCGTTTTCATTGGGATATTTCACCTGTGGATGTGCTGGGATCGATTCTGGGATTTGTCTGAGCTCTCTGGTGCCTCCAGCACCCCCAGGCAGGAGCTGGATCAGCAAACTCCACTCAGATCCAGAGTTTTTCCTTCTTGCTCAGCTGGGGAGGAGCTGTGGTGTGGGGATGGCCTGGCAGGAGGGGATTTGCAGGGATTTTCCCAGGAAAGCGCCCATGAGGGAACTGATGATGGGACAGAAGGGATCAGGGCCTCTCTCTATTTATTCTTTTCCCTGGAGGTCACACCAGATGTAAAAATCCTTCCTTTGAGGGAAGGGAATAAATGGGCTCTCCCCATTTATTAAATTATTAAAACATCCCCATTTATTAAATTATTATTAAAACATCCCTATTTATTAAATTATTAAACCATCCCCATTTATTAAGTTATTAAACCATCCCCATTTATTAAATAATTATTAAAACATCCCCATATATTAAATTATTATTAAACCATTCCCATTTATTAAGTTATTAAAACATCCCCATTTATTAAATTATTACACCATCCCCATTTATTAAGTTATTAAAACATCCCCATTTATTAAATTATTATTAAAACATCCCCATATATTAAATTATTATTAAACCATCCCCATTTATTAAGTTATTAAAACATCCCCATTTATTATTACACCATCCCCATTTATTAAGTTATTAAAACATCCCCATTTATTAAATAATTATTAAAACATCCCCATTTATTAAATAATTATTTGAACATCCCCCATTTATTAAATAATTATTAAAAATCCCCATTTATTAAATAATTATTAAAATATCCCCCATTTATTAAATACTTATTTAAACATCCCTGTTTTTTAAATAATTATTAAAACATCCCCATTTATTAAATTATTACAAAATACCCATTTATTAAATAATTATTTAAACATCCCCATTTATTAAACCATCCCCATTTTTCCCCATCCAGGGGTTTTCAGGCCCTCCCTGTGGGGTGGGAGGAGCTCGGGCAGGTGCTGGGATGAGTTTCTGGGCAGAGTTACCCCAAAAAGGCCCAGCCTGGGAGGAGAGGCAGCTTTAATTACCTCCAGCCCTGCCTGTGCCATGGGAAATGAGCTTTTAATTACCCCAGAGCCAGCGGATCCTGAGCAAACCCATTTAATTCGGGAGCAGTTTCACACCTGCTTTGAACCCGGCGATGTGTGGGATTTCGGGAGCACCAACCCTGGGATTTGGGATTTCCAGACCCCTCTGTGTCCCCAGCAGGGTCCTGGGGGTGTTTTTGGGGTAGGATGGCAGCACAGGCCATGGGTTTGAGCTGGGTTTGTGCATCAGGACACGCTCAAGTGGGTGGAATACAGAATTCCCAGGATCCCCACAGGCTCTGCAGGAACACCAGGAATGTGGAAGGGAGGTGGGAGACTGAGAGGTTTTGGGGTTTTTTTGGATGTACTCAGCTCCCCAGCCAAGCTGTGATTGCCTCTCCCAAATCCTCAAAGAGGGAACTGATTTTATTCCCTGTTTAAATCACCCCAACCCACTGGAGATGTGGGAGAATCGTGGTGGGATTCTGGAGTTGCTGGAGCATCCCTGGATGCACCGAGGAGCTCAGAGCTGGGGCTGGACCCTCTCTGCTCCGAGGGGCTGCTGGAGGAACATCAGGAATGTGGAAGGGAGTTGGGAGGCTGAGAGATTTTGGGGATAAGGGTTAAGTAACAAACCCAGAGTTGGATGTGCTCAGCTCCCCAGCCAAGCTGTGACTGCCTCTCCCAAATCCTCACAGAGGGAACTGATTTTATTCCCTGTTTAAATCACCCCGACCCACTGGAGATGTGGGAGAATCGTGGTGGGATTCTGTGGTGCTGGAGCATCCCTGGATGCACCGAGGAGCTCAGAGCTGGGGCTGGACCCTCTCTGCTCCGAGGGGCTGCTGGAGGAACACTGGGAATGTGGAAGGGAGGTGGGAGACTGAGAGGTTTTGGGGTTTTTTTGGTAACAAACCCAGAGTTGGATGTGCTCAGCTCCCGAGCCAAGCTGTGATTGCCTCTCCCAAATCCTCACAGAGGGAACTGATTTTATTCCCTGTTTAAATCACCCCAACCCACTGGAGATGCTGGGAGAATCGTGGTGGGATCCTGGAGTTGCTGGAGCATCCCTGGATGCACCGAGGAGCTCAGAGCTGGGGCTGGACCCTCTCTGCTCTGAGGGGCTGCTGGAGGAACACTGGGAATGTGGAAGGGAGGTGGGAGACTGAGAGGTTTTGGGGTTTTTTTGGATGTGCTCAGCTCCCCAGCCAAGCTGTGATTGCCTCTCCCAAATCCTCGCAGAGGGAACTGATTTTATTCCCTGTTTAAATCACCCCGATCCACTGGAGATGTGGGAGAATCGTGGTGGGATCCTGGAGTTCCTGGAGCATCCCTGGATGCACCGAGGAGCTCAGAGCTGGGGCTGGACCCTCTCTGCTCTGAGGGGCTGCTGGAGGTCACTGGGAATGTGGAAGGGAGGTGGGAGGCTGAGAGGTTTTGGGGTTTTTTTGGTAACAAACCCAGAGTTGGATGTGCTCAGCTCCCCAGCCAAGCTGTGATTGCCTCTCCCAAATCCTCGCAGAGGGAACTGATTTTATTCCCTGTTTAAATCACCCTGACCCACTGGAGATGTGGGAGAATCGTGGTGGGATCCTGGAGTGCTGGAGCATCCCTGGATGCACCGAGGAGCTCAGAGCTGGAGCTGGACCCTCTCTGCTCCACTCCGAGGGGCTGCTGGAGGAACATCGGGAATGTGGAAGGGAGGTGGGAGACTGAGAGGTTTTGGGGTTTTTTTGGTAACAAACCCAGAGTTGGATGTGCTCAGCTCCCCAGCCAAGCTGTGATTGCCTCTCCCAAATCCTCACGGAGGGAACTGATTTTATTCCCTGTTTAAATCACCCCAACCCACTGGAGATGTGGGAGAATCGTGGTGGGATTCTGGAGTTGCTGGAGCATCCCTGGATGCACCGAGGAGCTCAGAGCTGGGGCTGGACCCTCTCTGCTCTGAGGGGCTGCTGGAGGAACACTGGGAATGTGGAAGGGAGGTGGGAGACTGAGAGGTTTTGGGGTTTTTTTGGTAACAAACCCAGAGTTGGATGTGCTCAGCTCCCCAGCCAAGCTGTGATTGCCTCTCCCAAATCCTCGCAGAGGGAACTGATTTTATTCCCTGTTTAAATCACCCTGACCCACTGGAGACGCTGGGAGAATTGTGGTGGGATTCTGGAGTTGCTGGAGCATCCCTGGATGCACCGAGGAGCTCAGAGCTGGGGCTGGACCCTCTCTGCTCTGAGGGGCTGCTGGAGGAACATCGGGAATGTGGAAGGGAGGTGGGAGACTGAGAGATTTTGGGGTTTTTTTGGATGTGCTCAGCTCCCCAGCCAAGCTGTGATTGCCTCTCCCAAATCCTCGCAGAGGGAACTGATTTTATTCCCTGTTTAAATCACTGGAGATGCTGGGAGCAGCTCAGCTCCAAACTGCTGAGCCTCATCCAGGTGGAAAATGATGGGAAGGGGATTTTTAAACCTCCAGGGAGGTGGATGAAAAGAGTTAACAACAGAAATGGAAACCAGGAGCAGCAGCTTGGTTATAAAATGGCCAAATCCCACATTTCCGTGCTGGTTTTTTGTATGGATTCTGACAAGGCACGAGCTGAAATGATTCATTTCGAGCTCTTGCTTTTGTTTAGAGTGGAAATGTCTCAATCTGACTCTGGCACAGTGCAGAGCTGACAGAGGAGTTGTGCCGATGTTTTTGAAGCAGAATGGGTTTGCTTTGGGAAAATGAAGCAGCTCAGCATAATCAAAACAAAGCGCTTGGATCGCTCCCAGCCAAAATCTTTCACTCGGAGAGAAAAAGATTTTGGTTTTTTTTGCTTTTTCATCCCGATTTTGGAACAAAACTGCCACATTTTAAAATTCAGTTCTCCCACGGAACGGAAATTTCATCACCCAGCTCACTGCAAGGGGCTGAAAATCAGGGAAATGTTCCTCGGAGAGGGCAGTGTTTGTCAGGAAGGTGTTTTCCCAAGGGAAGTGTGGGACACTCCATTGTGCTCTGGAGGAGCCTGGGATACAATGGGCAGGGAATAATCCCGGATTCCTGGGGGGAATGGACTGAAATAGCAGCGGGAGGGAAGGAAGGAGCTGGAATATCCCCACACTGAGCTGGGGGATGCAGCAGCTTGTGGAGTTTGTGAGGATGGATAAAAGCTGCCAGGGGAGGGAGAGAGGGAGGGAGCAGCTCTGGGAATTTGGGAAGTGGAGCTGGAGCATTGGATGAAGGGGATTGAGGGCTCTGCTTGCCTCTTTTATCCTTGGGAAAAGAAAATCTTCTTGCCAAAAAAAAAATCCAAGAAAAAAGCAGCAAAAATATCTTGGGAAGGAATTTTGGGAGAAAATGGTTGTGGCACCAAAATGTGGCTGTGCAGGAGGGATGGGATGGGATGGGATGGGATGGGATGGGATGGGATGGGATGGGATGGGATGGGATGGGATGGGATGGGATGGGATGGGATGGGATGGAATGGGATGGGATGGGGGATCCAGTGTGGTGGCCATGGGTGAGACATCCTAAAAATGTCTCAGCTTAGTTAAAGCAAAAAGGACCTGCTGGATTTAAAGGTGAGGGTGTGGAGAGCAGGGAGGCACCCAGAGCAGGACTGGGAATTGGGGAATCCCAAACTGGGGGCCATGGATGCACCCAGAGTGGGGAAATCCCAAACTGGGGCCCAGATATGCACCCATGGTGGGACCAGGAACTGGAGAATCCCAAACTGGGAACCAGGGATGCACCCAGAGTGAGGAAATCCCAAACTGGGGCTCAGGGATGCACCCAGAGTGGGGAAATCCCAAACTGGGGCCCAGATATGCACCCATGGTGGGACCAGGAACTGGGGAATCCCAAACTGGGGCTCAGGGATACACCCAGAGTGGAACTGGGAATTGGGGAATCCCAAACTGGGGGCCATGGATGCACCCAGAATTGAGGAAACCCAAACTGGGGCCCAGGGATGCACCCAGAGCAGGATTGGGAATTGGAGAATCCCAAACTGGGGCTCAGGGATGCACCCAGAGTGGGGAAATCCCAAACTGGGGCCCAGATATGCATCCATGGTGGGACCAGGAACTGGGGAATCCCAAACTGGGAACCAGGGATACACCCAGAGTGGAACTGGGAATTGGGGAATCCCAAACTGGGGGCCATGGATGCACCCAGAATTGAGGAAACCCAAACTGGGGCCCAGGGATGCACCCAGAGCAGGATTGGGAATTGGAGAATCCCAAACTGGGGCTCAGGGATGCACCCAGAGTGGGGAAATCCCAAACTGGGGCCCAGATATGCATCCATGGTGGGACCAGGAACTGGGGAATCCCAAACTGGGAACCAGGGATACACCCAGAGCAGGACTGGGAATTGGGGAACCCCAAACTGGGGCCCAGGGATACACCCAGAATGGGACTGGGAATTGGGGAATCCCAAACTGGGGCCCAGGGATGCACCCAGAGTGGGACTGGGAATTGTTGAATCCCAAACTGGGGCCGTGTCCCGCTCAGGCTCCTCAGGCTGGGAGTGCCCAGGCCGTTATCTGCACAGCCAGGCCCTCTGGGGGGAGGAATATTTTTTGCTAAATCTGCAATTCAGAAGAATGAAATCTGCTCCTGACCTCCGGAAGGATCAGAACTATCAAGCAAATGCGTTTTTCTTCCATGGGACCGAACTCACTGTTCCTATTCCCATTGTTCCCAGAACAATGCAAGCCTCATAAACGAATTCAGGCGCGAGGGGCGGGGTGTGAGTTCTCCATACATTTAAATCATGCCACGAGCCAACAAAAGGCAGGAAATTTGGAGCTGGAGCTCACACTTGCTCCCAGACATGTAGAAAACAAGGGAATGAGCTGTCACTTAGGATTTCCTGGCTTTCTCCCCCGGTTGGTTGCAGTGTAAACACCGCTGGGCTGTGCTGGGAGGAGACGGGAGGGCTTCGTTGGCTTCCCTCTGTTTCCTCACCAGGAGAAAAAAAAAAAAATTGTGATTCCCTGTGGGTTTGGAGGCACCGAGGAGTCGTGGGTGTGTGCTGGGAGCTGGGCTCATCCCATGGGATCACTGTGCCCCATGGATAGGGGGGATCCCTGTGGGAATTGTGGTGGGATCCTGGGGTGCTGGAGCATCCCTGGATGCACCGAGGAGCTCAGAGCTGGGGCTGGACCCTCTCTGCTCTGCTCCAAGGGGCTGCTGGAGGAACACCGGGAATGTGGAAGGGAGACTGAGAGGTTTTGGGGATAAGGGTTAAGTAACAAACCCAGAGTTGGATGTGCTCAGCTCCCCAGCCAAGCTGTGATTGCCTCTCCCAAATCCTCACAGAGGGAATTGATTTTATTCCCTGTTTAAATCACCCTGACCCACTGGAGATGCTGGGAGAATCGTGGTGGGATCCTGGAGTTGCTGGAACATCCCTGGATGCACCGAGGAGCTCAGAGCTGGAGCTGGACCCTCTCTGCTCCACTCCAAGGGGCTGCTGGAGGTCACTGGGAATGTGGAAGGGAGGTGGGAGACTGAGAGGTTTTGGGGTTTTTTTGGATGTGCTCAGCTCCCCAGCCAAGCTGTGATTGCCTCTCCCAAATCCTCGTGGAGGGAACTGATTTTATTCCCTGTTTAAATCACCCTGACCCACTGGAGATGCTGGGATAATCGTGGTGGGATTCTGGGGTGCTGGAGCATCCCTGGATGCACCGAGGAGCTCAGAGCTGGGGCTGGACCCTCTCTGCTCTGAGGGGCTGCTGGAGGAACATCGGGAATGTGGAAGGGAGGCTGGGACACTGAGAGGTTTTGGGGTTTTTTTGGTAACAAACCCAGAGTTGGATGTGCTCAGCTCCCCAGCCAAGCTGTGACTGCCTCTCCCAAATCCTCATGGAGGGAACTGATTTTATTCCCTGTTTAAATCACCCTGACCCACTGGAGATGTGGGAGAATCGTGGTGGGATCCTGGAGTTCCTGGAGCATCCCTGGATGCACCGAGGAGCTCAGAGCTGGGGCTGGACCCTCCCTGCTCCACTCCAAGGGGCTGCTGGAGGCCCCTGGGCTGTCCCTGTTGGCCTGGGAACCACGGGCTGCTCTCTCAGGAGGTGCTGAGCAACCCCTGCTAATGGCTGGGGATGGGGCTGGGAGCAGCTCCCTCCTCCCTGCCAGAGAATTCCAGCCCCAGCTCCGGCTGCTCCGCTCCCACAGCAGCAGCAGCTCCGTGGGTTCATTCTCAGGGCAGGAATAACCAGAACTGGGCACCAGAACCTTTGGGGTTTGCAGGGCTGGGGTGGCACTTTTTGGGAGGTTTGTCTCAGTGTCCCTGTGCCCATTTCCAGGGGAATGCTGGAACTGGGGATGCCCAAACAGATCAGGAGATTTTTTTTCTCCCAATTTCCTCCTTTTTTCCCCTCTCTCCTATCCCACCCAGCCTCCATCCCTCCCTCCCCATCTCCTTATCCCATCCCCACCTCTCCTTGCTCAGAATTCCCTTATGGAATGTGAACACAGCACCCCAAAAAGGCACTGCTGGGGGAGCTGGGCTGCATTTTTGGGCTGTCCAGGTGCTCACCCACCCCTCTGTCCCCTCCCCAGCTGCCAGTGCCCATCGCTGTGTTCTTCCTGCTCTACAAGGAGCGCATGGTGCCCTGCTTCAACGGCAGCAGCCACCCGCTGCTCTCGGCTGACGAGCTGGCCCTGGAGACACGGCCTGGGGACAAGGATGAGCTCTCCACGGCTGCCCAGAGACCCCACACAGCTGCAGGTGAGCTGGACACGCCTTTCTGGTGGATTTTTGGGGAGAAAAAGCCATGTTTGGGCATGCGGGGGTGTAATGGGAGATCCAGCGCTGCTGTCTGAGGAGGAAACGTTGAAAGTGTGAGCAGGGATCTCATCCAGGATTATCCAAACAATCCATTTGGTGCCCAGCTGCCCTCAAATTAGCAGGAATCTTGATCAAAGATTGATATCCCAATCTTAATGAGGTCTCCAGGCCGTGTTCCTCCATTCCATTTTTTTTCCAAGCCATCCTAAAGCCAACCCTGGGTCCCCCAACCCTTTAGGGACATGTGGCAGTTGTGCCCCTTCATCCCCTCCCAGTTTTGGGTCACATTTCTTACTGATTATTCACTTTAAAGTGGTCATTGTGCTGCAGATGCTGATTTTTATAGGAAAGGAATAAGAAATAATAAATTTCCCCTCCCTTGTTTGAGGGAAAAGTGAAATCCAGCAATAGTTTGCCCTTGAGCTCACGGCTGCACCCTGGCTTGGGGACAATGGTGACATTGTTCTTTCCTGCCCAGGGGAGACGTGACAGAGTCAATTCTTTGGGTAAACAGAGAATCTCGGAAGTAAACATGGTTTAGGGCTATGGGAAAGTGTTCCGTGTTATTCCTGGAGAGATGGCATTGCCCCCGGGCAACAAAAGGGAATTTCAGGGAATTCTTGAAGGTGAGGGAGAGCTGAGATGTGAGGAGGTGCTGGCAGGGGTGATGCCAAGTTCTGTGTGTGTGTGTGTCCCCCTTTCCCAAATATCCAAATTTCCCAAATTCCCTTTTCCAAATTTCCTTGGAATCTCTGTTATCCAAGGAATGAGGGCTCTCCTGTGGGATGAGGGGATTTAGTCCATGAGTGCCACGGTGGAGAATTTATTGCCTGTGGCAGTGGGGTGTGGAGCCCCGAAATGGGAAGAGGAGCAGGAGCGGCTGCAGTGAGAGAACTGGCAGGAGAGCCCAGGATTTTGGGGTGTGGAGAACCCAGGATTTTGGGGTGTGGATATCCAGGATTTTGAGGTGTGGAGAGCTGGGATCCTGGGGTGTGGAGATTCAGGATTTTGGGGTGTGGAGATCCAGGATTTTGGAATGTGAAGAACCCAGGATTTTGGGGTGTGGATATCCAGGACTTTGGAGTGAGGAGATCCAGGATTTTGGGGTGTGGAGATCCAGGATTTTGGGTTCTGGACAGCCCAGGATTTTGGGGAGTGGATATCCAGGATTTGGGAGTGTGGAGAGTCCAGGATTTTGGAATGTGAGGAGAACCAGGATTTTGAGGTGTGGAGATCCAGGATTTTGGGTTGTGGATATCCAGGATTTTGGAATGTGGAGAACCCAGGATTTGGGGGTGTGGAGAACCAGGATTTTGGAATGTGGAGAACCAGGATTTTGGAGTGTGGAGATCCAGGATTTTGGAGTGTGGAGAACCAGGATTTTGGAATGTGAGGAGAACCGCGATTTTGAGATGTGGAGATCCAGGATTTTGGGTTCTGGACAGCCCAGGATTTTGGGGAGTGGATATCCAGGATTTGGGAGTGTGGAGAGTCCAGGATTTTGGAATGTGAGGAGAACCAGGATTTTGAGGTGTGGAGATCCAGGATTTTGGGTTGTGGATATCCAGGATTTTGGAATGTGGAGAACCCAGGATTTTGGGGTGTGGAGATCCAGGATTTTGGAATGTGAGGAGAACCATGATTTTGAGGTGTGGAGATCCAGGATTTTGGGTTCTGGACAGCCCAGGATTTTGGGGTGTGGATATCCAGGATTTTGGAGTGTGGAGATTCAGGATTTTGGAGTGTGAGGAGAACCAGGATTTTGGGGTGTGGAGATCCAGGATTTTGGGTTCTGGACAGCCCAGGATTTTGGGGTGTGGATATCCAGGATTTTGGAGTGTGAGGAGAACGAGGATTTTGGGGTGTGGAGATCCAGGATTTAGGGAGGTGGAGATCCCAAGATTTTGGGGTGTGGAGAGCTGGGATCCCAGGGTGTGGAGAACCCAGGATTTTGGGCTGTGGAGATCCAGGATTTTGGGCTGTGGAGATCCAGGATCCCAGGCTGTGGGCAGATCCCATACCCATTCCCATTTCCCTCTGGAAGCTTGGATGAAGGTAAAGGTGAGGTTGAGCCCCCCGAGCTCAGCAGTGCCCCACATTCAGGGTCCTGGCTGGGTCTGTCCCACAGCTGTCCCACAAACCAAACCCCACTGAGGGCTGGCAGCCACCCAGCCCCGGGGGGACGTTCTGGTCAAGTTTGCTTTGCATTGTTCTCCACCAGGTCACGAGGATTTGTTCAGCTGCTGCCAAAGCAAAAACTTCCGAGGGGTTTCCTTCACCTATTTCGCCGTGCACATCACCGGGGCGCTGGTTCTCTTCATGACCGACGGCATCGTGGTGAGTTCAGCTGCCAAAACCTCTGCATTTTTTCCTTCCAAACCCCTGTGACACCTCCAGGGGTTAATGGTGAGGGGGGTTACACAGGTATGGGAATGTCCCAGGCTCTCCATCTGCAAGGATATCCAACCCTGAGCTTTAAATGTGATGTGTGGAGAGTGTAGAACTTCAAGAGGGGAGGGAGGATTTCCACAGACTGGGCTTTTCCCTGGAATAGCTGTGGAGCTTTGCCCTTTTAGGACAGATTAAATCCCACGGATCTGCAAACCCTTGGGAATGCAGGGAATGTCCCAGGTTCTCCATTTCCAACCCTGAGCTTTAAATGTGATGCTTGGAGAGTGTGGAACGCCAAGAAGGCAGGGCAGCCCCTCAGGGAGGGAGGATCTCCAGAGACTGGGGAGATTCTGGAGTAGCTGCCAAGCTTTGCCCTTTTAGGGCAGATTAAACCCCATGGATCAGCAAACCCTTGGGAACACAGGGAATGTCCCAGGCTTTCCATCTCCAAGGATATCCAACCTTGAGCTCTAAATGTGAAGTTTGGAGTGTGGAACTCCAAGAGGGCAGGGGGGATCTCCACAGACTGGGCTTTTTAGCTATAGATCTTTGCCCTTTTAAGACAGATTAAACCCCATGTCCTGCTGCTGGTGGATCTGCAAACCCTTGGGATTACAGGGAATGTCCCAGGCTCTCCATCTCCAAGAATATCCAACCCCGAGCTCTGAATGTGATGTGTGGAGAGTGTGGAACTCCAGGGCTTTTTATCTGCGGAGCTTTGCCCTTTTAGGACAGATTAAACCCCATGTCCTGCTGCTGGTGGATCTGCAAACCCTTGGGATTACAGGGAATGTCCCAGGCTCTCCATCTCCAAGAATATCCAACCCCGAGCTCTGAATGTGATGTGTGGAGAGTGTGGAACTCCAGGGCTTTTTATCTGCGGAGCTTTGCCCTTTTAGGACAGATTAAACCCCGTGCCCTGCTGCTGGTGGATCTGCAAACCCTTGGGAATGAGTTCCACCACGGGCAGGCTCTCCACCATGAGTAACTGAGGCACAGAAGAGCCCAAAGTCCCCACGGGGATGTGACTGGGAGGTTTTTCCTGCAGGGAGAGTACTCGGGCTTCGTGTACAGCTACGCCGTGGAGGAGCCACTGAGTGTGGTGCACAAGGTGGCCGGGTACCTGCCCAGCCTCTTCTGGGGCTTCATCACCCTGGGCAGGCTCATCTCCATCCCCGTGTCCTACAGGATGAAGCCGGCCACCATGGTCTTCATCAACGTGGTAAGGATGGGGTTAATCCCTTTAAATCCCTCTTGTTGGGTGGGTTTGGAGCTGCAGCTGCTCTCACAGCTGTGGGGTTTGTACAGGTAAGGGTGGGCAAGGTAACAAAAATATAAAAGTTTAAAACTTTCCTGAGCCTGCTCCTCAGTGGATCTGGTGGGAGAGTTGGCACTAAAAGAGTTCCAATTTTATTTACCTTACACATTGTCCCCTTCATCCATGGGGAAATTAATTCCAGGGATAGCCACAGGAAAGGGAAGGCAGAACAGGCTGTAAATTCCCTGCTTAGGCTGCAGCAGCTGGTAAAGGTTGCTGAAATTAATAAAACACCTTGGGAAAGAGGCAGGAATCCTTTTGGGATGTGTGAGGAAGATCTGTGCAAGGGTGTGACAGAAAACAGGGAGGGGAGGATCCAAATCCCACTTCTTACAACGAGGAAAAGCATGAGCACGCAGTGAACTTCCAGTTTATTTGAACCAGCAGCGATTTTGGTGCCTATATTTTGACAATACAACACATATTTTTTAATGTGTTGAATTCACACATCCAACAGGCTGGGGAGAAGATTTTGGGATAAAAATCCACCTGGCTGGCCCTGACCCTGTGCAGGGCTGGGAGCTGCTGTAGGATCCAGCAGCTCCTTGTAATAAATTCCAGCTCGAATTCGGCTTCTTTAGGATCCAAATTCCTCCTGAGCACTCGCACAGGGCCTCAGTCATGGCCTGAGCAATTAAAACAAAACCAGTTGGAATATCAGAGCTCCCTCTGCTGACTCTGCCCTGGATCACTCGGGCATTTCCCAGAGTTTTTGTTATTTCCCATACAAGCAGAGATGAGGGAAAGCTGATTTAAATGCAGTTGTCACTTTGGCTTTAATGCTGTGGCTGCTTTCTGAGCAAGGGAAATTCTTTCTCTTATTGAGAGTTAATTCTGTAATAATTGAGAGTGACTTCAGTCTTACTCAGCAGAATAAAGAATTATTAGTGATCAATATCTGTAAATATTATGGAAGGTTAAAAGTGTATTTAAGAGTGTATTTTTCAGATAAAACCTTATGTTTCTGCATAATGAAACTGAGACTTAATTATATTATATTATATTATCATTATCATTATTATATTATTATTATATTATAATATTATTATATTATATTATATTATATTATATCATTACAATATTATTATATTATATCATATTATATCATATCATATTATATTATATTATATTATATTATATTATATTATATTATATTATATTATATTATATTATATTATATTATATTATATTATATTATATTATATTATATTATATTATATTATATTATATTATATTATATTATATTATATTATATATATTATATATTATATTTTATTAGTATTAGTATTAAAAATAGCAAATTGTTTAAAGCCAGATGGATTTTCTTTGGACATTCAGTTTCTCAAACTGATTTGGTTTTCCCAGCATGTTTTCTCTTCCAGACTATTTCCTATTAAAAACAAACCTATTTTCTTTTCCAGACTATTTCCTATTAATAACAAACTCCAGGCCCTGTTGCACTCAGCATTTTTCTGACCGATTTTTCTGCGTGCTGCTCACAGGTCGGGGTCCTGGTCACCTTCCTGCTGCTCCTGATTTTCTCCTCCAGCGTGGTTTTCCTGTTCGTGGGCACAGCATCCCTGGGGCTGTTCCTCAGCAGCACCTTCCCCAGCATGCTGGCCTACACCGAGGACATCCTGCAGTACAAAGGTGAGCTGCCACTTGGCCAGGTGCTTTTTTTGGATCCCATCCTCCTTTTTTCAGCTCTGTCCCTGTGTTGGAATTCTGGAAATTTCAATTTTAAGATTTTTGGTATATAGTAATATATATGGGGCAAGATGGAGACTTGAAGGTGGAGGTTATTTTTTGTTTTCTTCACCTTCTTTTTCCTTCTTCTTTATGGGTTTGGGTGGTTTTTTTCTAATTGGGTGAAAAAGTCTGCACTGTGGGCCTTGGGTGGTCATTATTATAAATTATATAATATTTATTATTATAAATAATATAGGTGTTAGCTCATTATTGGGTAATTAGCACTTAAATAACCTTGGAAAGAGTTAGAAGCTCTCAATTTTTATCTTGCTAGTTAGGGCTCACAGCTCGTGAGTCTGTAAATAGGTAAGAAATAATGAACACTGAGTCTGAACACAAACTGTGACTCTTGTCTATTAATCCCAACCTTAGCAGAAAAAGAAGCCAGAACAATCACACGCCTCCTCCCTGAGGAGGCCTGGAAGTTCAGGTTTGCTTTTGAGGGCAGATTTATTGAAGGAAAGTGTCAAATTCTCTGTTTTGCTGGTGAATAATGACAGCCAGGCAGGGATCCAGCCTTGGTTCGTGGTTTGGGGAGCTCAGGGAGTGGCAGGAATGATGCTTTGGAGGGAGATGGTTCTGAAAACATCACCAGATTACCTGAGCTGGAAACCCCAGAGCCTCCAGGAGCTTTCTGCCAGCCTATCTTGAGGGCAATAAGACAGAAAATCAAAAACCTTTCCAAAAGAGGCAAAATCAGCTCTGCCAGCACAGGCAGGTGACAGGAGATTGATTTTTTTTTTTTTTAAACTTTCACCTGTGCACTACTGCAGGTCTGCAGAGGCATTTCCAACATTAAGTATTGAGTATTTGTGACTTTTATGTGGTGAGATCCATGGAAAAGCTTTAAAGGAGCACAGGGTGGCCCTGCTGGCAGTGTCACCTCTGCTGCCATCACCCCTTGCCCTGTTTCCTTGCAGGTTGTGCCACAACTGTGCTGGTGACTGGAGCTGGCATTGGAGAGATGGTGCTGCAGCTGCTGGTGGGCTCGGTGAGTAACCAGGAGGTGGCAAAACCCCAAATAAATTTGGAATTTAGAAGTCAAAACCTTAGTTCTGCTTCTGGGCACTGCCTGAGCCTTGAGTTCTCATCCAGCAAAGCCCTCCCTGATGATCCATGAGGAATCTGAGCCATGCCTGATCCCGTTTTTTGATTTCCCATCCCGCTGCAGATTTTCCACGATGGGGGCAGCTACAGTTTCCTGGTCTGTGGGATGATCTTTGGATGCTTGGCCTTCACCTTCTACGCCCTGCTGGTGTTTTTCCACAGGATGTACCCCAAGCCCTCCCCAGGTAAGAGAGCCCCAGCCCTGAGTTCTGCTTTGGGATGGGAGCGAGAGCAGCACCAGCCTCACTCCAGAGCACTCCAGCAAAATGCAAGGAAATGTTTATTTTACTGCTGCTTCCTCTCTCCTTTTCCTGCTTTGTCTTGCCCACAAAGCCTTGGCAGCAGTAGCTCAGGGTTTGCTTTCTTTTCTGCTGGAGAAGCGAGGGAAAAAAGCAGGAATCACAGACAGCACCAGCTTCCCTGGCTGAAATCCAGGGAATAAGTGAGGCTGCCATCCAAGGGCAGCTGTCAGGTTCTGGGAAAAGCCTCACTGAGAAAGGATTTTTGAGTTATCACCTCAGTCTGGAGCTGCTGGTTGTTTTTATACAAAAGGAGCAGAGTGGGTCAGGGAAAAAAAGGTGTCCAGATGTGGCTTGGGCTGTGCTGGGTCACACCTCAAGGGCCTTGTCCAGTTCTGTGCCCCCAGATTGAGGGGCTGGGAAGGGAATGGAGATGGGGAAGGGTCTGGAGAATCCTGAGGGAGCTGGGAAGGACCTGGAGAATTCTGAGGGGTCTGGAGAATTCTGAGGGAGCTGGGAACGGGCTGGAGAGTCCTGAGGGGGCTGGGAAGGGTCTGGAGAATCCTGAGGGAGCTGGGAAGGAACTGGAGAATCCTGAGGGAGCTGGGGAAGCTCAGCCTGGAGCAAAGGAGGCTCAGGGGGAATTTCTGGCTCTGCACAACTCCCTGACAGGAGGGGGCAGCCGGGGGGGATTTGGGATCTCATCCCAGGGCACAGGGACAGGAGGAGAGGGAACGGCCTCAGGCTGGGCCAGGGGAGGCTCGGGTTGGACAGCAGCAGGAATTTCCTCATGGAAAGGGTTGTTAAACATTGGAAGTGCCCTGGAAGGTGGAGCTGCCCTCCCTGGAGGTGCTGAGGGAAGGCCTGGAAATGGCGCTCAGTGCTCAGGCCTGGTGATGAGGTGGGGACATGGGGGATGATGGTGACAGCATTCCTGAGGGGAAAACCTCACCCCCAACCCCTTTAACCTCAATTAAAGTGTCCATTCAGGTGAAATATTGAATTAATCTTTTGCAGAGCTGGACGAGGCCTCCCCTGACAAAGCAGCAGTGCCTGAGGACACGGGGCAGTACCAGCGCTGAGGGAGGGCCCAGCTCTGCACAAGCAATAAACCCACCCCCAATTAAGCATTCCTCCTAAGGGTGATTTCACTTTTAATGAACTCAATCATGCCAAGTTCTCTGCAAGCAAAAGCACAGTAGGTGGGGTAAGGCAGAATCAAGGAAATCAAGCCCAAAACGTCGAGCTGAGCACGGGGTTGTGCCTGACCCTGGGACTAAAAGCAGCGAGGTTTGCACAACAATTCCTCCTGCAAATGAACTTTTTTTTTCTTTTTAACCTGCTCAGGACAGAGGGTTGGGAAGGAAAAGCTGCTCTCTGCTCCTCATCCAAGATTGAATGTCTCCTGGCTTGGTCAGTGCATTGAATAGATTTTTTTTTTTTTTTTAATTTCTGGAATTCCCTCGATTTTCCAGCACAATCCTGGGTTTTAATTCATTTTTGTGGAGCAGAGCCTCAAATCAGTGTCACCTCCTTTGAGCCTCCCAAAGGTGGGGACAGTTCCACAGTTGGCAGAGCCCCTCCAGGTGCACACAGGGCCTGTCTCTATTTGCACACTTAATTCCTGTATATTCCACACCCTAAACAGTGTCTTACTCAGCATGCTCAGGCCTCTTAAATGATTTTAAGTAATCATTTGCTTAATTTTTTTTTCTTTTATTTTTTTGGAGGGGGGTGTTTCTCTTTTATTTTAAGTCAAGAATGAGCTGTGCTGATTCGTTTTGCTTTAAATCACTCCTCGAGCTGCTCCAGCTGCAGTGTCTTTTATTTTTTTTTTTTTTAAGGTTGGTTTTATTCCGGTGGAAGAGAGAAGGGATTTTTTTTTCTTTTTTTTTTGGGGAGCCAGGCTCCAGCTGCTGCTTCACCTGTGCAATCTCCTCATCCAGGTGCCTTGTGTAAGGTACTCCCACAGCCCACGCATGGCCTGTCCCAGCCAGCAGGGAAGGACTGGATTTTTCAGGAATGTCAAGGCTCCATCCAGCTCCTCCTGCCGGGAGCGGCTGCGGATGCAACTCCTCGCTTGAACTGCTGTATGTGATGTACATATGTACGTGTGTATATAGAGCAGTGTTTAATTAAAGGTGATTGATTGCTAATTGCTCGTGCACTGGACTCACTCTCAACGCCTCCATTCCACAGGTTTGAAATTTTTTGGGGGGGGATTTTTTCAGTTTTTTAGATTTTTTTTTTTTTTTTTAATTTAAGTGGTTTTGGCATTTGACAAATTGTGGAATGGAAGAACCTTAAAATCTTATCCTGCCATGGGCACTGCCTCAGGTTTCTCCAGCCTGGCCTTGGACACCTCCAGGGATGGGGCAGCCACGGATTCTGGACTCACTCCCAACGCCTCCATTTTGCAGGTTTGAAATATTTTTTTTAGGTTTTTTTTCATTTTTTAGGGTTCTTTTTTTTTTAATTAAAGTGGTTTTGGCATTTGAAGAATTGTGGAATGGTTTGGGATGGGAGGTTCTTAAATCCTATCCTGCCATGGGCATTGTCCCAGGTTTCACTAGCCCAGCCTTGGACACCTCCAGGGATGGGGCAGCCACGGATTCTGGACTCACTCCCAACGCCTCCATTTTGCAGGTTTGAAATATTTTTTTAGGTTTTTTTTCATTTTTTTAGGGTTCTTTTTTTTTAATTAAAGTGGTTTTGGCATTTGAAGAATTGTGGAATGGTTTGGGATGGGAGGTTCTTAAATCCTATCCTGCCATGGGCATTGTCCCAGGTTTCACTAGCCCAGCCTTGGACACCTCCAGGGATGGGGCAGCCATGGATTCTGGACTCCCAACGCCTCCATTTCACAGTTTTTAAAATTTTTAGGGTTTTTTTGTTTGTTTTTTTTTTTTTAATTAAAGTGGTTTTGGCATTTGACAAATTGTGGAATGGAAGAACCTTAAAATCCTATCCTGCCATGGGCACTGCCTCAGGTTTCTCCAGCCTGGCCTTGGACACCTCCAGGGATGGGGCAGCCACGGATTCTGGACTCACTCCCAACGCTTCCATTTTGCAGGTTTGAAATATTTTTTTTAGGTTTTTTTTCATTTTTTTAATTAAAGTGGTTTTGGCATTTGAAGAATTGTGGAATGGTTTGGGATGGGAGGTTCTTAAATCCTATCCTGCCATGGGCACTGTCCCAGGTTTCACTAGCCCAGCCTTGGACACTTCCAGGGATGGGGCAGCCACGGATTCTGGACTCACTCCCAATGCCTCCATTTTGCAGGTTTGAAATATTTTTTTAGGGTTTTTTTTTTTTTTTAATTTATTAGATTTTTTTAATTAAAGTGGTTTTGGCATTTGACAAATTGTGGAACGGTTTGGGATGGGAGGACCTTAAATCCCATCCTGCATGGGCAGGAACACCTCCCAGTGTCCCAGGTTTCTCCAGCCTGGACTTGGACACCTCCAGGGATGGGGCAGCCACGGATTCTGGTCTCACTCCCAACACCTCCATTCTGCAGGTTTTAAAATTTTTTTTAGGTTTATTTTTTTTTCATTTTTTAGATTTGTTTTTTTAAATTTAAGTGTTTTTGAAAATCCCATCCTGCCATGGGCACTCTCCCAGGTTTCTCCAGCCTGGCCTTGGACACTTCCAGGGATGGGGCAGCCACGGATTCTGGACTCACTCCCAATGCCTCCATTTCACAGTTTTAAAATTCTTTTTTAGGTTTTTTTTTTTTAGTTTTTTTAGATTTTTTTTTAAAATTAAAGTGGTTTGGGCATTTGAGAAATTGTGGAATGGTTTGGGATGGGAGGATCTAAAATCTTATCCTGCCATGGGCACTGTCCCAGGTTTCTCCAGCCTGGCCTTGGACACTTCCAGGGATGGGGCAGCCACGGATTCTGGACTCACTCCCAACACCTCCATTTCAGAGTTTTTAAATTTTTAGGTTTTTTTTTTTTTAGATTTTTTTTTAATTAAAGTGGTTTTGGCATTTGACAAATTGTGGAATGTTTTGGGATGGGAGGATCTTAAATCTCATCCTGCCATGGGCAATGACACCTCCCAATGCCCCAGGTTTCTCCAGCCTGGACTTGGACACTTCCAGGGATGGGGCAGCCACAGATTTTCTGGGAAATTTCCATTTTTCCAAGCAGCAGCTCTTGCCTGCCATAAAATATCTCCACAAACTCCTGTAGAAAGGAGCCTGGAGTTGTTGAATTACCATTTTCCTCCCTCAAGGCGAGTTTGGATCAGGTAAACAGAGCTGAATTCTTGGTTTAGCTCATCCCTGGACTTCAGGGATCCCCTCCTGCCTCAAACCCCACGGTTGGGATTTCATTATACACATTTCCTATAACGAAACTAAACCTAATTCCAGACCAGGCTGGAGCACCCTGGGACAGGAGGAGAATGCCTCATTCCCTGCCCACGGAATGAGAAGATTTTTAAGATCCTGCCATCCCAAACCCTTCTGGGATTTGATTCCAACCCCAGATCCCATTTGGGCTGTAATTCTTCTCCAGCTCCACAGGATGCCACTGTTCCTCTCCTGGACCTGCCCAGAATAAAACAACCACAGACTGCAAAACCCATTTACAGAAAAAAACCAAAAAAAATTCCTCAATCTGTCCTTCCTCGAGCCCCTCCCACCATGAGAACATCCCTGGGCCCTGCTCGGAGGAAATGAGCACCAAACAATTCCAGGAGGGAGCGGATTTGGGAAGAAATCTCCTCAGTTTGTGTCACAGCAGGGTTGGCAGCTTTTAAATCATCTCATTCTGGCCTGGCAGATTTGGTAGAACAGAGCTCAAGCTCTTCTGAATTAAAAATAATCCACCATCACATTTCTGGTTGATAATTCCAATCTCCATTTTGGCTACTTAGAGGAAAAAATTCCTATTTTAAGGAATTTTTCATCAGAATAGCACCTGATTTAGCAAAAAAAACCTATATAAAATACAATTTACCTCAAGGTCTGATGAACTCCCTCCTTATCACACCCCCTGCAGGTGTAACTTTCTATTTTCTCTACTGAAAGAAACAAAAAAACACCCAGTCAAAAGAGCAGAAACTTTGTTAAAAATATTTATTTAAAAAAATACAATTGTTTTGCATGTCTGGTTGCACATAACTATTAACATATGATTGACTTGAATAATTTGCTACAATGCTTTTTTTTTAAAGCCAGCTTGCATTATACAAAGCAAAATCCCTCTGTCAGTTCTTACATAAAATAGTTTTCTTTAACTATTCCCACCCCATTATTTTTTTAAAAAAAAAAGATTGCAATACATTGATTTTTCTTTTTTTTTCTTCTTTTTTTTTTTTGCACAAAAATCGAAGCAATAGAAAAAAGTCACCTGATTTCTCAGGAAAGACCTTCACGATGTTTGAATAACAATTCCCAAAGAGCCACTGCCAAAGCAGCATTTGTCACTTTGAAGTGTCAGGACAGTGCAAAGGAAGTTTTGCATCTTAAAAAAAACTTTGCCTCCCAATTGTATTCAAACCTGAAATGTGCTCAAAACAATTCCATCCCTGCTCTAAATCCAGTTGCTCAGACTTTGAATTCTCAGGATGATTTTACACGCTGAAGGTCTTCCTAAATGTTATCTCGGAAGGTTAAATAAAAGCAAAATTTAGTAACACTGAACAATTACTGAAAACTTTGGCTATTTATGTACTTGCATTACATACCAGCATTTTTATTTTTTATTTTTATAATTTTTTTTTAAACACAATGGCATTAAGATACTCTAATAAGGTATTTAAAAAATAAAAAAGTTAGACTGAGAAGCAATTCTGTCCCAGGCAGGGTCACCCAGCTGGAACAAGGGGTGACTTTTACAGTTGTCTTGTCCAGAAAAGTCTCCAGTGTAGGAAGTTTCAGACATAACTCACTACAACATAACTTTGCCTCTTGAATTTGTACTATATATATATATATATATATTTATAGAGAAAAGAAAAAAATGCAACTCTGTTCTGGCAAGAGCCACTGGAAATGTTCCCCCTCTCTGCTGCTTTCAGGGGGAGTTTTCACCACTGATTGTTCTGAAAATCCCAACGAGGTGAAACTGGGGAGGTAAAAACTCCAGCCTGGAATTCCAGAGGGAAGGATCTGCTCCCAGCTCCCAAAAATCTGCCAAGAACCCAGCTCAGCCTGAAAATTCCACCCTGAAATCACTTTTCCCAAAGAGATGTGCACTCCAGGAATGAGCAGGACAACACTGCATGGGGAGCTGGAGTGGCTAAAAACTGATTTAAATTGATTTAAATTGATTTAAATTCATTTCAATCCCTCCAAGACACAAAAAAACTGCCCAGGCCAGGGAATTTGGAACAGCTGCTGCTGGATGTGTGCTGATTCCCAGGATTGTGTCCTCCCAGAATTCCTGCTGGTGAAGGATTCACCCCCAGATTAATTCCAGATCTCCTTTAGGGCACACGACCGCTTTGTTTCCCTGGAATTTTTCCTTTTTTTTTTTTTTTCCTCAGCTTTATTATTCCAAATAAACTTCTCAGCTCTAAAAACAGAGGGGGAAGAAGCATTAAATGTGCTACTGTACCCATCACAAAGCAACTGTGACGTACATAAGGCCATCTGGTAACACTGCAACAGGCTACAAAAACAAGTGGGAAAAGGGAATTTTAGGATCTTTTTTTCAAAGCTACAAAGAATAAATCTCAACCCTGTTCACAGAGAATGAAAACGTTTCAAAAGTATATTTTATATAGAAAAAAAAACTCTGTGCAACTGAACAACAGCAGAACAACAACGACGAGAAGAAAAAAAAAAATGTCAACACGATTCTAGGAAGCAATTTCAAAGCTTGGAGGGGATAGGACATGCTAGGGAAAAAAATAATAAAAAAATCCAACCCCAAAACACATCCCAAGGAGCTCAGAGCAAAGCCAGGGATTGGAATATTGGAACCCCCCCACCCCAGCACACAGCACACTCCAGGAACCATGCACAGGCCACCCTCAGAGCCCTCCCGTGTTCCAAAAAACACAGAAAAATAACCCCAAAGGAAAGGGAAAAATAAAATAAATCAAAATAAGCAACAACAGCTTCCAGTTATTGGTACAGCACTGCTGCAAGGGGCTCTGCAATCAGCTCCAGCCTCTCCTCACTGTCCCCACTCAGATCCCTGTTTTCCAAAGGGTCAGGATTGTCCTGTCCCACCCCTGCTTTGAGATGAAAACCTCCTGCAACACAACCTCAGCAGAGAAATCCTATAAATCAAACCCAAATTTGTGTTCCATGCACACAAAACTACTCAAAAACACATTTAAGACACTTTTTTTGTTTGTTTCAGGAAGATGCATCCAACACATCAAAAAATAACCTTTGGCAACTCACGAGGCCACGCTGGGGCAGGATTGATTTGAGGGCTAAAAAAGAAGAAAAAAACCCAAAAGAACCTCCCAAGGGAGTGCAAAATATTTCAAAGTGGCAACTGCACAGTGCAGGATCTGCTCGGAGGGAGGATGGGGATATTTATATGGATTTTTTTTGGGAACACATCCTGCCAGGCATGACCCACGTGTGCTCCAGGCAGAGCTGTTCCAGCCACGCTTAAACACGGAGAAATCTAAAAAAAAATCAAATTTTCAGCCCTGAGTGTGCTTCTCATCAGGGCCTGGAAGAGCTCCACAAGGAAAATCTGCTGCTTTTGTTGGGAGGGGGAAATAAAATTCAATTCTTTAACAAAACTTTGAATTTTGAAACAAACTTTAAGGGTGGTTTTGTTCCAAAATAATTTATAGGAAGCAGACATTTCGCTGTTCCAACAGGGAAATACTGGAATATCCAGGGAGAAACAGGGCCCTGCCCACCTGTGGTCAGACAGAAAAACAATCTGCAGGGAACACATTCTCCTGCTCCCTGCCTGTTCCTGGCATAGAGGCAGGAATAAAATCCCTCATTTTGGGATGTGCTGACACCAAACCCAAAATTTCACTTTTCTGCTGCTGAGTCCATCAGGGGATCCTGACAGGAATGGGCAGCACGGCCCTCCTGGCTGCTCTGTTGTGCCCTCCTGACTAAAATCAGGCTCTGGAGGAAGATTTGGTTTTGTTTCCAAGGATTTCTCTCTGTCCAGAGCCACTTCTCCCCTCTCCAGCCAGCACCTCTTGTTCCCAGTGGAATTCTGTGCCCAAAAAATGAACAGGACAACACTGGCACACTGGATGGGGAGCTGGAGTGACTAAAAATTGATTTAAATTGATTTAAATTGATTTCAATCCCTCCAAAACACAAAAAATTCTCCAGCTCAGGGAATTTGGAACAGCTGCTGCTGATTCCCAGATTTTGGCCTCCCAAAATTCCTGCTGGTGAAGGATTCACCCCCAGATTAATTCCAGATCTCCTTTAGGGCACACGACTGCTGTGTTTCCTTGGAATTTTTCCCTTTTTTTCCTCCCAGTTTATTCCAAATCAACTTCTCAGCTCTAAAACCAGAGGGGAATAATCATCCCCCAAGGCAAAGGGACACCTTGGAGAGCTGCATCAAACTGTCCCTGCATTTTATCCCAAAATTTTATCCCATTCCAGCAGCTCCAGCCTGTCCCACTGCCCTGGATCTGCTCACACTCAACTCAAAGCAGGCCACCGTTAATTGCTGCTTAATTAACTCCAAATCAAGCCATAAACACCTCTGTGAAGGCAGCACAAGCCTCACCAAACATCCTGGAGAGCTCCTGAGTGAATCCCCACGGATTTTGGACATGGGAGACCCTCAGGGGCTGCTTGCAACACCCACTCTGTGATTTTAAAACAAAACAATCCCACCTCACCACCCCAGAGGCCAAAAGGTCTCTTTTTTTTTTACATTTTTATTCTTTATTTCCCATTTCTACTCTTCCAGATCCAGATCCTGTTCCTCACACAGAGCTGAGGAAGGAAGCACACCAAAACTGTCACCCAAACTCCAAAGTTTTTAAATACCTGTGGATTTTAACACCATTCCCTGACCCACTGCTGAGGTGGATTTCCAGAGCTGACAATTACCAAGACTGAGATGGACTGGAAACAAATCTGCCTTAAAAATGGGAGAGGTTAAACTGCAGAGCACATCAAAAACTGCCATAAAATGGGAGGAAAATAAAGGTAAAAAGAAGATAAATGAATCAACCATGGGAGAGGAGAGAGGGGCAGAGCTGCAGGTTCTGATCTCAGCTCCAGGAGGGGATCAGGGCTGGAATCCTCAGGGAATCCCCCAGGGATGGGGGAAGCTGGAGAAGGGAGATTTGCACCTCAGCAGCTTCACTGCCCTTAAAATGAACAGCACGACCCCAAATCATCTGTTTGTGACATAGCTGAGGTTTGAAAATGCATCAGAAGGAGAAATGATCCCAACCAAAGCCTTTCTGTTGTCCCAAAGGTTGCAGGGATACCTTGGGATGTCCCAAGTGACAACAAGGAACTGTCCAACTCCAGGAATTTCATCCCTTCCTGACCTCTCACAAAACAGAGCTTGAATGTGGCAAAGTCAGAGCACAGGAATTGCATCCCCTGCTAAAGACAGGTCTGAAACAAAGCTCTAAACCCAAAAAAACCCCAAAATTCCTCCATCACCCTCTTTTTACCAGGATCACCTTCCCAGGAAAGACAGAACACCAACGGATCCACAACCATGGGCCACTTTTCTGCTTCCTGCCAGGAATCCTGAAAATCCAGGATCCCAAACAGAGCCAGGCAGCAGCAGCAGCTCCCCATGGGAAATAATAATAATAAAAAAAAGATTCCCAGAACTAAGACACGAATTCAGCTTCCATGCTCCCTAAAATCCTCGGGTTCCACGGAAGGTGTGAGCAGCAGCAGGGATTCCATTCCCATCTCCAGGGTTCTTTTTTGTCTTCCACCAAATTTTTTTTGTTCTCTGCCAAATGCTCTGACCTTCCAAGGAACCCAAGACAGCCAGGAATGAACTGATTCAAAAATTGCCAAGCATTCCACAAAACCAAAGCTGCTCCAGCAACAGGAAACTAAGGAAAAAAAAATTTCTGTAATGCTGCATTATTTTTATTTTATTTTTTTTTTTAAATCACCACGGTACAGAACTAAAACAGAATCTACTCCAACCTCACCTTGCCCTATGCTAAATTACAAATAAATGTGAGGAGCTGCACAAAAAGCTCCTGAAGTGACCTAAAGAACCAGCAGTTCCCAGAACTGAGCCCCCAGGGAGGCTCTGTCAGGAATGTGATCCCGGGAAAAGCCGGAGGTTCCCTGTCAGTCAATGTGGCTGATGAGGCAGCACAAGTACAAGGAAAAAAATTCCCTTAATTGACCTGAAAATGGCAGTGGAGAAAAGGCAGCAGGAGCTGCTCCTCTCCCACCTCCTCTCCCTTTCCCAGCTGCCTCCTGAGCTCACCACCCGATGTGGATTTTGATTTTTTTTCCCTCAATCCCATTCCCACTCTGCCTGCTAGATTTTAACCTGGTGGAACTCACCCCATCCAGGCTGAATTTCCACTCCCAAAAGGAAAACCTGTGGCAGAGCAATTTTGGGAAGATTCTTGGAGAGGAGCAGGAGCCCAAAAATAGCTTTTTTTTTTTTTTTTTTGGGCTTGACCCTCTGCCCAAAGCTCACAAAGAATTAAGTGCACAAATTTTTTAACAGCTAAACTTGGCTTTTTCTCCACGGGGGGGAACAAGGGGGGGAAAGGAAAGCAATTAAATTGCAAGTTTTTAGTGCTCATTTGTGAATTTTCAATTCGAAGCCCAGCCTGCAAATTTCAATCTCTCTCTCAAAAGTCCAAGTATTTGGTAGGCAAAAAAATTGGCCAACCTGAACCAACCAAAGTGCTGCTATTTATACATAGCTATAGAAATCTCCCAGAGCAGGCTCCAAACATGCAGACTAAAAAAAAGAAAAAATTCCAGATGCCTGCTCTTCATTATCACCTGCAGCTTCGCTTCTGCATTTCAAAAACAAAAATAAAATTTAATAATAATAAAAAAAAGGTCAATATTGCACATTTTAAGAGCTGCTGGCGCAGGAATTTCCTCCTGCATCTGCTGATGTCTAAATGTGAAGCATTTTTTTTTTTTTGCCTCTGACAGGAGCCAACAGGAAGACAGGTCACTCCATGAGCTCACTCCCTGTTTCTCCACCTGAAAAAGGAATTTTTGTTTTGTTTTTTTCTCCCACTTTTCCCCTGGGCAGGTGAACAATGCCCAAAAAAAAAAATCTGACTCTGTTCCACCCACCTGTCCCAGGTGTCACACGTCAGGAACACACAAAAGTGGTTTTTTTTTTTCTGTGTCATAGAAAGGGAACATCACTGCAGGAAAAGAAAAGTCTTGGGTGTTGTGGCTTTAAAGGGAATTAATTCCAAGCCTGCAAAAGTGGTAAAAGGAAAAAAAAACCTCTGGAAAAGCTCGAGTTCACCACTTATCCATGGAATAAGTGCAGTATTTACAGCAAACACTGTCAGCTCCTCGTGCTGGAGAGGGAAAAATCTTCCTCTGCTCACGGCAGCTCTGAGGATGCTGAAGGAAAGAGTTGTCTCCATCTGTTTTCTGGGAATATTTCATGGAGAAGATCCCCTGACAGCCCCAACTCAAACCCAGAAGTTGCTGCCTGACATCAGATGCCCAAACTGGAAGGACACAGCCCAACAAACCCAGACTGAGGGGCTGAGAGAGGAAAATCTCTCATTTTTTCACCCCTCAGTTGTTTTGTTTTTATTTTTAAAGGCCTCCTGAGGTGTAAAAATCCACCTGCAAATCCCATCTCATCTGCAATGGCTCTGGAAAACAATCCTGCATTATTGAGCCAGGACACCAAGGAGGTGAAAGATTTGGAACCCCTCAGCCTGGTTTGGGGTCACAGCTCCCTCCAAAACAAAAAAACAACAGCTCCACCACAAAATCTGGGATAAGAGCTGGCAAAAGAGGAGCTTTTGGAAAAGCAGGAAGTTTTTCCAGAAAAAAAGTGTGGGGGAAAGAGGAGCAACATTAATGCTGGGATGTTGCTGTTCTCACCCCGCTGGGCTCTGGGATTGCAGGTCAGGCAGCAACCTCGCCCCAAAACCCGGGGAAAATCCCCCCAAAACCCAGGGAAAATCCCCCCAAAACCCATGGAAAATTCCCTCAAACCCGGGGAAAATTCCCCCAAAACTGCAGGAAAGATCCCCTCAAAACCCAGGGAAAATCCTCCCAAAACTGCAGGGAAAATCCCCCAAAACTGCAGGGAAAATTCCCCCAAAACTGCAGGGAAAATTCCCCCAAAACCAATGGAAGATTCCCCCATCCTGCTCATCCATCAGGGAGCTCCCAGGCTCTGAACAGGTCTCTGGCACAAGAAATGTTTGGACTCCAGCATTCAAACTCTGTGAGAAGCAAAAGGAGCTCATCCCACCGTCCGTGGAAAGGGAAGGAGGGCAGGGAAACATCCAAAATCCAGCCCCACCTCTTCTCCCAGGGGCTGTTGAGCCACCAAATTCCACAGAATTGTCCTGGACATAAAAGAAATCCTTGGAATAAATCCTCAAGAAAAAAAATTGTCTCCCTGCAAAAAAACAAAAAAAAGAAAAGACAAGGCCAGCAGCAAAGCCTTGGCTGCTTTTGTTGCTGCACAAGTTCTGGTGCCCCCAGGGCAGAGCTGAGAGCACACACCCCATTCCCAAGCATTTCCTGGAATGCCAGCTTCCATCAGGATTCAGGGTTCTCCTTGCTGAGCACAGGAAGCAGAAGAACAGAGGGGTTTGTTTGTTTTTTTTTTGTTTTTCCAAGAGTCACAGAGAAAAATCCTCCTCTGGTGCTGTTTGCTGCAGTCAGCGCAGACTCAGTTGTTGTAACACCACCCAAAATTCCTTTTGGAAACGGGGAAAAATCTTCCAAACCGAGGAGGAGAAAAGACTGGAGCTGCAGCTCCTATTAAGGCGTTTGCATATACATTCCCAACCTGGGTTCTTCCAAAAAAAAAGGGGGAATTTTTGCAAAAAAAAAAGTTTTTTTGTTTCTTTGATTCAAGAACGGCGACAACAACGAGAATTTCTGTGGAATTACAAACTGCTCGGTTTTTTTTAAAAAAAAGAAAGGTGGTTCAAGAGAAGCATCCTGTCTTTGCTTTGCTTGTCACTGTGTCCTTTTTTTGCAGGAATTCCATGTGCTATGTCTTCTGGAGATCCGGGGAAAAAGGGCCGGGAGTGGAGGGTCCATCCAGTCCAGACAGAGTAAATGGGCCGTGACTGTTCAGCACTGATGGGAACTGAGAGATAAAAGAAGAATCATTAAAAAAAAAATCCACTTTAATCACAGTTTCTCTCATATCTGTGCACAAAGAACAGGAAAAAAAATCCAAATGCAACAACAAAACAAAGCAAAACCACCCCAGACTTCAAAGAACCCTCTTGGCTTTTTATTTTTATTTTATTTTTAATTTAATTTATTTTTTAATGCCAAGCGGTGTCAGAGTGAGCCCTGAGCTGAGCACTGGCCCATTTAACCTCATAACCTCATTAAAATGTGACTTTAATCCAGGTTGTGGGGAAATCAGGGTCTAAATTACCCCTCAGTTAATTATCAGCTCTTTGCAGGGTGAAATATCCATTTCAACCTTCCTTGTTTTATCCCCTGTCCTCGTGGTTCAGATCAGGAACTTCCTTCATCTCCATGGAGATGACAGATCCCAACCCAGAAGATTTAATTAAATTCTTTAATTCCAGTGAATGAAATAAAAATTAATTAAATTGGTTTCATTCTACCTTTTGCCTCAGCAAATTCAGGCAGCAAATGTGGTAAAATTCCAGTCCAGAGTGGAAGTGTGAGGGAAAAACTTGAGAATTACAATGAAAGGAGGGTTTTTTTCTTAAAAATATATATATTATATATTTTTATAATATATTATATTATATTTAAATATTTATATTATATAAAAAAATAGATATATAAATATGGTGGATTTTTTTTCTATATAGTAAAGAAAATCCTGGCTTGGGCAATTCCAGGGATCCAGGGCAGCCACAGATTCTCTGGGCAACACTCAGGGTGTCCCCACCCTCACAGGGGTGAATTTTATGGATTTCTTCCATAAAAATCATCAAAAACTGTGCCACACATCATCACAGAGATCAAACACTCTCCTCATTAATTGTGAGGTTAATTAATATTTTTCAGCAGGAATGATTGGAACAATCAACAGAGCGGAAAAATCTCAAAATTCAGGAAAATCTCAACCAAAAAAAGTTAAGAGGGAGGAAATTTTTACAGGAAGGACAGAGCTAAAAAAGGAAAATAATTTCTCTCTAAAGCATTTTGTGCTGCAGGTAATTTCAAACATCCCTGAAACACCAACATTTCCAACACCCTGAAATAAAACCGGGTGAAAACTAAAATTACTTTAATAATAAATAAAAAATAATAAATAAATAATTAAAAAAAATAATAATAAATAAAAATAAATTTACTAAAAATAAACAAAAGCTACCACAGGGGGTAGGAAATAACAACAACAATTTGATTTCCACTGCAAACATTTGGGATTAGGGATCCCTGCAGTTCTGCAGGGGAAGGGAATGGAAATCCCTGGAAAAATCAATAATCCTGGGACTCACCTGGAAGAGGGTGTTAGCACCTTGCAACCTGGCAGGGCTGAGAGGAGCCACCGGGCTCAGGGTGCTCCAGAAGTGGATGCTGGAGAGCAGAGGGCTGGGAGTCAGCAGGATGGGAGTCTGAAAAGACAGGAAAAACAGCTGTGAGAGCCTTTCCCCTGGAATTCCAGCTTTTCTCCCTGGAATTTCAGCCTTTCCCGTGGAATTCCAGCCACCGAAACCCCCTCTCAGCCAGCAGGGATCTCAGGAACTCCCATCCCCTCCTTCCTCCTGCTCCTCCTCCTCAGCCTTTCTCCCTGGAATTCCAGCTTTTCTCCTTGGAATTCCAGCCTTTCCCCTGGAATTCCAGCCTTTCCCTTCGAATTTCAGCCTTTCCCTTGGAATTCCAGCCTCTCTCCCTGGAATTCCAGCCACCACAACCCCCTCTCAGCCGCCAGGGATTTCAGGAACTCCCATCCCCTCCTTCCTCCTGCTCCTCCTCCTCAGCCTTTCCCCTGGAATTCCAGCCTTTCCCCTGGAATTCCAACCTTTCCCCTGGAATTTCAGCCTTTCCCGTGGAATTTCAGCCTTTCTCCTGGAATTCCAGCCACCACAACCCCCTCAGCCTTTGCCGTGGAATTTCAGCCTTTTCCAGTCTTTATCCCAGAATTTCAGCTTTCTTTCCCCCTGGAATTTCAGCCTTTCCCATTGAATTCCAGCCTTTCCCCTGGAATTCCAGCTTTCCCCCTGGAATTCCAGCCTTTCTCCCTGGAATTCCAGCCATCACAACCCCCTCAGCCGCCAGGGATTTCAGGAACTCCCATCCCCTCCTTCCTCCTGCTCCTCCTCCTCAGCCTTTCTCCCTGGAATTCCAGCTTTTCTCCCTGGAATTCCAGCCTTTACTTCTAGCCTTTCCCCTGGAATTCCAGCCTTTCCCTTCGAATTTCAGCCTTTCCCTTCGAATTCCAGCCTTTCTCCCTGGAATTCCAGCCACAGTAACCCCCTCAGCTGCCAGGGATTTCAGGAACTCCCATCCCCTCCCTTCCTCCTGCTCCTCCTCCTCAGCCTTTCCCCTGGAATTCCAGCCTTTCCCCTGGAATTCCAGCCTTTCTCCTGGAATTCCAGCCACCACAACCCCCTCAGCCTTTGCCGTGGAATTTCAGCCTTTTCCAGCCTTTATCCCAGAATTCCAGCCTTTCCCCTGGAATTCCAGCTTTCCCCCTGGAATTTCAGCCTTTCCCCCTGGAATTTCAGCCTTTCCCCCTGGAATTTCAGCCTTTCCCTTCGAATTTCAGCCTTTCTCCCTGGAATTCCAGCCACCACAACCCCCTCAGCCGCCAGGGATTTCAGGAACTCCCATCCCCTCCTTCCTCCTGCTCCTCCTCCTCCTCCTCCCTGCCAGCCCCATCCGGCTCTCCCTCCCTCCCTCCCTCCCTCCCCTCACTGAGCAATCCAACCCTTTTTTTTTAATTTATTTTTTTTCCCCAAATCCTGCTGGAAGCCACAGCAGAGCAGCTCCTCCTCCCATCCAGCACCTGCACGCTGGAAAAGCAGGATTTAAAAAAAAAAAGCAGGATTCTGGATTTTAAAAGGAAAAAAAAACCAAAATCACTGGGCACACTCCTGGGGCCACTGACAATGCCAGCAACAACAAAAGGAATTTCCATCCAGCTCCTGGATATTCCAGCCAAGCACTTCCCAGGGTGCCAAAAGAACAACTCCACTTGGATTTTATTGTTTTTTCTTTTTTTCTTTTTCCCTGTCTTCAGCCATTTCAAGTTTTCAACCAGCAGCTTCCCCACGGTTTCACTCTAATTCCAATTTATTGCAGGGGAGAGATTACACAGATACAGAATGATTTAACAGCCCTGCTGGATTCTGTTCTCTTCCAAGTTTTCCATGAGACATGAAAGCTTTCCTTTCCCACACAAAGATAACAACCAAATTAAGCAGCTGCTCTTATTGCTGCTCGCTCAGAAACTTTGGCTTTAACTAAATGCTACTAACTGAGTAAAAAAAAGCTGAGCAGACACCTCTGTGGGGATGTTTTTTGAAGGATTTTCAGGCTCAGCTGAAGGATTTAGGGGCAAGGTTTAGGAATAATTCAGCATTTCCCTGGCATGGTTTACAAAGATTCTGCTGGAGCTGGTTTGGGTTTTGCCTCCACATGCCAGCCCTGTGTGCATGCCCAGCATACCTGGGCACACTTTGGGGTGAATTAACATCAATTAAATTGTGTTTGATTTAAAAAAAAAACCAACAACACAAGCAGGGAGTGACATCCTGAGTTTGAAATCTTTGCATACAATGAACTATTCATTTTCCACTCGCTGTTTTCAAGCATAACATCATCACTATTGTTAGCTTAAAAAAATAAATAAAAAAAAAAGAAATCAGGAAGGGAATTTGGTCACCTGAGAGAAAAGTGCTGGAGTAAGAGAAGCAGTTGGGAGAGAAGGACTCAGGATCCCCAGAGGACTTGGATCGCTGCCTGTGATGACCAGAGTGGGAGCCAACTCCAACCCTTTGGGTTTTTTCGATCTGGAGAGGTGATTGGCAAATTCCTTCTCCAGCACAGCTGAATCCTGCTGCTCTTTGGGCTCTGGGGATTGGTGCTGGAGGCTCTGGGCCTGCTCCAGCTGCTGGGAAGCCACGGATTCGATGTCCGTGTCAATGTCCAGGTCGGGGTTGGAGCTCAGGGGCGGCGAGGGGGGCGTGGAGGGCACCTGGAGGGTGGGAGAAACCGAGGAAATGGGGGGGGTCGGGGTGAAGCTGGTGCTCAAATTTGGCAAAGGTGCTGGAGGAGCCTCGGGGACGGTCAGCTTGGGCAGGACGAGCGTCTCCAGGGTCTGCAGGGTCTCCTCAGAGCCCAGGGGGAGCGAGGAGGACACGGTGGGGGTGGCAGAAACCGTGGAGGTGACAGCCACTGCTGAAGAGGTGGAGACCAGGGGGGCAGAGGGAGGTTTTTTGGAGGGCATGGTGACAAACTTGATGACAGAAGGGGTGGCATCCTGAGGTTTCTTCTCCGTCAGCTTCTCGGCCGGGTTCTCGATCTTGATGGACCTGAAGAGCTTCACGCTGGAGGAGTTGAGGGAGTTGAGGGTGAAGGAGGAGTACAGGCCTGAGTGGATGTAGTCGTTTCGGCTGGAGGATTTAGCACAGGACTGGGATTTCTCCTTCCCACAGTTTTCCACGTCTTTGGGAGCGCTGGGCACCTCCCCAAATCCGGGCATTTCGGGGTCTCCCTCGATGCGTCCCACCACGAGAGGATCCATGTTCAGGATCTCTGGGTACGACACGAATTTGTACACAAACTTCTTCCCGTTCACCTTCTTGATGATATTCTAGAGGGGAGGAAAAGAAGACAAAAGTATATTTAGGTTTTTCTTCAGATTAATTTTCTTCCTACAAACGTCGCCTAAAATAGGCAGAGGAATTAAAGTCTGTAATCTTACAGCCAAAAAAAAAAAGAAAAAAAAAAGAATGTTGCTTTTTTTCCTGTTTTAAAAACACCCTGCGTGTTCCAGTTCTGCTCCTGGAGCTGGCAGACAAAACACTGCAACAGGTGAGCTTAACCTGACATTAAACAGACTAAAAACAGCCAAGAAATCCTGTTGAACATCTTCAGTTCAACAAAAAAATGCCCATTATTCCCATCAAGGATCACTGAGCTGGGTACATTACAGGTAATTTAATCTTGCTAAAAGGTTTCTCCAGGACTGCAGAATTGAGACTCGTACTTCAAATCAAACCACCTTTATTCTTAGTAAGATGATAATAAAGGAAAAGAAGCAGCTGAACTCGTCAGCAGAATGCAGGCTAACCAGTTATTTCAATACCACAGAACAGCATCTGTCAAACTTGTTTTGCTCCTCAGTGAAATGCCACACACACTCTGGATTTGGGATTATCCTTATTTATCATTCCCTGATTGTTGCTGAGATCTCTCAGTACCCAGGCAGATTTGTGCCACCCAGTAATGAACACCAGCAACCTCCCACCTGCTCCAGGCTGAGGCTCCTCAGAAACTGGGGGTTATTTTTATCTGCTCCACTCACACACCAGCAGTGGTGGGATAAAGGGAAACAAAGGTGAGACTCGAGGATGTTGGATAAACAAAAGCTTCTTACTCTGCTGGGCTGAGAACAGTGGTCAAGCTGAAATTCTGAATGCACAGACAAAATAAAAATACTTCGGGCTGGAAAATGTTTATTTTGAGGGAAATAAACAAAGAGAAAGCTGCAAAAAGATCTGAAAGTGGTGCAATGTTCACAGTCTCCATCATCATCCTCTCCCAGTGCTTCACCTGGATTTTAACCCTTGCAAGGTTGGGTATTTTTGGAAAGGGGATTAAGACCCAAAGGCAGATTTGTATCAGCAAAGACACCGAGCCACCACTCTGCACAAAACCACCACAAACAACCAGTGAGGAGGAAACGAAATGAAAAAAACCAAACCAACACCTTTAAACAAAGCAGCTCCACTTCCTTCGAGCTGGCAGAACCACAGCAGTGCCACCCCTCCCCTGGAGGAGGGAAGGCAGCAGGAAACAAAAGCTCCTCAGCTCAGAGGATAAGGATTGGAGCAGGATTTCCACCCTACCTTCACGTAGTAGTAGCGCAGCGCCCGGCTGAGTTTATCATAGTTCATGCTGGGCTTGTTCTTACGGATCCCCCAGAGCCTGGCCACCTCCTCTGCCTGCAGCAGCTTGAATTCCCCGTCGTTGGAGGTCCAGCAGATGATATTCTTGTTCTGGGGCTCTTGGAGCAGCTGGAGGAGGAACTGCCACAGGGTGATGGCACTGTCCATAGCAGAGAGCTGCAATTCACAAAGGCAGGTTAAGCCCGGTGCATTTCCCTCCTCTCTCCCTATAAGCAAGGGGGGAAAAAACGGAGCAGGGATTGTTATTTCCAAAGCCAGCAAGAGTAAAAAATTATTAGTCACCAGTCGTGAAAGATGTTCCCTGCAGAACTGAGGGGCTGAGTGCCAACTCTGGCGTCTCCTCCCACATGTCAGTACTTTTCACATGGGTTATATTTAGCCTCATTTAACTAAATCAGGTCACTTTGGGTAAGTTGCAGTGAGTCACTACCCCCAAAAAAAAATGTTTCCAAGTTGTTCCATGTTCACCCACTCCGGCTTGTGCTGCTTTGTGAGAAAGAGCTCAGGTACAGCCAGGTAGGGATGGAACCACCCCCTCACCTCCTCCCTCCCCTACCTGCTCCCACCTCCGAGGGAACGCAGCACCACGAGGAACTGCAAAGCTCCAGGAAGGTGCCAGAGCAAAAACAACTCAATTTTCCCTCAGTTTCCATTCCTGTCTCTTTGCTAGCAGCCCTCTCAATCACCCCAATCTCTCCTTCAATTCCTTCCCAAGTACTACCTCTGGTTTTTTTTTTTTTTAATGAGAGTAAACACAGAACTAAATTAAAATTATTCCAAACACTGCCTTTGCTCGGCTCTGAATTCCTTCTATGTCTTACCCACGTCAGTGATTTAGGCTGGGACTTTCTAGGACTGATCTCTGCCAGTTGATTCCTGCTCTAAATTGTTGATGCATAAATTCACCAAGGACAGCCCAGGCAGGCACAGAGATAATTTTTTACCTTGACCATATCTGACTACACCAAACTATTCCCATAAATATTTTTGAAGCAGAACACTCATAGTTCTGGACAAGACACAGTGTGAATTAAACCAGACAAAACATTAACTCAGCATCTCCTATAGATTCTCTTAGTCCAGAACTGTTTAATTAATGTAATTTAATAAAAACAGAGGAAAAATGCACTGGGATAGTGAATAACACTAAAAATGTCAGGATATACATAACCACTCTATTTTTTTAGGGGGTGCAGGGATTCCATCTGGGTGAATTTGATATTCCAACGCTCTTCCCAAGCTCCAAAGCAAAGGCATCAAGCCCAGGCTGGTGTTGCTTGAAGTCCCTGTGTACACAGGGCTCAGTTTGAGATCCAGCCGGGCCTGCCAGCTCATCTTTGCTCCCAAAGCCTTTTATTCCAATCTCATTAGTGCCCAGCACTTATCCAGCCCTATATAAGGAAGGGAACTGTGTCCAGAGGAGAGGCTGAGCACTCCGGGAGCCCTGGGACAGGATTAGAGCTGACAGTTCACACAGAGCTCTGGGGAAATGAGGTGCCCTGGGGCAGGTGCATTTTTGGGCCCTGGTGCAGAATCCCTGCCTCGTGGCACACACGGGTTGATGTGACATTGATCCAGCCAGGTAAATTGCTGCAATTACACGGAACAATCTCCGAGTGAAGGACACCCACACCCCCTCGTTAGGCTGGCCCGAGGTGCTTTCCCTGTTAATTACTGCACAGTACAACTCCCTGCTTGCCCAAATTAATTGCTGGGCGCTCGAAGAAACTGAAGGCTCTTCCCACACTGCTCTGTGCTGTGCCAGCTGATCCATCCAGGATTTAGGGTCCAGGCAAACACCTTAAAACCCCTCCAGGACCACCTGGTGTTGCTGTTTATCCCCAAAATCCCAGATTTGGAACGCCGGGGCCGTGCCTGGTTGTCCACAGGGATGATGCAGCCACACGTGGCGGCGTGGAGAGCACGAGGACTCTGTTCTGCCACCCAGCAGAGCTGTCAGGAGCAGTGAGATGTGCTAAGAGAGAGCAGGGAAACGAAGCTGAGTGATTATTCCCACGCTGCGTTTATCTCCGGGAGCACTGCACCAAACGGAGCTGACTGATGCAACGTGGAAATCAGATTAGCAACAAGATTTCACAGTGGCAAAGGCTTTTTTTTGTTTTTTCCAACCCCTACTGCTAAAAAATCCACGCAGCTTTCACCCCAGAATTGAAGGGGTGTTATTTGGTGAGGCTGCTTCCCTTTAGGAAGTCCCACCTTGCTGTTAATTCCAAGCCAAGCGTTGCTGCCCAGGTCACAGCTGGTCTGGAATCCAGCTGGAGGTGCAGAGAGCAGCACAAAGTTCTGTAAAACAGCACAAACACAGCGGCCAAAATGATGGAAAATACTGGATATTAAAAAACAAACAGGAAAAAGAAAAAAACACCTTTCCCAGAGATGAGCTAAGTCGTTCTGAAGAGCTTTTAGCAAAGTTAAAGAGTTCACGCTGCTCAAATGCTGCAGTTTTCCAGCTGGAAGGATCCTCAGCCAGGGGCAGAGTTACAGACTGTGCTGGAGTGCAATTTTGATCAAGTTCCTCCTGATGTTTCTGGCATTTGCAGCTTCAGGCGTGTCACGATTCTGTCCATCACTCAAAGGACACACAGCACAGCCCCAGCTTGGAAAAGTCTCCTCTAAGAAACATTAAAAGGCTGGAGAGGCCTCACTGATTCCCTGGATGCCACAGAAAGGGAGCAGAGAGTACTCTGGAATTGCTCATGGATGAGTTTTACTGCGTAAAACAAAATGAATATTCCACTTTATGAAATATTCACTGCGTTCCTCTCCAGGGAATGATGGAGATCCCGCAGTGCAACCTCAAAGAAATGGGGAATATGGAGTTTTTCTGGAGATTATATCCAAAGGGAAGGCCAGAAAAAAAACCTTGGTCAAAGCAATGGGATCACAGGTGGATTTTGCCCCTTCAGAGTCCAGGAGTGAATTGTTACCTGTGTGCCCAATGTGTATTAGGAGACAATGCTGTGTCTCATTTAACTCTCATCTCATTTAACTTCAGTACAAAACTTGCTCTGATACAGCAGAAGAGTTCATAAAATCCCTCTTGTTTCTCCAGGAAAAATAAAAATAATATAGAATGTAAAAAAACCATCACACAAGATAAAAAATTAAAACCAGCACAGGTGAGCTGAGCATTTCTCTTTGTCTGAGCACCACCAAATGTGGGGAAAAGGATTTTCCTTCTCCAACACCCAGGGCAGGAGGCAGCTGCTGCTTTTCCTGAGCCTTTCCCTTGGCACCAACAGGGATGAGAAGTGGCTCATCCTAACCCTGTCCCGCTCCTGAGGGTGAAATCTCCTCTCAGTTTGTAAACAGCATTTCAACTTTTTAAATCTCCTCAAAAGGCCCCACTCTCCTCCTCTCACAGCTCTCCACCAGCACAAAAACCCTCCTAAAACCCAACTGCTTTTCCTCCAGGAGGAACACACCAATAATTACAGACACACCGCTGCAAAACTTCCTTTTGTGAAGGTTCTTTTTCCCTCCTAAGAGCTTGTGGAGAAAGGAAAAGGCCTTGCTGGAAAAGGCAACGAGAGGAGGAGAAGCAACAGCCTTTCTTTCCCCTCCTGCACCATGTGAGCAGGAGGAAAAAATAGTTTAGCTAGAGGCAGAGAGGGCAGCTCTGCTTTGTAAGGAGGGAGCTAAAATAGAGCACTATTATTGTCTTGAGATCTTCTCCGACGCCTACGGGTGACCCTGGGAGTGCAGCAGGAGCTGCCAGGGCTGCACAGCAAACCTGAGCCTCCCCCTGCAGCCCGGGCTTTGCAAAGCCTTCAGGTCACCCACAAAAGGCAGGATTTGGGATTTGTCTCCTCTCCAGACTTGTCTCTCCTCTTGATTTCACCTCGGTGTGATCCATGGGATTACAGGGCCTGGAGGCTTGGCTTTTCCTGGGAATGTGAGGGTGTAATCAGGGCTGGCACACGGGAGTTTAGGAAGTGGCACAATCGCCCCTGTGGCACAATAAATCCAAATATTTGCCCTCTGTGCTCCCTCTGCACGCCTTGGGAAGGGAGTAAAGGCAGGATTAAGGGGGTTAGGCCTGGCCTAACCCCCTCCTTCGAAGTCTTCTGGCAGATTTCCTGTGCTTTGACTCAACACCAAATAATCTCCAATAATCTTTCACCTCCATTCGTTGCAGCAGCCTCTGGTAAAGCATCTGCAGCCTGATGACTTCTGCAGATGGGCTGAATAAAAAAAAAAACCTCATCAGGCCCCCACACAGGAACAAAGGCCCAGAGGAAAGGAAGGATGTCACAGCCACACAGCAAAACCATCCCCAGCACGGCTGAGCTGGCAGGGTGACAGCGGTCCCAGTGTCACACAGAGGGGACAGCCCCAAAAAGTGACTTGGGAAGCAGAGGAAACTCAGGGAGATGCAGAAACAACTCAAAAATTGAAATAAAGGCAGCAGCAGGTCTGGGGAAGCTCATGGTGCAGGTGAACAAATGGAGGCTTCAATTGCAGGAAATTCCAGTGCTCGCTGTGATTGAGCTCCGAGCTGCTCAGCCTGAACTTCCCAAAGCCATTCCCAGGGATTTTGGGAAGGGCACGGTGTGTGAGCAGCAGGAATTGTGCAGACAATAACTCCTGCCCTGTTGTGCAATCTCGCTGTGGACACAAGGCCTTGCTGGCTGTTCCAGGAAAACAAACACAGTTGGGTGAAGGAGACTTTTGGAGGTCACGGGCCCAAGTCCATGTTGAAAACCTCAAAAATTTAACAAGGTTTCCCCTCCCATTTGTCCAATTAAATAAATGAATAAATAAATGAATCCCCCATCCCTTTTATTGTAGTGGCAGGTGTGACACCCCTGATGAAGTATTTAATTAAGTGGTTATCAAAATAAAACCAGGCAATAATTTCATCAGCAATATCCCATCCCTAATAAACCTTTCCTAAAAGCTTTTCCAGCTCCTGGGGTTGTGATTCACCTAAACTTTTAGGATTTTATCAATTTTAATTATTTCAGAAAGGGTCTACTGGCAAAAAAATCCCCAAAAATCCACAAATTTAAAAAACTCCCCAAATTTACTGTCCAAAAGGAAGCACAGCAGGGAATTGAGTCCTTTTCCAGAGCACACACAGGTGAAATGCCAGCGAAAAGCCTCTTACACATGTAAAATAAAGGAATTAAACAAGGAATTCTAACTAGAGATGCAGAATTCTACACCTCCCTTAAAAAAATTCCAACTCCTGGCACTTTTCCAGGTAGCAATCAAATTATATCTTCTTTAATAACTACCTAAAATCAGGGAAAAATGAGGAAAAAGCACCCCAAACTCCAAGAAATTCTTGTTTTCCCTTTGGCTCTGGCATCCCCTGCCCCGTTGTTCCAAATCCAGGCAGGAAAATCAGATTGTTGTGAAGGAGAAGCCGTGGTTATCAAGGCAGGAAGTTCCTTGGAAGGAAATGCTGAAGGATGTCCTCATGATAAGAGCTGCTCCAGAGTTTTCATTGCCTAATCCCACTCCAAGCCTCTCTCATTTATTTTTTTTTAAACTCAAAACAAATGTTGCAATGAATTTTGTCTGCCTGGCTCAAAAATTAAGCCATTTGAGACAAAATTAAAGGTGTTTTAGCAAATATTTTGGGGGGTTAGGAACCAACTGTTTCAACTTCTAAGCCCTGAGAAAGAAGTATTTCTTTTTCTTTGTATTTTCCAGTTTTTCCTCAGTGTTTTCTGGCCTTCCCTGCCTTTCTGAATTAGCCAAGATCAGGAACAAACCATGAAGGACAACAATGACATCAGGATTTCCATGGGACTCACGGCTGCAGACTCAGGTTGGCAACAGATGAGCCAAGCAGCTTTTTTGGGGATATTTTAATCCTGACACAGAGACAAAGGGGGCCCCATCTGTTATCAAATAAAAATTTTATTATCACACTTGACTTCTGACAGAAAACAGGGGGAAAATGGGATTTTAAAGCTCACTCTGTGTAATTCCTGCAGCTGCTTCAATCCCTCTGCTCCTCCATCCCAACACTGATTATGGCCAGACCTAATTTTCCTAAATTTCCACACTTGGATGAGCATTATCCCTTTCCTACCTAGCATTATCTCTTTCCTAACTCTATTTTTAAATTATTATTTTCTTTTTGATTTTTTTTTAGGATACCAGAGCCCAAGGAATGTTTAGGACACACACAGAGCAGATGAGAAACCTCAAAACCAAAAGGCCTTTGATCAGTTATGACCCTGCTGGGATTGTTCCCGAGCAAAGCCATAAAAACTCTGATTTCCTGGAAGCTCTAAGGAGATTACACTCAGCTTCCTCCTCATCTGGGCTGAGGGCAGTGTTTACCAACAGCAGATTAAATTGGCTTGCACGGGCACAATCCCTCTGCTGGAAGGAAAAGCATCAGAGCAGGAATAACCCCCCCAAAAAAGCAGCACAGGTTTCAAATTCCTTCTGGATGGTGGAAAGGAAGTCTGATTTAAGCTGGAAAAGCTCCCCTCGAACGATGTTTATGGTACACTCAGCCCCGTTGCCATGGCGATGGAACAACTATTCCCTGCAAACAGGCGCGGAGACCCTAAAAATAAACAGCCCGAGCGAAATCACGCACCGGCACGGCGTTTGGTGGGGATGGGATGAGCAAAAGAGAAATCCTAAAAAATCCTGGAGCCTCCAAAGCAAAGCCCTTGCCTTCCTCCTTAAAAATCGGCGCAGCTCTGGGGGTTTTTTTGGGGATGGAGAGGGAAGGGAGGTGGCACACAGGTATGGGATGTGTGTGTGTACGAGTGAACACCAAATAAAAAGCAGGATTTGCAGGATTTGCATACTTTCCCCTCCGCCTCCCTTATTGATGTGGGCAGGAATCCACCCAGTTCAGACAGGGGAGTGCGGGAGGGTGAAAAAAAAATAATAATAGTGGTGAAGAATTAAAAAAAACCCAGCAGGTATTGGATGCAAGCAGCTCTTGGTGCCAAATAACCAAACCCTGGATCCAAACAACTGCTGGGCTCAAAGCCCTGCACCCAAAAATCTCCTGGATCTCACCAACAAATTCCTGGATCCAAAGATTCCCTGCATCCCAACAAGTAACCCTTGGATCCAAACAATTTCTGGACCCAAAAAATCTCCTGGATCCCACCAGGCGAGCCCAACAATCCTTGGACCCAAACAACCAAGCCCTGGTCCCAAATAAACTCCAGGATTTCACCGAGCGACCCCTGGATCCAAACAACTCCCAGACCCAAACAACCAATTCCTGCACCCATTAAATTTCCTGGATCCCACCGAGCAAACCCTGGCTCCAAACAACCCCTGGACTCAAACAAGCAATTCCCGGACTCAAAAAATCCCCCGGATCCCACCAAGGGACCCCCGGATCGCACCGACCTCGGGATCCAAACAATCCCCGGAGCCAAAACCCTCCAGGATCCCCCCAACCACCCCCAGCACCGAGCCCAGCGACTCAACCCTGGCTCCAAACCAACCCCTGGCTCCCCCCGAGCAAAGCCCCGGCTCCAGCCTCTCTCCGTGCCCCGTCCCAGCCCTGAGAGGCGACCGGGGCCCCGCAGCCGCCGCTCCCGCACCCCGGCCCGCCGCTTCCCCCCCCGCCCGCTACCTCTCCGCCCCCGCTCACCGAGGAGGAGCCCCGCCGGTGCCCGGGTGCCGTCGGGTGCCGGTGCTGGGCGCGGCCCCCCCGCCGTCCCTCATGCCCGGCCCGGGCGCCGGGGCCGCATCCCGGGCGGGCGGGCGGAGCCGGGCGGGCAGCGCGGGGCGGCCGCCTTCGACACGGCCGGGGGCGCGCGCGCGCGGCGACCCTCCGCGGCCACCGTAGCGCCGCTTCCGCCCACGGGCCAGCGGAGCTCGCGGGAGGCGGCCAATAGGAGCGCGGCACCGAGAGGTCACCGACCAATGGGAGGGCGCGCTGCGGGCGTGGGGCGGGGCTGAGGGCGGGGCTTGGGGCGCGGGCGGGACGCGCGGTCCCGGTGCCCGGGTCGGGCCATGTGCGCGGGCCCGGCCCCGAACCGACCCCGAACCGGCCCCGAACCGGCCCCGAACCGACCCCGAACCTGCCCCGCCTCACCCACAGCGCTCAGCTCCCCGCCTCCCCTCGAGGGAGCTGTGAGGGGAGCGGGCAGGGGTTCTTCCTGACGCGCGCAGCGCCTCAAAACGCTTCAAAATTTCACAAAACCTCCTCTGTTCTACTCATAAATACAAGGAGAAATGATTTAGGCGCGTAGAGTTTAGCGGCCGGGCAAAGCGAAGGGAGCAGGGCTTTTCCCCAGTGCCGCGCTCCCGCTGGAATTGGCGCTCCCAGTTTTTCCCAGTTCTGTGAAAATTGGACACCAAATTCCCCCTCACTCGAGTTCTCCCCGGGGAACGCGGTGGTACCGGAACGTTTCGCTCCGGAGCCCACCCGGGTGATCCCCCCGGGCTGGCTGAGGCTGTGCAGGTGTTGGGCATTCCCAGATTTTTGGGCATTCCCAGAGTTTTGGGTATTCCCAGATTTTTGGGTATTCACAGATTATTGGGTATTCCCAGATTTTTGGGTTTTCCAAGAGTTTTGGTTTTTTCCCAGAGTTTTGGGCATTCCCAGATTTTTGGGTATTCCCAGATTTTTGGGTTTTCCAAGAGTTTTGGTTTTTTCCCAGAGTTTTGGGCATTCCCAGATTTTTGGGTATTCCCAGATTTTTGGGTTTTCCAAGAGTTTTGGTTTTTTCCCAGAGTTTTGGGCATTCCCAGATTTTTGGGTATTCACAGATTATTTGGTATTCCCAGATTTTTGGGTTTTCCAAGAGTTTTGGGTATTCCCAGATTTTTGTTTTTTTCCCAGAGTTTTGGGCATGCCCAGATTTTTGGGTATTCCCAGATTTTTGGGTATTCCCAGATTTTTGTTTTTTCCCGTGGCTCACACCACTCTGGCAGAGGCAGCGATGCCTTTTCCCTTTTCCCTTTTCCTTTTTCCTTTTTCCCTTTTCCCTGCCCGGTCTGGCTGCGGTGCTGGAGCTCCTGGAAGCCGCCCCTGCTCCTCCAGTGCCAGGGAATGGTTTGGGTGGGAAGGGACCCTAAAATGCCCCAGTGCCACCCCTGCCATGGGCACGGACACCTCACACCATCCCAGGCTGGCCTGGGACCATTCCAGGGATTCAGGGACAGCCACGGATTGTCTGGGAATTCCATCCCAGCCAGGAATTCCATCCCAAAATCCCGTCCATCCCTGCCCTCTGCCGTTCTCTGTGTCCTGGCACTCCAGGCCCTCACCCAAAGCTCCTCTCCAGCTCTCCTTTATCAACTTTCTGTACAAAGAAATAAGGAAAAACCGGAGTATTTAGGATTTGATGGAGGACAGGGGTTTCCCCCACAGCACATTGTCACAGGGAGAGAGGAAATTTTCAGCCAGTTTTCATTATTTGTTCATTTACAGAAGTTCATTTCCTTTTAAAACGCAGCAGTTCAGAGGATTTTTTGTGTTCTTCCCAGCTGCACTTTCAAATAAAAAATCAAAACAAAACAAAAAGTGAGAGGGATCAGGCAGGGAGGAGACGGGAAGGAGGAAAAGAAACAAAAAGTCCTCCAGAATCAATTTCCAAAAGAATTAAACCCCTCTGAAGTGAAAGTGTGAATGTTTTTCCCTTTTTTATTTCCTGTGGAAAGCATCAGGCAGCATTTCCACATTATCAGAGCTGCTTTTCCCTGGGGAATGCCCCAGCCAGGAACATCTGGAGCTCTGGGGGTTCCTCCTCACCCCCACCTGCCCTGACCCCTCTTTTCTGCCATTCCCCTTTTTCCCCATTAACCTTGAGTCCCTTTTCCCCTCACCAAACCCCAGAACAAAAAATAAAAAAGGGAAATCAAGAAAAGCCCTCCCAGGCTCTTCCTGTGGAGTCACAGGTGGGAGCTCTGCCAGCATCTCCAGCCGAGCTCAATCCTATTTTTTTTTGGGACAGCTCCAGCACCTGGCTGTGCACAACTCGCTCCCAAATCCAGCTGGTTCCTCCAGGAGCTCCCGTGGGGATGGAAAAAGAAAAAAAAAATCTCCTTTGGGAATTCAAAGGGCAGATCCACAACTCCACATCCTCCCCACCAGCACCCCTAAAAATTTTGGCACTCAGGGAAAAAAATGCAAGAGCTGAACCCCCCAAAAAATTCAGCACAGAGAGGGGCAGCACCCAAAAATCAACCCCAGGCTCCTAAAGCTGCATCACGGGGGTGGCTCCTGTGACAATCAAAACCTGGTTTTATTTTAGGAGGAGAAGAAATTTCCTACTTGGTGCAACTCCCATTTTGTTCTGCTCCCACTGCCGGGTGTTTGCAATTCAACGTGGGCTTGTTCCTGTCTTAGACAGCATCAGCCAAGGGGAAAAAAATATAGGACAGACAAAGGGATGGAATAAAAATCAAGCAGGGAACGAGGCAGGGTTTGGGAGGAAAGAAAAAAAGGGAAAAGCTCATGTGCAAAGAGATTTTAGGAAAGCAGCTCCCGTGTAAACAGCTCCTGTTTTAACGGGGAAGCAGGAAAGGGAAAATAAACATATTTAATTGGGGGTTCTGGAGAATGTTAAGCAGGTGGCAGCACTTGGAAAATGGATTTTGCAATTTCCGAGGCAAGGACGGGAGCCTTGGAAGGGATACCATCCGGGACCAGTGGGAGCAGAGAAAGAGAAATCCCTTCCAAAAACTTTCACCTTCCAGCTTGGATCCAGGACCCTTCCTAAACTTTGTCCAAACCTTTTCCTTCCAAAACTTATCCAGAACCCTTCCCAACCTGCATCCTGGCTGGAAGAGGGGAGTCAGGAGGGAGGGGGAGCCAGGAATTCAACTTCCTACCCTTAAAACTTATCCAAACTTCCAGATACCTGCTTGTCAGGAGGAGAAACAAGGAATTCAAACCTTATCCAAAACCCTTCCACTTTTTCCTTCTTCAAACCCTTCCTGCCATGTTCTTGCTTGGCCATGGCACATGGCTGGAGAGGCTGTCAGGAGGGAGGGAGCAAGGGAATTTCCAAAACCTTATTCCCAAACCCTTCCAAAACTTATCCAACCCTTCCTGCATGGTTTCTTGCTTGGCATCACGGCTGGAGAGGTGTCAGGAGGGGAGAGGAGAGCACAGGGAATTCCAAACTTATCCAACCCTTCCAAACTCTTATCCAACCTCCAAATTATCCAGACCCTTCCAAAACTTATCCAGATCCTTCCAAAACTTATCCAAACCCTTCCAAAATTTTATCCAAACCTTCCGCAGGCTCTGGCCTGGCCAAGGGTGGAGAGGTGTCAGGAGGGAAAGGGAGCACAGGGAATTCCAAAACTTCCAAACCCTTCCAAACTTATCCAGACCCTTCCAAACCTTATCCAAACCCTTCCAAACCTTATCCAAACCCCTGGGGGGGGGGGGGGGGGGGGGGGGGGGGTCCAAACCTTATCCCAGACCCTTCCCTTACCAAACCCTTATATCCAAACCCTTCCAAAACTATCCAAACCCTTCCAAAACTATCCACCTTCCAAACCTTATCCAGACCCTTCCTGCATTGCTCTGGCCTGGCCAGAGAGGGTGGAGAGGCTGTCGGAGGGAGAGGGGAGCACAGGGAATTCCAAACCTTCTCCAAACCCTTCCAAAACTTCTCCAGACCCTTCCAAAACTTATCCAGACCCTTCCTGCAGGGCTCTGGCTTACCATAGAGGGTGGAGAGGCTGTCCAGGAGGGGAGAGGGAATCATAGGGGAATTCCCAAAACCTTATCCAAACCCTTCCAAAACTTATCCAGACCCCTTCTTGCATGGCTCTGGCCTGGCCCAGAGAGGGTGGAGAGGCTGTCAGGAGGGAGAGGAGAGCACAGGGAATCTCCAAAAACTTATCCAGGCCCTTCCAAACTTATCCAAACCCTTCCAAACCTTATCCAAACCCTTCCTGCAGGGCTCTGGCTTGACCAGAGAGGGTGAAGAGGCTGTCAGGAGGGAGAGGGAATCATAGGGAATTCCAAACCTTATCCAAACCTTTCCAAAAACTTCTCCAAACCCTTCCTGCATGGTTCTTGCTTGGCCATCACGTGGCTTGACAGGGTGTCAGAAGGGAAAGGGAAGCACAGGGAATTCCAAAGCTTATCCAAATCCTTCCTGCCCAGCTCTGGCCTGACCAGAGAGGGTGGAGAGGCTGTCAGGAGGGAATGGGAGCCCAGGGAAAAGCCAGGACGCTGTGCAGCAGCTGATCAGAGCCTGCTCCAGCACATGGAGGTGCTGTTTTAATCCAGCTCTGAGCACTTTTGGGACTCCAAACACCACGGAATGAACGGAGCAGCTCCGGGAGCTCCTCTCAGGTAGGAAAAGCCTTTAGGTCAGGGAAGGGTTGTGTGGAAATTCCAAGAGGAAAAGCCTCGGGGTGCTCTCTCAGGGAGTTTAATACTCAAAGCTTTGTTGGGTCACAGAATTCCAGCCTGGTTTGGGATCAAGGGAACAATAAAAACTCTTCTCATTCCCATCCCTTCAGCTTCAGCAGGCCAGGTGCTCACTGGGGCTCCAGTTCCCAATTTTGGGATCCTCAGGGGGGAAATCATCACCTCTCCCAAATCCCAAAGACTCTGCAGGACACCCATGGAACATTCCAAGGCACTGAGGGACAAACACCAGCAGCCTTTGCTTTTAGGAGCACCTTGAAGCGCCAGGAGAAATAAAAATAACTCAGTTCCCATCCCTGTGTTCCCTTCCATGCCCAAAATCTCTGATTTTCCAGACCAAATAAAGCCTTTTTTGCACTGTTTTTTTCCCCATTTCTCTGCGTTTCCTGCTCTCAAGGAAGAGAGTTGGGAAATGGGGTTTTGAACGGGGTTTTGAATGGGGTTTTGAACGGGGTTTTGAATGGGGTTTTGAATGGGGTTTTGAATGGGGTTTTGATGCTCTCAAGAAGTCACAGACCTGTGCTTGTTTCAAACCTTTTTTTCTGATTATTTTTCTACAGAAAAAAAGTTCCCAACTGCTGTGATTGCATTTTCAGGGCAGGTTAGAGGGAGAAAGGAAATTCAGCATCCACAGCAGGCACAGGGGGATGATTCCAACCCAAAAACCTCCACCCCCACTCAATGGGGACAATTCCAAGGCTCGCCAGCAGCCGGGGGGAGATGGAACAAAACCTCCAAAATTAAACATTTCAATATTAATATTGAAAATTAATAATTCATTAACATCTTCCAAAATTAAATATTATTATTTCATTAATAACTAAATAATATTAAACATCAACCAGCGCTTGGCGATGCCCAGATCATCCAGGAGCTGTTAAAACACTCAAAATTTCGTTTCAGGAAAAAAACCAGGATCACCCATTCCCATGGGAATTCCAGCACGGAGTGAGGAGCTGGGATTTCTGTCCGAATTTCCTCTCCCCTGCCCCAGCTCGGAGGTGGTTTGAGGTTCAGCCCTGGAGCTCTGCCTGTTACACAGCGTTGCCAAACTCGTTCCTGCCGTGTTTCTTCTCCTGCTGAAGTGTGCACAGGTTCCCCTGGTGAAGTTCCCACATCCCCAATGTGAGTTCCTCACACAGCTCACAGCGACCTCCCCGCTTCTCCTCGCCTGACCCAGCTGGAAACCACAGGGCAAAGCTCGTGGAAATGGCAGCTTAAAAAATAAATAAAAAAAAAGAGAAGAGATTGCCCTCTGCTCTCCTCCCTGCTCCAGACGCTCTCACAGCACTCCCTTGCTCGTCCCGGGCCCTGCCCCATCCTGCCTCCTCCGCTCCCAGCCGAAGGCAGTGGGAGATGGCAGAGTTTCCAAATTTTGGGTAAGAGGTTTGGGTCTCAATCCCTCTCCGTTCTCCGAGGGTCCTCGCTGCTCCTGGGGTGCTTCTGCTGTGGAAGGAGGGCTGGAAGCGCTGGGAGAGCAGGGAGATGGAGCTCCCCTGGTTTGTTCTGCCATCCTTCAGCCAGCCACAGAGGGAGAGGAGATTATTTTTATAAAAGGAACCTCCCTAGATCCGTATCTCTTCGTGCAATGCCTGCTGGAAGTCTCACCTGCTTCCCTCTGGGCACTCGGGTGGTTGAAAAGCTTTGCTGAGGGCTCTGTAATTATCTTCCCTCCGCTCCAGCCAGGGTGCAGCTCCACAGAAAAGTTCCTGGTGGAAGCGCAGAGCTGTGGCAGCAGGCAGGAGGAGGCTCCCACTGCCTGCCACGCGGCCAGGAGGTGACACAAGGTGTCACTGCGGGTGACACAGGTGTCACCGGGGGTCACCTGGCCCTGGGGCGGTGCTGAAAGGGAGCAGGGCCCTGTGCTGGCCATGGGGAACCCTGCTGGGGGAGAGGAATGGCAGGAAGTGGGAATGGGAGTGGGAAGAGTGGGAATGGCAAGGGGTGGGAACGGCAGGAATGAGAATGGGAAGAGTGGGAATGGCAGGAATGGGAATGGGAGGACTGGGAAATGGCAAGGACCAGGAATAGAGAAGAATGGGAATGGCAGGAGTGGGAAAGGCAGGAATGGGAATGGGCAGAGTGGGAATGGGAGGACCAGGAATAGGAGGAGTGGGAATGGAAAGAGTGGGGATGGAATGGCAGGAAGGGAATGGCAGGAGTGGGAGTGGGAAGAGTGGGAATGAGAGCAGTGGGAATGGAGAAAGTGGGAATGGCAGGACCAGAGATGGGAGGATTGGGAATAGGAGGAATGGGAATGGAATGGCAGGAGTTGGAATGGCAAGAGTGGAACAACAGAGGGAAATAGAAGGACCAGGAATGGCAAGAGTGGGATCGGGAGGCCCGGGAATAGCAGGAGTGGGACTGGAACGGCAGGAGGGGAACAGCAGGAGTGCGAACGCGGGAAGGGAGCGGCAGGAGCCCGAGGCTGCCGGGTTGCTAAGCAGAGCTTTGGAAGAAGCGCACGCAGGCAGCCGGGAGTTGTAGCAGGGCAGGACGTGGGAAGAGCACAAAGAGGAGCTCGGTGCGCTGTTGCTAAATTTGCAGCTGGGCCGTGGGGAAAGCAGGAGCGCAGAGCCTCCCCGGCAGCACGAGTGACAGCAGTGACATCCCCGGGCTGCCACACGGGGAGCTCGTGCTGGCTGCTCATCCTGCAGGATGAGCCAAGGGCAAATCCCAAATCCTGCTTTAGAGCCCCTTTTGGGAATGCAGCCTAAGATGGATCCACGCATTAAAGGGGTTTTTTTTTCCTTTCCTTTCCTTTCCTTTCCTTTCCTTTCCTTTCCTTTCCTTTCCCTTTCCTTTCCTTTTTCCTTTCCTTTCCTTTCCTTTCCTTTCCTTTCCTTTCCTTTCCTTTTCCTTTCCTTTCCTTTCCTTTCCTTTCCTTTCCTTTCCCCTTTCCTTTCCTTTCCTTTCCTTTCTTTTCCTTTTCCTTTCCCTTTCCTTTCCTTTCCTTTCCTTTCCTTTCCTTTTCCTTTTCCTTTCCTTTCCTTTCCTTTCCTTTCCTTTTCCTTTCCTTTCTTTCCTTCCTTTCCTTTCCTTCTTCCCTTCCCTTTCTCCTTTCTCCTTTTTCCTTCTTTTCCTTTCCTTTCCTCTCTCCCTCTTTCCCTTTTTCTTTCCCTTCTTTTCCTTCCTTCCTTCCCCAGAAAATCCAGCCAAAACCGAGGGCTGAAGCCTCTCTTGGCTCAGAAGCAGGAGGGGGAGCAGAGCTGTGATTCCACATCCCCGGCTCTGTTTTGCTTTTGGAAATGTTGGGATTTTTTTTTTCTCTCCGTGAATTCCCCCGAATTCCACCCAAGCACAATTTTCACACCTCTGCTATTTCAAGCCTGGGGTTGTTTGTGCAAACAACAGGCTCTGAAATGAGATTTTATTAATTATTATTATTA